>KK114294.1:137668-186406 GCA_000611955.2 Stegodyphus mimosarum
GATATGCTCAGTTTAAAATTATTTTGCGATATTGTTCTTTAACTGAATTTTATGGTTTAAATGCGAAGAACATGATATTCAATAAATAAAAGTAACATACAAAATGTTTAAAAAACGCCCCTTTGGACGTAATTTAAAATCTGAAACCTTTCAGATTTTTTATTTTTTTATAATCTTTTTGAAATATCTCGACCGTTCTTCATTGCCACTATTTAGAATTTTCGCAAGCCTAGCAATAGGTTTCTTCTTCACTTAAAAATTACGCTTTCATTTTTATTTTAGACATTGTAAAAAATTGCGGTAACAATTTTAAAACGAAAAAATTTCAACCGTTTGTCACTCAGAAAAAATATATTTGAAAAACTTTGGAAAATATTTTGAAATCTCTCACCCTTTCTTAGCCTTAAGGAGCTCTTCAACTGAATGCATGCACCAAATATTTCGTTCTGAACTCCTAGGATCGGAAATATTTGACCACATACAGTGGCACAAACAATTAAGGATACACCTTACTTTTACTTGATAAATCCAACTCTCAATCGAAATAACACATTAACTAGAAGTGCAAACGTACTTTTATTCTTACACATAACAAAAGATTTAATTAACAATAAAATAAAGAAGAATCAAAGACAAAATTCTAAAGTAAAAATTTTCAGAGGCATTTCAAATAAACATAAGCAGATTTTTACCTCAAAAAATTGAGGATACACCAATGAAATTTTTAACTACCAGTAGATTTTTTTCTGCTTGCTATCATAATCTAAGTTTGGGCAATTTTATCTTAAACTTCTTCAACTGTTATTTTTGTCTTTTGAAGTTTGTTATGTAAATTTAGTCGCAATTTTAAATGGAAAATAGCTCCTCGGAAAGAGACCAGTATTGATGTAAGAAAATTAATTTTAAGGTTATTTAAGAAAGGAAAATCTTATCGTGAAATAGCTGAAATTGTCGGTAGAAGCCACTCGTGTGTACAGAAAATCATTGGAAGATTTAAAAGCGGTGGATTAATTGAAAATAAAAGTGGAAGAGGAAGAAAAAGTATTCTGATTGATGTAGCCAAAAGGAAAATTGTGAAAGATATCAAGATTGATCCTAAACTAAGTGCAGTCAAACTAGCTGCAGAAACTTCTCGAATAACGTGCAGAAGTGTAAGTGCTGAAACTGTGAAAAATATGATTAGACATGCTGGATATAGTAGTCGAGTAGCTAGAAAGAAACCATTTATAAGCTTACGAAATCCGAAAAAGCGTTTGGAGTTTGCAAAAACTCATCAGTTGAAGATCATCACTAAATATAACGTTCTTCAAATTCAACATTTTTGGAAGTGATGGTCGTCGCACCGTTTGGAGAAAGCTGAACACCGCTTTGGATCCAAAAAATTTACGTCTTACAGTTAAACATGGTGGTGGCTCCGCCATGGTTTGGAGCTGTATGGCTTCAAACGGGGTAGGAAATTTAGTTTTTATAGATGGCATAATGGATCATAAGCTTTATATATATATATATATATATATATATATATACTCGACAACAATCTTAAAGAAAGTGCAAAAAAATTGAGTTTAGATGGAAATTTTATATTCCAGCACTACAACGACCCCAAACACACGGCACATGATGTCAAAATGTGTCTTTTTCATTGTAAACAGCACTTGAAAACACCACCACAGTCTCTTGACATCAATGTCATAGAAAATTTGTGAGCCACAGTCGAAACAGCAGTCCAAAAACACCAAATTAGGAACAAAGCCCAAGTGCTACAAGAATAGGATAAAATATCTCCAGATACCACCAAAAAATTGGTTGAATCGGTACCAAGACGTTTGGAGTACATAAAGCAAAGCCAAAGGACATGCAACCAAATATTGACACCGTCTTTGTATGTGATATATCACAAAAATTTCATTGGTGTATCCTTAATTTTTTTATGTAAAAATCTGCCTATGTTTATTTCAAATACTAGTGAAATTTTTAATTTTAAATATTTTTTGTTGATTTTCGTTATTTGTAGTGTAAATTAACCCTTTTGTTAGGTGTGAAAATAAAAACCCGTTTTCTCTTCTAGTTAATGCGTTATTTCCATTGAAAGTTGGATTTATCAAGTGAAAGTAAGGTGTATCCTCAATTGTTTGAGCCACTCTAGGTATAACAGCGTTCGTCACCTAAAAACGATTTTCTTACAAACTCGCTTGGTAGTCCAACTTTTTTTTGGAAAGTTTCTATTCCTGTATTCAGTTTAACGCAACACTAGTTAAAACCTCAGTGAACACTCATCACTAAGAACCACGACTTTAAACTCTGGAACTAAATGAGGGAGAGGATTACAGTTTTGGGTTTTTAAGAAATGACTGTTCTGATTACTGTCTATAGTTTTATTGGAATCTAGCTATTGAGAATATTAGTTACATTTCAACGGGCAATGCTAAGTTTTAAAATAAGATACTCTAATACGCTCAGCAGTATGCTGACCCATGTTTTGTAGTAATTCAATAGAAAACGCAATTTTGATAACTGTTCTGTAACCTGACCCACAAGGCAAATCCAGATTTAGAGAAATGAAATTGCCGAAATTCCTCCTCCAAGTTACTTCATAGAAAGTAATCTTTTCTGCGAATCGTATTCCTTTTCAGGCCCACTAGCGGGCGAGCGGTAAAATCTTTAAACACTGGTAGTTCTGTCCGAGGTTCGAATTCTTCGAACGGCCTGGCTACATGAATGTTTTTGTGGTTTCCTCGTGTGTTACGTATGTACGAGCCAGTTTCCCTTAGAAAGTCCTCCACGAAGGTATCCATCCCCTTAGGCAGATAGCCCTCGAGTGCTTTGCCATAAACAAATAATCTAAACCTAATCAAACGTTTTCGTTTTCAAGACAGTTCTGTAATCATATTCTGATGTGCTGTTCCTTCAAAAATTGTGTATAATTTTCTGTTGATGAAGAGGAGTTTGAGGTCAAGAATGTCAAGTTTTTAGAAAAATTAATTTTTCTGCTGTGATGAGTATTATTACTTCCGTTTTCATTTCTTTTTCATCTGTACATATTTTGGCACCTCCGTAACATATCAATAGTAAACGTTGTTAAGGCTGATTAAAATGTTTAAATTAATTCGTAGTGAGAATTCGTAAATTAAATAAACTTTTTAATTAGAATTTTGTGAGTAATGAAGAATTAAAGCTCGATCACTTGTGTGGGATTAGCATAACCCCCAAAAATATTTGTATTTTCTGTATAAATGATTTTTTTATGAAACTTATTATACTCACCTTTAGAGAATGAAAGGATGTTTAAGTATTAGCGCAACTACCTTGATGAAGTTTGGCAGTTTTTACAGAAGAAAAATCTAATTCGGTAAATTTTCTGGTAACAACTTATGATGAATAAGATTACCTAATAAACTGTTATGCGCATGGTTGTCAGAGTTTAGCGACTTCTGAAAATCTGGCGATTTCTTCTAATGTGGTTGCTATAATACGCAAGTGCCAATAAAAGTAATATTTCATGCATTTTGTAAAGGTAATCACAAGCATTATATGCAAAATGAAAACTGATAATTGCACAAGATTTTTCAAAGCCAATTCGTTATACCTTTTTCTCAATACTATCACCGTGCACTAATGTTAAGTGGAAATAGAACACAACTTAAAATGGAATTTGAAGAGGCTATTTCGCTTAAACTAGGAAGACAAGTGGCTCGGTAAAATTTTTTGCTTCATTTTATTCTAAGCACAAAAATTTCTTTAATGCGAACGATTTTTAGAAGGCGTATTAAATCAATATAAAACTGCAAAGAAACAAAGGAAATGGCTCGCTGATTTCGCCAACGTCCTTGGAATCTTTAAATATTAAATCTCAAGTATAAATCTAAATGGTGGGAATTGGAAATACTGCTTCAAAAGTGGTAGAAAATGTGAATTAACACAAGCAGAATAATCTCAGAAAAGCTACTTATCATTTTTCTAGCATGAGTGAGAACATGAAAGTAGTATTTGAAATGACAAACTGACATTGCAGGTAATGCGGAATAGGCGATCAATATCTACAGAATAACTACCAGAACCTTAAGAATCCGATATTGATCATATAGGTCATGTGTATTAGCAATAAAAGATCGTACCCTGTCATACCGATCCCACCTTGAATAATTAAGTTTACATTTAAATGTAACCCCTTCCCAATAATAAAAGGTTTCTTGCAGGTGTAATAATAAAAGGTTTCTTTCATCGCGGTTGGCAAGAAAGTAACTCACTTCGAATATTTATTTAGTCCAAAGGGGCAATTTGCCCAGAAGGGCTATTAATTTCGTTTTGGCATTTTGCGTTGGTTCACTATAAACGGCGTTTCACTTTTCCAATTGTTGTCACGAAATATTAGATCCCTGCATTATATTTAAAGAAATTAAATAATGAAGAATCTTCACAAATGTATGTTTCTCGCATTGTGAAAAGCAGCGGTACGTAGAGACATCAAATTTTGAATAACTTAGTCCTCCACTCGAATATGGGAATCTGGAAGTCCGAATTTGGAATTTATTATCTATTTCATATTTTGTAAAACTTTAACGAATTTTTTGTTAACAAACTCAACGATTTCAAAAGCGTTCCATTAACATCGCGTGCATCTTCAGGCACGAATATTTTATGCGCGAGGTTTCTTTTCTTGTGATATTGCTGTTTAATTGAATTTTATGGTTTAAGTGCGAAGAACATGATGTTTAATAAACCAAATACCAAGGTAACACACAAAACGTCAAACAAACTTCTCTTTGGGCATAATTAAAATCCGAAACTTTTTAGATTTTTTATTATATATATATGTATATTTATATTTCCCCCCTGTTTACTATCCAGACAACCAACAAATATCTAGTCTAAACACCTTTCTTTAGAAACTGATAAATACAATAGAAAATATTGTATAGCAGTGGTTTTCAAACTTTATCCACTCGCAGAATCATTAGAACCGTTTTTTCGGCAAACCCCATCCCACCATTAGAAAAATGGATCACAAAATAATACTTAAAGTACATCAATATGTTACAGGTACTTATTTAAACAAAGAAAATCATCGTAATTTTTTTCAGTACTTTAACATGAAATTAGTGTAATTCACTCAGTATTAACACGTGCTCGAGGTGTCACCTTACATTATATTTAGTTACGGGGCTCTTCTTGAATGTTTTCTACAAACTGTGGAGGTCTAATTCTACTGTTATCTGAAATCACACTGCATATACTACGTTTTAATTTGTTTGTATATTTTTTGGTTGCCACATATGTTAAGAAAGATTCTACACATAAATGTGTTGTTCCGAATGCCATTTAAATGTTTATGACTGTGGGAGAAATTTCTAGGTATTCTTCGTGAATCTACAACCAAAACTTTTTAGAGCTCCTCTTGGTTAAATTTTGATTTTCAAGTCGAATCTGTTTGATGCGCCGATAAGTGTTTCCATTATCGTAACACCCGAACGGATTTTTTATCCAGTTACTTTTTGCTGGAAAATATTCATTTATAGTTTCCTTCAACTGAAAAATGATCTGCATTGTACGATTTTTAACACTGTCGTTTAAATTCTATTCATTTTCCATTAGCAATCTGTTTAGTTTTGAAGAGCATTGCACGTCATCCTCTTTGGGAATGATGAACAAATGTTAAGTTTTAAAACTAATCTATAACTAAACGTATTTTTACATTTTTTACTTAGTAAATACTAGTCAACTGGTGTGAGTACTTTATAATTTTATTTCCGAATTTTTATATTGACTCGGGGAGCTCCAGGATCTGCGGAGCACAATTTGAAGAACTTTTGTTATTACTTATGCTCACTTGTCTGACAATGTCGGCCTAAGCCTACGAAATTCCTCGTGGCTAGGAGCGCAAGATACGCCAGTCGTTGGCGACAGCCCTGAACACCATACAGGTGACGGTGAGATTTAGCCCAGTTTCGCTCCCAGGTTTGATAGTTAGCACCCTGGAGAGGACTGGTCCGAGAGTTTCCCACCCCTTTCCACTTCCACCAAACCACACGAGAGGACTTCTGGCTGGTCGCATATTTAAAGTGCCGCCATGCCGCACCTACACTATACATTTACAACAAACATCCATGCTTTCTCCGGCATTCGAACCAGGGCCTTTCGGCGAGGATCCCACTTTGAGTAATTAAGTTTACATTTAAATGCAACTCCCTTCGCAATAATAAAAGGTTTCTTGCAGGTGTGATAACATCGCGGTTGGCAAGAAGGAACTCTGTTTAGTAAAAATTTTGCATTATAAGCCCAAAGGGGCAATTTGCCCAGAAGGGCTATTAATTTCGTTTTGGCATTTTGCGTTGGTTCGCTATAAAAGGCGTTTTACTTTTCCAATTGTTGCCATCCAATGTTAGAGCCCTGCATTATACTTAAATTAAATAATTAAGAATTTGCACGAATATGTTTCTCGCAATGTGATTACTGCTAACCACTAAATCGGTTGGGCGGCGAAGAACTTGTTGCGTAATAATGCTTGACATGCGTACATTGAGAAGTAATCATTGTGTAGATTTTCAAGAAATTTGTCTGTTCTCCAAGTCTTAACTTTTTTCAGGTATCGTGATAGATGTTGCAATCTACATTCGTATGGAAAATAGTGTAGAAGTTCTTTATGTGGCTATCCTGACTCAAAATACACAGACTAGTTTCGTCTACGTTTATGAAGTCATGGGTGAGAGCAGCTTCCAGGTAAGTAGCGAATTTCTTCATTTAAATAAGAAAAGGAGGATTGCGAGGATTTAAAGTTATAAAAATCGACGTTTTTGAAGTTTTCAGTTAACTAATCGAAAGGTGACTTCTTCCTATTAGGTATTTTATTCTATGCTTTGTATCCTACCAATTTCTTTCGTTTCAATCACCACACAAAAAGTATTCTTGCGAAAAATTCGGCGGTTGCGCCTGTATGTAAGCTTTCCGGCATAGCACTAGGGTTGCCATAAAATAGTGTATGGGAGGGTTGCCAGATTGGCGACCAAATTGACGATATCCCGTGGTCCAATCGGGAAGCTTCTAGAATAACTTCCTGTCGAAATATTTCTCGAAACGTGGGGAACCTAAGGAAAAGCTATATAAACCCCTGCGTTTCTAAGAGCCGGCGTTGTGACAATAGCTACTTACTGTGAGTGCTAAGCTACGCGAGAGTTTTGTGAACGGAAAGCGATCGATATAGTGCTTTGCCGCGAAGCTACCTTTACAGTATAGCTTGACAGTGTATTGGTGATTGTTCCACGGTGTTTATTATAAGTTTAGTGTTGCCGTGAAGCTACCTGTACAGTTACAGCCTGAAGCTGTGTTGCTGATTGTTTCAGCGTATTTATTGTAGATTTTCGACTCTTTTAAAGGTAATTTTGGAACTGCGCTGTAAATAGTGATTCTTGTAAATAAATTGTGCATTTTATTGTTCTGCATCGTGTTTTCATCGGATACTCTCAAATCCACGAACCTGTATAACGCAACAGTATTTTTTTTTGCAGGTCAGTCTCTTTCCTTTGGGTATCGGTCCAGCAGTCAGTGAGTACAGCGCCAGAAAGTTGGCATTCGTTCAGTCCGCTTCTGGTGGTTCTTTGGCGGTACTTATCAACTCTCCCGATGTCTCGAAGTGGGTATATCAACAGAGAGGTAAGGATAAATTATATTTAATTTTCTATTCCTTTCTGCAGTTCTCTGTACAAATTAGTAGCATAAAGCCTAAAACATCGTTTCAAAACTGAAACTCTACATTAAAGACTTCGGCTTTTATTTTTCCCTTTGGGACGCTGCGGATAATTTAACGAGTTAAATTTTACCTCGGAAACTTTAATCCAGGAAACTGATTTTATTCTTTAAACTCTAGTAGTAGTATTGACAAAATCTCATGAAAAAGGTCAGTTCCATTATTTGACCTCCCCCTCTATAAAAATGTCTTACTTCTCTTAAACCATAATTCATTATTCCTCTCTTCAATAGTTGTCATTAAGGTCATGATCTTTATTTTAGATCAGGTCTCAAAGTTGTAGTTTCTTTACTTGCTAAATAGTTACTTTAAATATTGTTTTGGGGTCGTATTTACCCCCACGTGCCCCTTCGTTTACTTTCAAATTTCTTACATTCGCGTATAGGATTTTTTATTGCATTTTCTTACCTTTGCTTTATAAAATCGAAACGTAGGTTTTTAACTCTCAATGTGTCAAAAGTGTTAGTTTATCAGAAAAACGAAATATTTGACAACATATTATGAACGAGTTTTTACGATATATTGATTAAATTTATTTTACCAAATTACTCCCGATAATTTTTTATATAGTTAATGTTCACAGAATTTTATACTAATGCTGGTGAAAATATTTAATGATATTTTAATAAAGGAAAATAATAAAATAGCGTATTTTACTGTTGTATTATTTTTTCTTCATTTTTATGGAGTGCAAAATAATAGATTTCATGCAGGTATACTCCACAACAAAGTATATTTCAGGCCATATCTTCCTAATTTCGCATATGCCCGTTATCCTGTCTCCATTTAATTTGTACAACACGAGCATATGAATTATACGCCGTACGCTGCAGAGCGTCGGACGTATGGTATCCCCATACGTCCTCTTTAATAACATTAAAGAAGTCTAGCATTATTTAGAACAATAAACCTGAGTTTTAAAGTTCTAATTCTTCAGTCCACCAGCAGCCGAGCTGTCAAGTTGTCAGGACTGAGTGTTCGGTGCATATTCTTGGCAAACATCTTCGTGAACTCCTTAAATCCTGATCTGGAACAGGGAGCTGGATGCAGCTATGTTCTGTGGTAGAATATTGTGATTAAGTGGTAGAAGAACTGCACTTTAAAGGGATTTAAAATCCTCTTTTATTAAATCACAATTATTTACAACCACTTCCCAACTCGGGAGGGATACAGAAAGTAGAGACCGCACTTGGGTCTTAAATGAACAATCAGATAAATTTAAACTAAACCTAAATAGAAATTAAATTAATCGTTGCTCACAGAGCTATAACGCGAGGTTGGCCTTTAAACTAAATGGTGCGTAGCAAGATTAAACTAATACTGACGCACTTGGAATTACTTCAATAAGTAATCACGTAAAAGCGCTACGGCATAGAATTTAAATACTAACTAGTCAGGAGAACGTCGAATAGAGTAACCGTGGTCTGGGACTAAAAGCTCTCTCACACTGAAAGGTTTCTACCTTTCGTTAAATACTACTTGGCTCCACTTCCAAGTAGCATAAAGCTGAAACGCGCGCTTATTTTAACGGGAAGTTGAAATGAGAAGAGATAGAAAGAGTAAAATTAAAATAAAACTTTGTTAGTTTAACTAAAACCTTACAAAGTCGCTGAACACTGGTAGTTCCTACCTTGATTCGATTCCAGGCGAACGAGCTGGCTGCATGGGCTTTTCATGGTTTTCTCCATGTATACGAGCCTGTTTCCATTGGAAAGTCTTCCACGAAGGCAATCCGTCCTCTTTGGAAGATAACCGTCGCGAGATTTGCCATAATTAAATAAACCAAACCAATCTCCTAATCCTCAGTATTGCTCCAGGATTACACTGAAGCCAAATGTAAAGGTTTTGTGCCATTAAAAGCCAACCAACCAACCAGTGGGTCAAGGAGTCATAAAAACATTCACAGCCTATATGTTAGGCCCGTTAACAACTTTACAAATAAAGCGCTAGAAGTAAAAAGCATGATACACTAGTGGCATTTTGGAAGCAATTCAACGTAAGACATTGCACAAATATGATTAAAATAACATGGGAACGAATGAATTCATAAACAATGAATGCATTCTGGCATCAAATGAAGCTACAAGTTATCTGCAATTTTAAAGGATTTCGATCGATTGAAAATGAAGCCAAGGAAATCGTACAAATTGCAAAAGCAGCAGGATTTTCAGATATGGAAGAAGAAATCGGAGAATTAGTCGAGAATGACTATCATGAAATAACAAATGAAGAACTGGATGATAACATCAGTCGAAAGCAGCGATTGTGAAGAACATGAAGAGCCTTTAACATATAAAATTTAAACCAGCTGTTGAGAAAAGACACAGGAAGTGACTGATTTTGTAACAGAGATTGACCCAGATGGAAAAGGACGCTTTATGGGAGACTCTTTATAACAGGTATTGAAAATCTTTGCTCTTCTTACTGCGTAGCTTGAATGAACTGCCTCAGACAAATTACATTCTTTTTTATCTGAACTATACCTAACCCCTTTTCCCATAGAAAATACTTTGCGAAATGAGATTTTGCCTTACGCGTAATGATTTATTATCTTAACCCAGAGCTTTCAGTAAGGATTTACTGTATTAATGGTGCGATCAAATATATCCCACGTGATTTCTTGGCTTTAACTGATACGGTCATGGGTTCGAGACATTTAATCCTTAATTGAAAACATGCCTGTTTTGAAAAATTTTTAAAAATTCAGTATTCAGTTTTACGTGAAATCTTCGTCTTTCAGGCAGGAGTGACATGAATCACTACATCGAAGTTTATTATCCATCTGCGGTAGACCTCATCACGTTCACAGTTCACGGTCATGGTTATGTCGCTGTTACAAATTACACAACCTGTGAAATATTCAAATTGGATAGATTTGTTAAAAGCCATATGCTTTTCGACAGGTAAGAAAACTACCAAAATTTTTCTTACTTTCTTGTTTTACGCGAATTTAATGAATGCTTATACTATCCATTTAAAACGAATATGCTCTTGGTTATGTAAAGAACTTTATTTTTAAAATTCCATTCTTAGTTTCGGAAAACATTACATATAGCAGTTACTTTTAGCTGCTTCATTATCGAAAACACGATAAATTTACTCGTTTTGAAGTAAGAAACGTCAACACGTATTATATGTTACTGTGAAAGACCGAAATTGGAGAATGTCGACTTTCACCGGAGAATGTCAACATTCACCAAATACGTCGGCGAAAGATCGAATATAACATTGCATTCTTGTACATTCGTACCCTCACCGGTGTATGTCGACAATCACAGATATTCTCTGGTGTAGGTCGAAAAGAGAGGCGACTGGCTGTTTCCCATAAATGCAGCTGTAAAAGCAAGGGCCTCTTGTGCAATTCAAAGTCATAATAGTTTAAGTTGTTGCAATTAATCAGATTTGAATCTCATAATTTAGTAAGTTTTTTATTACTATTACTTTTTCTCATTTACTACGTACTGTATAATTAAGTTTTTTAACTTCTATTATTATCCTTTCTCATTTTCAATGTATTGTGCGTTTTAAGTACTTGTGTTTTTTCGCGACTGAATGACGGAGAAGAAAATATAATATTCTCATATATTCAACATTCACCATTAGTGCATGGTGAATGTCGACATTCACTGGTGTAAGTCAGAAATAAGAGTATTTGGAAAATATTTCGGACATACACCAAGCGACTATGTGAATGTTGACATTCACCCGTGAAAGTCGACGTTCTCCAGATTTCGGTGTTTCACCTTAACATATACATAGCATTTGTTTTCCCAGATTTAAAGCTACGCTGCATTAATAATTCAAAATTTCTAAGAGGTGTTAGCTAATTCTTGTAGCAGAAATGTTGTAAGTGATCTTTTAATTCCTCTGAAAATCAAACTCAATTACATTTACTATTTTACTGTATTTTCTAAGTGCTTTTTCAATATTTTACAGTCGGCTAAAATAAGTCCTCATTATGTAAGAGATATCTGAAACAATTGTTAACTCAGTTTCTCAATCTGTGGTCCTCAAAGTCCGCCCTTGCTGCCCTCCTATATTTCCAAAAACGACAAAAAAATAAAACTCAAATTATTTAATTGGCAAGCTCTGGTGACAGTAGCATTGACATTGAACGAAAGAAAATACTTAACAAACCTCTTGATGAAAACCAGACTTAAAATGAAATTTCAAGCAGACGGTTAAGGTTAATTTCTGGACCCCATTATAAGTAAATACGGATTTTTGTCAGCTACAGAATAGCGAATTAAAAATTGCACTTTGGTTTGTTTCTACGAATGTATGTAAGAAAAATTTTCACCTTTTATTCAAAGAAAAACAAAGTCTTGAAACTGATTCGATGTATGTGTTGATCTCAGACTTAAGCTTGCCAGCATACGTACCAAACATAAAACAGCTACGCAAGAATTGGCAGATTTGCCCACCACAGTAATGTGTATACTAACATTTAATACCTAGTTTAAAAGTTAGATTAGGTGAGCTCTAATAGCCTTTAATTTATAAAACAGAGTACAAATTTGCTTCTGTTAATTTAATTGCTTAATACCTAGTTAAAATCAAATGAATTGTAATTTTTAAAATGTAAGTACACAAGTGGTAACATGCTAGAAAACGTTTTGAAGGGACAAGAGTAAGATAGTCTAAAGAACATTCTGATTCATAAAAGTAGTTCTTTCTTGAAAAATGTATGAGAAATACTGAGCTAACTCGATTTTACTCAACAAAATGTGTGTCAAAATTTTCTCTGTGTATTCCTCAAAGCGAAATGTTTTCAGATTTAGTTTCAGAATGTCACTAATGGAATTAACGGAATATTGTTAATTGTTACAAACTAAGCAATATGCATAATTATTAAATCTTTATTTTATTTTATATTGTATCTGACATAATTTATGTAGCATTAATATAGCTGAAAAATTTTTGTCCGCAGTGTATTATGTACCTCGGACATAAAATTGCTGTTATTTTAATGACGAATTTAGAAATATTTATTATTTTTAACAATTAAGGTTGTTCATTCTGGCAGACTATCTGAAAAATATACTTGTATGTAATCTGGCAGCCAAAGACCCGGTAGTGCCAATAGAAGTTTGGAAAAGATATGTAAAGACATTTCTGTTCTTCGGAAGAAACAATGGCATTGTTCAGCAACCCAAATAAGAATTCTTTTAAAGTTTTCTTTAATTGCAAGGTTTTACTTTCTCTCAATTACAGTAACCGAAACGCATTTTGGTTTTCTACAATACATGTCTATCAGTTGCCGAGTGGTTAAGACAGCTGAGTACTGGTGGTTCGATCTGGCTCAGAATCAAACCCAGGAGAATGGGCTGGCTGCATGTTTGGGTTCCCTTGGTCTTCCTCCGTGTATAGTATAAATAAGACCCAATTTCACTCAAAATCCTCCACGAATCATTACTCTTCTTGGGCGGGTAGCCTTCGTGGGTTTGCCATATTGAAATAACCTAACCTTTTTTGCTATACATAAGAGACTGTTTTCACTTTTCTCAAATAAGCTGTGATCTTAATTTGAATGGTACTTTTTTTATACCAACTTTCTTCTGTTCTGCTTCTATTTGTTATGCAAATCTATGGGAAGTACTAACTATAACCTAGTACAGTTCTTTGCAAAATTTCCTTTAGATCACCTCCTCATACCAAATACAAGTAAACCGCGCAAGGTTAGTATACGAAATTCGGCTTTCTTCAAGTCAGTATCCTGCTGTTATCCTTTTGTTCTCAGAAATTTCACTTCCAAGAAAGTTTTTCTTCAGTAATGTCTAATTTAATTGCATGTGAATCTCAGCTTCCATATATTTCGGAAGTATATCTTGAACTCTTAAGTTCTGATTCCGATTCAGTTTCGGTAAGCTCCAGAAAATAAACACTAAATTACTAATGTACTGAAAACAGGTCAAACTTTGCGACACTCATAAAATCAAACAAAACATTACGTCCGCTCAAGATTCCGCTAACGCTTGTCGAATCATGTGACACAGCACCTTAGATAGGTTTTATGGGAGCAGCGAAAAATTATAAATTCATAGGCATAAATCTTCTTTCATGTGAATCCAGAAACGGACTATCGTTGCGTTTGTGCTATAGTATTAAAAACATAAACCAGGCATCAAATAAAGCAATGTTTTTGGAAAGAACTTTTATTTGATTTGAAATTTTTTCAAAGAGGTAATATAAACAACTTTGAATTCAAAACCTTTTCATATCCGAAGATCATTTACTTTTGAAGAAAAATATTTTAATGTTTTGTGACGAAACATAAAAGATACTTCAACGTAAGTGAAGCGACTTTTGGTCATTTTTAAAAGACGAATAGTCAATATGAAACGCCATGTTTGAGCAAAATTTAATTTTTTACGGCCTTCGTGATCGAAAGTGACAGAAGTCGTTGGATTGATTGATTGATTCTGGGGCGCAGCCCTTGTTCACCCAGCTAGAAAATCCAGCCATTAGACAAATAAAAGGGGGCAGGCCCAAGCCAACAACGAACAAACAGCTAACAATGAACACATCCCAAACAAGAATAATAAAAAAAGCCATTCACTCAACAAACCCAAAATTAAGATAAAATACAAACAGAGAAGTTGTTGGAGTTGAAAATCGTGCAGTCATGTCCAGTTTAATTTAAAGCTATTGGAAAATTGTCGGTGACAAAAGGCTGACCCTTTCCACTAATTCCGATTCATTCAATAACATGACTATTCAAAAGATAAACTTAGGTAGCAAATTTTATTCAAATTGTCTCCGAATTGAATAAGTGTTTCATTTACTGAAGCTAATCAATCGACCTAATTGCGTCAATCGATCCCTTTGGTTGTGAAGTAGGCCAGTATTCTGAATTTTGAAACTTCTGATATACCAAGTAGGATGCAAGCTGAAAGCATATTTAGGAAGCATTGCGCTGAGCAAGTACTGGTGGAACCACTGCAGAAAATTGTTGACCAAATTTTGGGAATTTAGGGAGGCACCGTGTGGCAGAATTGAGAAGCCGCAGAGATTGTAGCAGCCGGCAAAATGCCTAGTAACGGTTTTTTCTAGACTAGTCTAGTCCTAGAGACTAAAACATGATTGAAATATAAGTGAACAAATTTTGGCAAGTTGACTGTTATTTTAGCAACTATCCCATCTGTGTATTGAGTGAAATATTTAGGCCTCTGATATTTTAATTTCAAGAAAGATTTTATAACCGGATTTTTAGTTTCATGCGGTGCTTTCATTTTATAACAGGTAAGACCTGAGTCTTGTATTTCTTTTATTTGACTTGATTTTGTTATGCCTGTGAATACAGTTGTCTTAACTATCTTTAAAACTACCGAGAATGGACAAAGCTGAAAAAATACATAACAGAACATGTGAGTTATAATTTTGTTTCGCATCTGTTTTAAAATGAACTCTGTATTTTAAAACTGAATTCGGTCGTTCTTTGAACTAATAATTTTAATTAAACGTTTTTAGTTAATTAATTAATTTAGTAAATTATTATGGAATAAGTTTCTTAAGAAATGTAGAGGCTTAAAAACTAAATATTTGGCTTATTAGAAAAAAAGCTTGTATATCATTAAATTGTAAATCTGTGTAATTGACACTAAGTTGATTTTAGTTTTGGAAATCACTATCAAATTAAAGTTATAATTAAATTAAAATTACATTTTCTTGTATTAATGCAGATATTAATTGATTGAAATTTAAGATATGACGCATTCAGAAATACGGCATAAGAGGTATAAAACCCGTATCCAAATTTGCATAACCAGTCAAGCAATAATACCCAACATTCTAAAGATTCATAAGATTCGCTTATTTGAGCAAAAATACTTATTTCCCAAGTAAATGTTCAAAGACTAAAGGACCCTCTAAATAAATTTAGTGATTTTGACTTTGTCTAAACCTAGTTTAGCTTTTGTCTATTTCGAACATCTGAACTTCGTCTCTTTCCTTAATGCTTATATCAACTTGCTGTATATTCTGTTACAGCATAACATGTGTTTTATTTTATTAAATTGCTACTCTTTATGATGTCATTATTTTTAAAATTTATTTCATTTTATAAAGTCAGTGCAAAACTATTTATTTTGTAAAATTTTCTCTTAAATCAATACTTTCCAAAGTCCGTTTTTCTTTCAGAGCCAAACCATCTTGAGTCAACAGTAGCTGGACTTTATTAACAATATTTTTATTTCAGACTGGTATCCGTCTCCACTAATCATCTGTTGGACGTAGAATACTTCCGGCTAGGATTCAACCATTATTTAGCATTAGTAGGAAATGAAAAGCAATACCTATGCATTTGGAAGAGAGGAGAGTTTTCCCTGAAGCAGGAATTTAATGTGCCTAGTGCTCAGCAACTCTATGCAGCCATCTTGCCTACCTGCCGAGATGATGTCGTATTATTTGTGGTTACAAACTCTGTCCCAGAGATCCTGGTATTCAGCGGCAAGAGCGAAAGCTTTGTTAAACCTAATGCAGGTACCACATGTTTTAAACTTAAATATTTGAACTAAGTGTGGAACTGAAATCTTCTGAATCTATGTAGAATAATAGAATTCTTAACATCTGATTCTTTAACTTTCACAATCGGAGGCCCGACTAAGGCAGTTTGGAGCCACTGGCGAGGTAATGTCTTATTTACGGTTTTCTTAGAGAAGACATGTTTAAAAATCATTTCACTTCGGTGTCTCAGTATGGGCTTTCCCATTTCAGTCTTTCTAACCAGCGTGTACTCGAAGCGAAAACGCGATGGACCTGAGTGAGCAGTATGCATGAACTGACATCAAAATGACGCTCAGTTCTTTAAACTTCATGTTCAGACGTAATATTAAGGTAGCTGGAATTGATACTTAACAGACCAGATTAAAAATATTTTCGGAAATAAAACGTTTATAAAGTATGTACTATTATTTCATCCAGCCTCTTTTGAGTACCTGGTTCCCGCCAAAACATCTTCCCATAAACTACAATAAAGTGGAAAGAAATGAAATGGCACGATTTTTTACAATGTCACTCTGTAAGAGAACAAGAAAAGTCTGAAATGGCATAAATGGTTTCTTTCGTCTTGAAAACTTTAAGTGGAAAAGTCAAAAAGACACAGCTCTCTTTCACGGATCACTCAATATTCACTTTTTCTGTTCTCTTGGGATTGAGGCACGAGAATATGATAGATTATACTGTGAATATGAGGCCTCTAAAAGACGCCCAAACGGTATAGTGGTTAGGGAAGCCTGCTGCGGTATCAAAGGGTCTGGGTTCGAATCCCGGAGAAGGCAAGGTTATAACTGTTCGTCCCTTCATAGGAGGCAACGGTAGCGGCTTATCAAGTGCCTCTACAATAAAATGGTCACCACATCTGGCCTTATGAAGGGCCAGTGCTGAATAGACAAGTGCTTGCCCATTACGCAAGGCCTCTAGAACCTACGTGCTCCAGTTTTACCTATATAATAACAAGCTCAAAAATTCAAAACAAACTATATTTTGATACATTATCTATCGGTAGATTATATAAACGAACTTTCATCTAACGTCTCATTAGTGGCCGAAGAGTTAATACCCTTGAATACACTGGTAGTTCAGCCTGGTTTGAGTTCAAACTCAGGCTGATTGGGTAGTTAGTTTCATGCTTTTTCCGATTTGTAACGTGAGTACTATTTAATTTCTTTATATATTAACATTTTTTTCTTTTTGCTTGATTTCACTGTGTTATTGCAAGTTCATGTTATTATTTAAGATTTTTTTAACTCACGATTTATAAGCCTCGTGTGATACTTTGTGGTGCACGAGGATTTCTTTCTTTAAATAAAAAAGAAACAAAGAAACAAAGAAAATTGAGTACGGGTTAGTTTTCCTTAAGTTCTCCTCGAAGGCTTCCCATCTTAGAAGATATTTTTCTTGCCTTTGCTATGAAGATATAACCTAAACTTCTTCTATAATTTGATTGCCTGATTTTATAGTTGCTATGCCATTAATTTCTTCAGTGGTATGAACCATGTGTCGGAGAAAATAATTTAACTTGGACTATAAGTGTGAACTCACTTTGTGATTTTTCTTTTACCTCGTAAATATGAAAGTTTGCCTTTTTAAAACCCACTATAAAGACAGTGAACGGAAGACTATGTACGGAACAATTCAGAATAGTTTTAAGTGAATGTTTCGAGCACAGCATTATCCCTTTCATGATTTATGAAGTAGAAAACTTCCTGTCTGATGCATATTGATCATATTAGAAAATTTTATACAGATTTGTTCATTCAGAAATTTCAGCATTGTATGGATATATATTTTTTCTCACTATTTACCTGTAATCAGTTTTTATTACACTGAATTTTGTCAATGTTGCATTGTTTGAATAGTGAATTATTCCATATAACATGAACAGAGACTGCTAAATTTGTAAAGTCTGATACGACAAGGGAATATAAACTAAATACATTTAAAATCACGCATGAGAAAATGCATTAATTATTAAAGCATAGCATAAAATTTTGAGATGCCAAACTGAAACTATGCGTTCTTTGTTTAAAATTGTTTATTTGATGCGTTTAATGTTTGAACGTCCATCGAGTTTCGTTATTCTTAAAACTTTATAGAGTTTTATGTACTTTGAAAACATAAACTAGATCCAAATTCTGGACAGACGTAGAGCAAAGTATCGCTGTCTCTGAAGTAATAAGAGGCTTGAGAATGTTTAAACAAGCCTTTTTATTAAAACGGAGCTTGAACATTTACGCCCTTCTTGTGCTTATAGAAATCTAGCACTCATTGTGGAGATGAAACTAAAAGTAACAGTCAAACTCCAATTTAAAAGGCTGACTAGTAGTCAGACTACACAATTAAATTTAAATCGAAGTTACCTCAAAACTCTAACTGGTGTAAGAACTGAAATGCCAACGGAAAATAACACAAAGTCTGAATAAATAAGAACTTATCAGAGATGGCAGGAACTACGGAATGTGGCCACGAGTCGAAAAAACGTCTGCAATCCATCTACAATCCAAAAAACTCAACTAAAATCGTTTCCTACTCATTTATTTTTTGGTGAGGAAATATCTAAATCATAGCTTGTTAGTTTCAAATAATAGCTCTACAACTCCTTCCAGCAAAAACCGAACTTAGTATTTACATTTGAATAACCTGTAAGATACCTATAAATGTATTCATACGTCATACGGATCTTCAGATATTTGAGCACTCTCCAGAGTAAATTCTTTTCTCTTTAGTTATGCCATCGAACTTCAATATCATGGCCGGATCTGCCACGTCTTTCGCCTATAAGCACAGAATTACGATTTTGTTCCGGAACTCTGGAGGATCGCTTCAAGTTTTTGCCATTGAAACCAGCTTGGAATCTGTTCCGGATCCATATCTAGCAGCGGGTGAAAACGTTTCTCGGCAGATGAAGGCTATACAGGTTTTTTTTTAATTTTTCTTTTATCCAGCATATATTAGATATTCATTTAACTCTTTGAGGGGCAGGAAAAGGTGCTTAACGTTTTCAGCAAAACTCTTGTTTTATTTACTATATCAGGTGTTACAATGGAATTATTTGCGACAAGTGCACATATTTTATCCAAAAAAAAAATGACCGTGAAAAAACCACTTCTGGTGGTTAGTATCAGTAACCATCGCCGACAGAACACATCCCTACAAATCAGTCTCTATAGTACTCATGGAAACAGTTTTTCTTTTTCAAGCAGAGTGCAACTTTGCATGTTCTGCATTGCCACACAGTTCACACACAGGCTTTTCTTTGATGCTGCAGAGTGCACATCATTGAGGTTGTCTTCGATGGCTGATGCTTATTTTCTCGAAGACTAATTGCTGCATCAACTACTGGCTTATGTTTCTTGATTGCCATCTAGTGAGCTACAAAGGAACTTCAGAAACGGTCAGTATTGAAAACCACTCACGCGAGTAAGACGTTCAATAGAAAAGGTGGTTACTGTAGGCAACAACCGCCCTAAGTTAACCTAATTCAGAATTTCAGCAAATCCAAGAGTTAAAGACTGCAAATCTTTTGTAAAAGAATTACACATTTCTCCTTGTAAAATAAAGCAAAACCTCAACCTTAGATTTTTATTGGTTTTATAGAAAATTTTCGCGATTTCGAAGGCTCTGACAAGGAGGTCTCTGCCCAACTAGAGAAGATACATTCTCTTATAAGCCGACCTCAAAATCCGTTATTATTGAGGGTTAATTGAATGCTGATTTTTTTGCTATTTTTGTGTTTATTAGTGTGTGCTTTTACGTTACCTTGAAATGTTAACTATTTTTACAATTTTCTACAATTTTAAATCTCGCTGTTTTATTGTTTCTCAAATGAGGTGCAATTTCGGTTAACATGTAAAATCACGTCTCTATCAAATAAAATCCGTAGACATAACCATGCCTAGAATCTAGCAGCAGCATTTGTCGTCCACGCGTCGTAGTGTTGCCACACTGCACGAAATACAAGATTTTTTTATTTTCTTATCTTCACGCATAACCGATTTTCAATGTTATCATTCAGCAGATTATGAAATCGGTCTTATTTTATTTCGGAAAACCTCAGGACAGTGGTGTGTAGCCGAATATATCATTTACATACGTTCATTTACGTGCCTGTCAATTACCAAGTGGTTAGGATCACTGAATACTGGAAGTCTGACCTGAATTCGATCCTAGGCGAAAAGGTTGGCTGTATGCTTGGTTTCTCCATGCATAATGTGAATTCAACCCTGTTTTTCTCTTAGGTGATCCATCACGAAAGCATACCTTCTCGTAGGCAGATAGACCTGATGTACTTTGCTACATTCAAATAACCTAATCTTACCTGTCAATTTACATTGATTTTATTGTAACTAATATATTTAATAATTTGTACATCTAGAAATAAGCAGAATGATTTGTAACGTTTTCTCTATTGCTTATGTATTAGTCCATTTTATAGTATTCTAACTGATGTAAATAATTTTGCTATTTTATTGAAATCTCTTCTTTACTGCATTTTCAGTCCCATCCGCAGTCCGCCGAATCCCAGTAGGTCGATCTGGGTTCAAATTCCATCGAATCCCAGAGGATTTGGTTGAAGAAGCAAATCTTCGGTTTCTTCGAATACATAGCATAAATATAAGACAGTTTTCCAGTTGCATATTTCGTTCTTAGCAAAGACAGCTCTTTCTTTTTTTTTTATTTTTTTTTTTTTTTTATTCAAATAGCTTTAGTCTGCTTTGTCATAATCCAATAAATCTTAAATTCCGATTTATAATCTATGCTTCAAATATCTTATTCATAAAATTGTTTACGTTTTTCTTGGATTAGGAATTGCTTTAGTTACTGATGTAAAACTATTGCCGGGTCTAGAACCATTGCAAAAATTTTACATTGGTCCCTTCTTCGTTAAGTCGACTTAACAATTAAGTCATAATTAGCATACTAATTGTTGCATGAAGCGTATAACATTTTCTATCACGAACTTACAGAATAAAGCATTCTATAAGAAGCTGAAATTCGGAATTTTACTGTATTCTTCTCACTTTTAATTATTTCTTAGATCTGCTACACTGAATTTCCTCTTTGTTTTTAACTTTAAGTTAAAATTGTCGCGGAAGTTAAAATGAAAACATTTATTGGAAACTGATGTTGCCAACCGTAACTAATAAGTAAAGCTTAAACTAATCAAATTTATGCAGTTTGATTCTACATTCTGCATCCATGTGCTCCTGTATTATTTTTAAAGGATGTCCCATAACTCTGAATACATTTAAGAATCATACAAAATTAACAAACGAAGCATATAAGCCTGGGATTTGCCCTTCAATATTTATCGCAGAAATGGAATTTTTTGGCGTAGGGGTAAATTTTATTTCAAAAGTATTCCACTGTACAAGAATAGAGAAAAAATATTGTACATGACATTTATTCCCTTGTATTTGGTTGTATTTATAAAACTACTGTGTAATAATTCGTGAGCTCTAAAGTACAATTTTATTTTAAAGAGTTTAAATTTACATTTTGGGATATTACTGATAGAACTTAACTACCGGGGAAAATTTGATTTAAAGTGTACCTTATGTCTTAAAACATTTATATTTGTAATAAGTCATTAAGTGCAAACCACGTTGTAGTACACTAGTTTTTTGACTTGATAATCCACCTATATTCACGAGACACTTCGCATTTTCATTTTGAGAAACTGTCATACGTGGATTTGAGGTATAGAATTTAAAAATTCTGAAAAGTCTCAAAACTGCAATGCATCGAAAAATGCCGTTATTTACGCATTTTTGTTTTCAGATTGCATAAATTAAAAATATCCTTCTAGGCTTTATTATTTTTAAATATGAGCTATTTTACTTTTCAATGTAGCGCATAATATATTTGCCTTTAATAAAATCACTAATCTGTTGACTTTTCTGACAGAAAACTTTACAAGATCAGGCTTCTCAAATTCAAAATATACAGAAGGTTTTGAAAAACGCAGTTCGACCTGACGGGGATCAAACAATCACAGCCTACCAAAGCTTTGAGGACTTGTCTGCTGCTGGTGGTACTGTAGTTGAAAATGTGTTAGCTAATGTAAAAATCGAGTGGGAAAATTCAGATCTGACTTTAGAGGAATACAAGCGAGGGACGATAGAACTGGAAAAAGCTGTCGAGGAACTAGAGAAATGGGTAGAAGAAATGGATCAAATAATACCAGGTTTGTGAATAATTTTAACATGAATTTATAAATTTGAAGCCGTCTGAAACGAACATGGAAGGTAACTTTAATGCATTATAAAATATTTTGTATAAACATCTTTGGTTTTAAATTCCAATACTGTTGCCCTGTTAACAAGTATACATATCTTCCAACACTCGATAGATATTTGGTAGAATTCCAGGTCTTATCCATCTATACTTACGCGCTACATTTCAATTATGGAAATCCACTGATGAATGTAATTTTAAATGCAATATTGTTACGTTTTTCTCTTCTTCGCACCTACGTTAAGGGTTCGCGGATTAACGACGACACTTGATGAAGTATCGAGACACACTTTATTGGCCAGTATTTTTCAAGACATTTGCAAAATCACGCTTACAGTTGTCGAAAAACTACTATAAGCACGCTGAGACAATCAGCGACACAGTCTTCAGGCAATCGGGCTATAACGGTGGAGACAGCTTGACGGCAAAGGATCAGAATACAGCTTCCGCCTCTGCTCAGTCGTTCTGGGAACTTTACGTACTCTCGAGACTCTCCACGCAACAATTCGCGATGCACTAGAGTACAGCTCGCGACTCGGTTCGGTCATTCTCGGAGCTCAGCACACTCTAAAAGGAAACTCGACAACGCACTAAAGTCCAGTTCACACCAACGCGGGCATGCGTTCGGGCGGAAAGCGTTGACCAATCGGAAGCCAGTCAGAGGCGCCATTTTCCGGATGATAGGAGCAAAAGCTTTGGATCGAAGAACCCGTGAGTTGACTCAACTTCAACTTTTCGACGCTTGACAATGGATTAATCTTAACAAAAATTTCGGATAATAGCAAAAAAAAATGCATGTACTAATAGAATAAATAGCTTCATAAATTATTTAAAGAGAAAGTATCAAATGTTTTAGCAGTAATAAACCTTAATCAACCATAAATTATGTATGGTTGATAATTTTTACAGAATAATCTAATGCAGTAGATTGCTGAGGGAGAAAATTGTGATAGATTTCGAAATTCCAGATTTTGGATTTTTCTTAAAATATATCTACATCAGTTTACGGTTTGTGGCGATCACGTGGTTCGGTGAAGCCTGGGTAGTTGCTTACTCGTGTCGCCATCTATATTCGCCCGTGAGAAGTGCTGCGTCGCATAAGCGGAACTCTCTCGTGGATCAATTTACTGGGAGTCGAATTCTTTACCGCTAGCCCAAAAGAGCTCCGTTGTGCTAGGTTCAAGAATTCTAACTCTTTCAAATTTGCGATCGTGGAGTTGTTCTGGAGATCGGTCCGCCGCAGCTTGCTCTTGTTGCCTAGTGGATAAAACGTTGGCTTCTTGAGTTAAAGATTTTGAATTCAAGTGTCACCAGGAGTGGTGTTGTAATGGAGTTGGTATTTTTTAAAAAAATTATTTACAGAAAATATTATCGCTAGTTTCGGAGTAGCCCAGATGCTTCTTCAGTTTCCTGAACGTGAAGTATGAAAATCATACCTATCCGCAATACTTTAGGGCGGAGGTAGCACGCTCAAGTACGTAGTTCGGCGGGTATTGCGTGTTCGGGCCTTGCTTCTTGCTGCCTTTGATGGTAAGAAGCTTTCATTTATTTTTGATTTCATTTTATTCATCATTCTTATAAACTTAATTTTCGCTTGGCATTGTGTGCATTATCCTTCTTTTGACAACGAGCTTTTGGTATAATTCATAAGATGATCTGACGACTATGATCTGATTCTATTTCGGCTGACACGAGACTAGCAAAAGCGATACTGGCGTTAGTATAAAGTAGCTGTTTCATCTAATTAGAAAATTTAATGAGTTCTGAATTTTAAACGAGTGCTGATGAGTAAACTATTTGTTTAAAAAAATTATGTGCATGTTATTTATACAGAAAAGAAGCTTGCTAGTGTTGTGTAGATTTATTAATTACTATTTTACAGTGCTTATTAATTTTATTAATTTACAGTGAATAGTAAAATTTTAATGTTCATGTTAGAGATGTAATTTTTAAATTATACTGTCGCTAAATTATTTCTTTTGATTTGGGTAAAATTTGCTAAGTTAGCAGACAGCAATAGCCTGTTTTTGCGTTCTCACGGGAGGAGAATTTTGGGGTCAAGGGTCAGCGACCAGCTGCATTTTTTCGTCCCCTTTTCTTGCGGGGACGAACTTGTGTTTTTTTTTTTTGTTCAAAGGCGATCCGCTTGGCGGCGCCGATTCTTGATAGAATTATGAGGGTGCAAAAATTTGGGATCTGTCTGAAGAGTCGCAGCGTTAACAGATTTATTACTTTGTTTTTGTGCTTGAAAGTAAGGGGCTTGTCATTGTGAAAGGATAGAACTGATTTTCTTAGAATTTTGTTGGGTATTTATTGGTCTGTTTCTAATGGTTGGAGAGGGTTACTGTTCTGTGTAGCATTGGTGAGTTTTAATTTTATGGATTTTTTTTAACCAATAGTAATTATAGAGGCGGTGCACTTTTTGAGTGTCACGAGGTTTTAAATTTGGTCGCTCCCGTGGCGAGAAGACTTTTTCAAGATTTTGTCAGATTTTAGGAGTCCTTTTTGAGAGGAGAGAGAGGGCCCGGCGGCCCCTTCTCACTCGGGGTTGTCCGTGCGAGAATTGGCCCGAGAACAATGCGGGCTCCCATCGTCTCGTCGTCGGCGAATCCTTTCTGAAGGTCTGCGGCTATGTCCTATTCTCACTGATGTTTTTTCCTTGAGGAAAAATAATGTGATTTAAATGCAGATTACTGTGACTTGCGCTTATCTTCAGCGAGAACATCATTCAGAAGTCGGTGAACTTTCACCTACAGATTACTGTGGCTTCCACTTTTCTTTTTGAGATCATCATCGAAATGTTGGTGGACACTCATGTTAAGTTGGACCTCCTTGCATGCAGAAGAACTGTATCCATGAGGAAGATTTTCCCAACGGCTGAGTTCGCAAATTGGTACAGCATTGATGATGAGAAATTTTTGAACTTCTTTTACGTGCGTTGCGTAGACACTTGGGGAGACGAAATCTGGACAGGAATTTTTGAAATTCTTTTACGTGCGTTACGTAGACAATTAGGGAGATGAAGTCTGGACAGGAATTTTTCTCCACCGTGAGTTGATTATTTTTTTGATTTTGTATTTAATTCTATATGTGTCCTCAAACTTATTGCCGTTAACTGATTTAGGATTTTGTGGAATCGATTATTAGGAAAAACTTCATCTTTTACTTTACGAAAATTGATTTAAAATATTTGTATATGTAGTGTGAGTTTAAATTCTTGAGTAACCTTCTAAGATTAATAGAAAGTGTAAATTGTTTCATTAAGATTTTGGTAAGATTTGGAAATATTTAAAGAAATAAAAAATGTTTCAGACTACTTAATTATGGTTCAGTGATAATTACGAAATTATTGTAAGATACGTAATTAAAAATTTTGAATACAATATTGATTATGGTTTAGACTGTCGCATGAAGAATTGTGAGTAATTTGTAGTGAATGTTTGTAGGGGTAGTCTGGCCCGCTATTCTGAATGGATAATCTTTTGGAATATTAAATAAATGTTTTTATTTGTTTTACTATTGTATGTTTTTTGTGTTTTTTATCTTGTGGTCTACTGTAGGTCACCCATGTGATCCTTTCGGAAAACATGGTTAAACTTCCATTCGAACCTGGGTAGTTTATTGCGAGCGTAGGAGAATTTAATGTTATTTATGACTATACGATCAGATATATTAATTTAACTGGTGTTTTGACTTCTTAGTGTGTGAGATTTATTTCTCCCTGGTGTTTTGAACTGTTCTGTGTTTTACTTTTACGTGTTTGCGGCTATCTCTAAGGATGCATTGAAATTTATGTGTTTACAGGAAGCAAAGCTGATTAATTAGTTTAGTGAGAGATAGTATGTTAATGATTCAGTGTCGGTAATGCATTTTACATGAATATTAATATTTTGAGTTTAACAAAACACCAGGGAGGATTTTTCATTACATTGAACTTAAAAGTTGATATGATAAAACTGAATTTACTGTGTTGAGGATTTATGAATATTTAATCTAGCTTAAAGAATTAATTAATTTGTTTTCAAACACCAGTCTTTATGATTTGATGAACTCTATACATTTTTATGAGAATTGTTTTTTTTTGTTTGTCACGGCACCAAGAGAGGTTGAGTATGCAAGTTAAAATTAAAAATTATTAGTAAACCCCGCAAATTTTTCAGCCCGCAAATTTTTCTTTTCACAACACTAGTATGTAGCTGATCTTATGGAATAAGTCTATGCATTTTAATGGCTTCCTGTTTGTTTTTCTTATCAATAGCAACTATTATAGCAATAGCAACTACATATTATAGCAGTCCTATATACTAAATTTCAACGTTCTGAAGCTACTCGTTTTTGAAATATGGAAGATACATGCATAAACGTCATGGAAAAAGAAACCCTTCTGAATTCATTTTAAATCCTTTTTACCACTTGTCTTGGGAAAGAGCCCTTTATTGTGTCCTTAGTGCAGATGTCGCGCACAAACATCATTAAATTGCATCCTATAGCAGTCAAAATGGATATTTTCATTGAAATATGATACCGAAAATTTTCGCGATTACAATACTTGTAAAAATAGAAAGTAATACTAAGCTAGTTATATTTCTTTTAGACGTTGTACGACTAGACGAAGATAGCGTCATTAGTGGCACGAAGGTCTTCACTGGAGATGTTTCTGGTACATCTATCGCCGCTGTTTCTTTGAATCTCGACACAGTCAATGGAATTGACTTACCGACGCTTCAGAAAAAGCTTTACAGGTATGATATCAATGTTAAATTCCTTGCTATAAAAGGTGTTCTATCCTTCTTTAAATAAAATTTTTACTTTTATTCATTATAAAACATTTTCCAATGTAAACGTTTAAGTGGCTTGTTGCAAACAACCGTTCTTCATTATAACGTGGAAGGTGGCTGTAATGAAACTCTGAAAATTCAACTGAAGGGACAATTCGATAATGAAGAAATCAAGTATTTGCATAGAATGAAGAAATTATATATTCATTTAATAAATTTCAAAGATCACTACGTTTTAAGTTATCGGTAAAAAACACTGCAAAATGTGAAATTCTAAGTGTTAAAATTGTACTTGATTTACATTAGTTCCTAGATTTTGCTTTTTTGCCACTGCCATAAATATATTACGGAAATTGTCTCAGATGCTTTTGCAAATATATGAAGCACGTTTATGATAGTCTCGCCATATTTGGAATTAGCTCTGGGAGATAGTATTCTATGGTTTTGTATAAAACACTTGTTCCGTAACCATATCCTACAGCAAAAATATGAGGTACGGTATTGGACCTTTTAGCCAAGTTTAAGACCTTCTTTGCTAATTTCTCTTAGAAATGTTATGGCCAGGTTTAACATAAGCCTTCACGTTATGTGCAATGCAGCACTATTCTGTAAAAGTATCCGTACTACAGGATTCGGAGTGGTTTAATATCTTCCTCTTATTTTTTTATGTTAAACATCTTTAGCATAATCTTTACAAAAGTTCTGGAGCATTATGTTAGCAAGTGCATATCAGGTGATGCTTTGGCAAATATTTTCATTGCAACAACTTAGTATTGCCTCACACTGATGAAATATACAGGTCACGGGTAACTCTCGATTACCGTCAATAGTATCCACTGGTTTCATTTGGTTTTAATAAATTAAGTTGTTGCAACTGTGACTTTACGTGGCAACCATCAATAAACATGTCATCTGTAACCAAATTTAAACCTCTGTTTACTAGCTACATCGACAAACAGTCTCCTTTAGTTTTTCATATCAAAAATGCATTTAAATTACTACTCTGCCTCCCACTAGTGACTTTTAACCTGTAGATCATCTGTGGTTGATAAAATAAGTAATTGCAATTGTACTATGTTTTTAAAAGTCAATTATCGTCTGTGGCTGGAAAGTTTTGTTTTTATTCAAAATGGCGAATTTAACAAAGCAGTGGTTCGAAGGCTACATTTACGCTCTTTCCGAAGAGAAATGTGCATCCTCCGTTATCCAAAAACGATTTGAGAGTCATGGTTTTGTGATGTCTAAAAGGTCGATAGGTAATATCATCAACAAGAAAGGAAAAAAACTTCAAATTGGAGCCTCAAGTGGGACCAAAAATTCCAAACAAGTAACGAAGAAAAAATGAACATTTTCGACTATTGCAAAGGTACCTTGTTTAATGTTAAGAAACCCCCCTAGTTGGAAAAGGACAGTTGCAAAATCATTAAAATGCTCGGTGTCCATTGTAAACAAAATGAAAAACGGTGATTTAAATCTTAAGAAAGCGAAAAAACGCAATGTGCATCGTCTTCTTCCAAAGCATAACGCTCAACGCAGGACACGCTGCAGAATTCTATATGAGAAACACTTATCCGAAGAAAAATGGAAAACAATTGTCACAATAGATGAAGCATGGGTATATATTTAAATGATTGTAACAAAAAAAGAGCCATTTATTATCATAAAAGGGGAGAAAAAATTTAAGTACATGGTTCAAAGAATCAAAAGAAAGTTTTTCTAAGGGATTCATGATTGTTGCTGGTTTTTCTTATAATGGCAAGTTAATAATAAAGAGGGCAAAAAAATGTCAAGATTAACTCCAAATACTATCGGGAACATATTTTATCGCCAATGCTTCTGAATGAAATACCATCGCTTTACCCACAGTGCCATCAGGACAAAGCTAGCAGTCCCACATCAAAATCCACTGTAAATTTCCTAAAAGAAATGGAACAAAAAACTGGTACCGAGGCCATACCCTTCACCGATATCCCCAGTAAATCTCCCGGTGTGTCACCTATGGATTTTTGTGCTTTCGGACATTTTAAAACTGCATTATCCAAACGTTGCCCCAAAACCCTAACAGGACTCTGGAAAGCTGTTCGGGAGGAATGGGATAGAATACCTCTTCTGACACTTCAAAAGGCATCAGTATCCTGGAAATTGCGGTCTCGAAAGATAGTTCAGAATAAGAGATGTCAAATAGAACATTTAAAACACAAGAATTTTATGTAATTTAGTTTTGTGAATACAATATACATCGTCTAAAAAATGTGCAAGCAGCCTCTGTACTGGTGTCCCTTATTTTCGATTTAATTAAAAAATCTAAAGTTACTGCACTGGCCCACATTTGTAAACCAGTGATTAATAGTGTTGGGAGTGACTGTCAGCCTGTAGAGGACAAGTGAGTAGCATTTTTCACCAGCACTGGTATGCTTCTGTTTACCTTAAATTTTAAAATGTATCTGAATTAATTGCACCTCCAAATGCTGATGACCTGTGAGGTGATTGTCAGGGAATTTAAACCAGTAAGTCAGAAATAATTTTGATGGAAGTAGATTCCTGTGATTTTAAAATCTATCTAAATTTAATTGTACTGTCCCTCTGCAAATAATTCATTGGCCTTTCAGTGACCGTCAGACTGTAGGTCATCGGCGGTTAACAGCCTTGACTCACATAATGTGCTTCTAATTTTTAAAGACATATCTAAATTAAATACACTGTTCCACATGCATAACCATTGGTATGTGATTTTATACATACATTAAAGATATTAGATTAAAATGTGTTTTTATGAAATTTAAGAACATTATTGCACAAATATTAAGATGAGAATACATTTCAAAAAAATGTGAACTACTTTTTAAATTACAATACAAACTATGAAATTCATATCATTGTGGACATTTATTGCTCATTTCTAGACGAGCGGCAAGTCTCGCTGGCTGGAGATGAAAATCTGCTTCATTTCGAATGCCACTGCTCATTTTCAAATTCTAGAGTTTAATACAAAATTTTGTTTTACGAGGAAATAAAAATAGCATTACCAAACATTAAATACATTATTCTGTATTCCAAAAATTCGTAGGAAGCCCTTTCGACTATTTTCATCTTCGTACGATTTTAATCAGCTGAAATATTAAAAACTTGCGCTAACTTTTGTGCTCATTTTTTCTAATGGCAGCAGTCTGATACCGTTAGAGATAAAAATGCTTAATTTCGAAACGTCTTGCTGCTGCTCGTTTTCAAATCGTAGAATTTGTTAGTCAAAAATTTGTAAGTTTTACAAAATCTATGAATATAAAGAAGGATGTCTTTGTGTGTGTGTTTGTTCGCATTATTGATTTCTGATCAATTATGAATTTTTTGCCACATTTAATCGACTAAAATTGAATGTAAGTGAAATATTGGATGGAACTTGAGCTTTTACTACCATTTGATTAGAAAGGTAAATCATTAAAAGCTGCGTGCCATTGTTGCTGATATGACTATGAATCTTATTTTTTGCATTATGAGAGGAGGATTACAGCGGTATCGGTTTCTTTGTTGTTAGATGCATTAGTCTCAATCTAAATTAACTGGCATCGGGTACTTATACTAGTAACTTCATAAAATGTACTGCTGAAATGAGAGAATTCTAGCTTTAGAAAAGAAAATAATGCTATTGTACTCAAATGGCTAATAATTTATCATATGTTACTGTCTCAGAAACAATTCCAGCACAGAAGTCTGCGAATATAGCAACAATCTTTTGTTTTGTGCATTTCAATACATTAAGCTCTTACTACCGTTAGTGAGTTCAGTTTTGTCCTGCCATACTTGCTGTATTTTCTGCTTTTAATAATATGCTTAGTCAACAATGAAGCTTTTCTCTTCCTCAGATTGGACAAACCTCAAATGATTGAAGGCCTTCTGGTCTTCCCAAAACCTTTAGTCGTAACTGGTGATTTGATTGTCGAAGGAAAAGTGAATGGCCTTGACTTTAGCGAAGATATCATGACTACGAACACAGTGCAAACTTCTCATGGTACGTAGTTTTGCTCTTGGCTTTTGCTTTCAGCTAATAAATTTCTCATCATTAGATTAAGTTTCAGGCGCTAAATCTGCCAGTCAAAGATATCAAAACTTTCTTGCGACTGATTTACACTTCTTACAATTTTACAGCAAAAATTTACTGAATATTTTTTATAAATTGAACTTTCATAAATCAAAAAATTTTACCTAATTTATGAAATATAGATTTCGAAATTTATTTTAATTTCTTAAAATTTTCAATTACGCTAATTAAGTAATATTTTCAATTACGGTTATGAAATATAGATTTCGAAATTTATTTTAATTTCTTGAAATTTTCAATTACGCTAATTAAGAATTAAATTTTCCACTTTTAACCGATATCTTTTAGTTGATTACATCTCTGGTACCTAATCGCAGGTTTAAGAAATTTATCAACTCAATTTACTCGATTTGAGCGTACATTATCATGAATTGAATCCAACTGCATCTCAGAAGTGTTTTACATGTGATTTCTTCTTGATGTCTCAGAAGATGCAGATTCTTTTTGGGACAATGTATAGAGAAATACGCCCTCTGATCAAATTTTAACTTGTCGTATCTGTACCCTTAACGGTGATATTTCGTAATATTGATGGGACTACTTTATATTCCTGGATTAGTTCGGATTTGTTTTATTTTTTGTGGCAATAATGGTATGAGAGTAAATCAGGATAAAAGCACGTGCGAGTTCTTCACTCTGAATAGACAGACTTTTACCCCGAAGTTGACACACAAGGGTGTAGATGTTCAACATGGCTATTTGACAAAATATTTGGGTTGCATCTTGAATCCACACTTAAATTGGAGGAAACATGCAGAACATTTGAAAAATAAAACTGTAAGAAGACTTTTATCTTAAAACATTTGTCTAGCTCAAGGTGGGGCTGTGATAGAGAAACATTGACGACTATTTACAAATTATACATTCAATAAATTATTTTTCATTGTACAGAGATGCTCATAGAGGCTTTGGAGAATGTAGTCCAGATCCTCGAAATCTTCCAGAATTAAACGGTATATATAATTACCTACTCAGTCTTGCAATTCATGATTGTGCTACGAGAAAAGCAATTCTGTTATACCAGAAATTGATGCGTTTGCCCGATTATCCTTTTTGAAGGATTATTTAATTTTACCTCCTTCCCATTGTCCCTTGGACTTTTTGAATTTAAATATAAATCTTGATCTTATTCTAAGAGTTGTTAAAAATGATTCAAACAGTGTTTAAACGATTCACAATTAAGAGTTACTGCAATGGAAACTATTGGAGTTCGCTACTCTCAAAATGAGAGGTTGCATGTTTACACTGATGGCTCTATGTTAGGGAGAATGCGCGGTGCTGGAGCAGGTATCTTTAGCGAGCATTTCAGTTGCTACTTAACCAATGGAACCTCTTCTTACTGCCTTTGATGGTGAAATCGAAGCTATTGCTGTGGCTATTCAACAACTGTCGATTCGTAGCCACTCTTTTGTAAAAGCTGTCGGATTCCAAAACTGCGCTTCAAGCTCTTCTGAATAATCAAAATAGTTCCCAAAGAATCTTAGGCTTAAGGCAATGGCACACAGAATTTCTTTCCAATGGATTCCGGCTCACTGTGAAATTATGCGAAGTGAAAAAGCTGATACTTTGGCGGCTAAGAAAGGAACTTTCATAATGCAAACGCATTAATCGATCGCTTTCATTTCATACGACTAAATTGTTTGTTAACCTGACTCTTAAGAAAATTCTTAAGCAGGATACGATTCAACGTGCTGTGAATAAGAGTTTGAGGATTCTGAGGGAACAGAAAACTTTTATTTCCAGTTTTCCAAGAAAATTTGCGGTAGCTCTATTTAGACATCTGACCGGACATGACTGTTTGCGAGACCACCTCTACAGAATTGCAGTAGTGGATTCCCTAAACTGTATTTTGTGCGACTCCAATCAGCCTATGATTTTTGAACACTTAAATAATTGTATTGCACTTCCTCCATATGTACTAGAGAGTCCGTGAACTAATGGCTTAAGCGCTGATGTTAGGCATTTGTAAAATAAATGCTTGTGGCAAAGCACGTAAGGGTTATCTGCGTAAGAGAAGGAATGCCTTTAAAGAGTATTTTCTAAGGAAAACTGCCTCGTATTCGCATTGGACAAGGAGAAAAACATGAAAACGCCTATGCAGCCCGGCACTGTTTTGTTATCGGTAACGGACACAGTAATGTATAGATGTATATATTGTTAATGTATGCATACATATATGTACGTACGTATGTCTGTGTGTGTATATATACAACATATACGCACATACATGTGCATATATATATACATACATTTCTGAATCCGGTGCGAATAACAGAACAGTACCGCCAGCCCCTTTGCCACGCTTTTGAATCCGTGTCGAACTACAAATGCTTAGCGATTTTACCTTTCGACCCCTGGTGTACAATCTAATATTAAATGTAATTTCGACTCGTTATTAAAGAAATCATTTTTGTAAATTCTAGCTACGAGGATTTTTGCGTTAATTCACGAAACGCGATTCTCTTTTGATAAACTCTAATCACTGGATTTTTTACAATCTTACTATCTACAAGACGTAAGCTGATCCACCTCGGGCCCCAAATTTTACACTGTTGCCCACGGATTATCTATCCCTTAACTAAACCACCATCGTATAAATTCATAAAGACTTCTGCATAATTTGAATCGGTTCAAAATTTCCATCGGTAGCTGCAAGTTTTAAACTCAACTGTGCAGCAGTTAAATCCTTGTTACAAATAGTTTTGCTCAGGAAGCGATTTTAAGGGGTAGTTGCCTCCCCTCTTCTTTTTAAGACATCGGTCTAGCTTCGTAGCAAAGGTTAGTCTTTAAATTTTTTTTTGCAGATGACCTGTAATATTTAACTTTTGCTACTTCCATGACAGCCTCGGCCACCAGCGGCAGAGTGGTAAAGTAACTGAACACTGGTGCTTAGGTCCAGTGTTCGAACGGGCTGGCTGCGTGGACGTTTATGTAGTTATCCCCATGCGTAACATGTATACGAGCCAATTTCCCTTAGAAAGTCCTCCACGGAGGCATCCATTGTCATAGTTATAGCTCTCGAGTGCTTTGCCATAATCGAAATAATCCAAACCATCCACAGCAGATTGCTTTATTACTAAACGAGCTAAAACCTTTCGCCTCAAAGAATCTTCCAAATAGTGTTTTGGTGCAATAAAATGCCTTTGACTCAATAAATATTGAAATCAAATCCAGAATTGCAGAAGTTTGAGGGGAAAATTGTTGCTATGTGTTTGCTAGATGTCACTGCTATTTGCCGTTCAGAAAAACTTAAACAAGATTGGGTAATGATACATTTATATGTCCATTTTACAAGAAAATCGCTGGTATGTTACTTTGTGAAATGCTGACTTGTTTGCGAATTTTCCCAGGATAAAAGCTTTAGATTCCTTGTTGATACCACATACTGCTAGTATTGTAATGAGGTCAATTGTTGGAAGTATGTGCTCAGACGCTGCGACGGTAATCTTGTCTGCGTGAGCAATTTCTCTTAATACATCGATCTCAAAAATAAACTGACCCACCGTCGGCCGAGCGGTAAAATCGGGTATTTTAACCTGGGTTCGATTACACGCGAACGAGGCTGGCTGCAAGCACGTTTTCTGATATATAACGTAGATACCAGACAGTTTCCCTTAAAAAGCCCGCTAATGAGGCATCCATCACTTTTGGCAAATAACCTCAGTTTGCTTTGTCATAATCAGATAAACCAAACTTGAATTAAATTTTTGAGGGGCTGTTTCCGTTAGAAAATCCTTCACTAAGGCATCCCTGCCCCTTATGCTTTGCCATAATCAAATAAACCAAATCATAAGTCATCTGAATTTAAAACTCAACATACTAGTTAAAAATAATGCTGTACGTCGAAATATTGGAATCTAAGTTTTATTTGGTGGCATATATTTCATATTAGAAACTAACAATATTTATGCTGACCACTTGAATGTGTTATAATTGACGATTTCCTTGAATTTTTAGATTAATCTGTTGTATTTAAAGTTAAGAAAAATTAAGGTACCTTCTCGTGTGCCTTTATTCTAACATAAATTCCTTTTTTACTCCAGCTACCATGGTCTTTGAAAATGAACTGATCATCAGAGGAAACCTTGACGTAACTGGTGAAATAAATGACATTGACTTCGGAAACGAAGTAGTCACTTTGACCGGAAACCACGAAATAACTGGAAAGAAGACATTCCTCAACGGAATAATTGCGGATAATGTTGAAACGAAGCTATTGGATGGTGTTGATATCAACGATCTATACAACCGTGCTTTCACAAAGACTGGAAAACAAACAATTCCAGGAACAATGACGTTTAATGGAGGCCTGCAGACTAACAATATAACACTTCACGGTTTTCTCAATGGTTACAATGTTTCCGAATTGGCAGACAGCATTGTGAGGATAGACAAGCCAGCAGTCATTACAGGTATTACACATGAAGCAAAAAATATGTTTTAATTTACCAATATTAACATTCTTAGCTTTAACTACTTTTTATTTCATGCGTGAATATCAAAATTAATGTAATCTCAAAGTAATTGTATTAACGATTAAATATTTTTAAGCATCTAGAATTTATTTCTAGATGTTAACGATTCTGGAACCAGATTTCCTTCATACTATAAATGCAATACAATTTATTTGGAAGTAATTCTTTTAAAATGAGTTTAAAAACATATTTTCATAGCTTTTCGGTTTCGCTTGTGGCGAAAATCACGAAACGCAGGTCATCCTGGGTTCTGTTCTCAGTAGCTGATTAGGCGAAAGAGGTTTTCGTGTTTTTTCCCATTTTTAACATTTTGTTTGTAATTTATCTTGCTTTATAACCTTAATTGAAAGTATTCTTTCTCTTAGACAGAGGGACTTGAAGTGCTTTACTCCAATTATAATCCCCACCTTACACTTTTTGGCAACCAGAGCCCTTATTCCATGCATATTCTTTTTGCTGTATTTAATATTCTGGGCATTTTTACATTTTACACTATTTTCATATAAACCAAAAAATAAGGATCAATTATTAAAGAACTAATTTCTGCTCTCCTGAAGATAGGGAATAGCCAAGCATCTAACCTTTAAAATAATGTATAACTTGAAATAACTTTTCTTATTTGCATACCATATTTTGAATATCTGCATGAAAATCGGGTGAAAGAATTTATACTATATTTTGCAGAAATTACCTTTCGGTTCAAAACGTAATTTCTACATCTACGTCTGTGCTTTTGAGCTTTAGAATCTTATCAAAACAATTCATCAAAAATTTTACCTAATTCTAATTGAATAGTTTAATGGTTTATAGGTTTTGTTAAATACTTGGGTTTTAACTATGGCTAAACATTTTAGAACTTTAAAAAAAAAATACTCTTATGTAACCAATAAACACAATCTACATTTACAGTTCCTTTGTATTTTGTTACAAGCCAAATACAGCAATTGAATAAGAATAAAGCTACGCATAGCAGGATTAAAAATTTGTTAAAATTTTTCAAATATATTTGAAGCTCAAATCTCTTGAAATAATTTCATGTTTCTACTCTTTCAGGGCATAAAACTTTCTTAGAAGATGTAACTATTCACGGTGCTCTAACAGTGCATGGTAAGGTCAACGGTCTGAAAATACCTGAAGATCTGTTTCTTACGGATATCGAACAAGACGTACAAGGAAAGAAGGAATTCCGTGGTACGGTGACGGCATATGATGTGACAGTTACAGGCACAGTTGATGGGCTTAAAATTCCTGATGATATTGTTACTTTATCCAAGGATGAAGAGATATATGGAACGGTGTTCTTCGAAAAGGGTATCGATGTAAAAGGAGATATCATCGTGGAAGGCTTAGTAGACAACGTTGACATATCCGAACTCGCCAAAATGGCGCTAAAGCTAAACGAAACTAGCACGTTCGAAAACGCAATTTTCCATGGCCCTGTTATAGTCACCGGAGATCTAAAAGTTGGTGGTACAGTGAACAATGTAAATCTAAAGGAGCTGGTGAAAGACATAGTGTTCAAGGAAGATTTACCAGTTGTCATTAATGCTCCTAAACACTTTAAAAAAGTCCATGCTAATAAAGTGAATTTAGAAGGTATGATCAACGGTTTCAATATCACAGTGGATTTTATGAGAACTCGTGGTGAACAGACTATTAACGGTAAATATTTTCTGTTGCTCTCTCACATTAAATCTTGACATGTATATTTCTTTGAAACTTTATACCTGCCCTTTTATAAAATATTTACCTCGTTGCTTTCAACACATTCTGAATTAAACTGTAAAATTTAAGGTTTTATACATATAGCAGTTTTACTTTCGCGAGAGTTTCATATATACATTAAGACGTGTCAAGGAAAAATAATTATAATAATCATTTAAGAGATTTGCTTCAAAATTATCTGAAGCATACTATGCGACATCTAAAAGTTAATTATAGAATTATACAGAATACTACTACATAATTAATATGTTACATAACCTACTAATATCTGTTTTGCTTGTAATAGTTCCGCTTATTTAAATTTCGAGATTGATTTTTAAATTTCAGTTGTTGAAACATGTTTTCTCTTCTCTCATAGTAGCTGAAATATGTAAACTCTGTTTGATAATTACTCAAGTACACGTAACCAGATAAGTTTTATAAGGTGATAATTTTGTCGAAAACTTATTCAGACGGAAAATTTCATCAGTTCCTCAGGCAGCAATTTTTAAAATGATTCACTAATAAAAGCGCACTTAACCAGTTTAGAAACTTTTTAATTCCGCAAATCAATATCATTCGAATGTGTATTCAGAAAAATACTAAGCGAAAAATATCGCTTGATCGAAACCCAGTTTAACTGATGGTAAATAATGAAACCAAAGGGGTGAAGCCTGGTGTTAATTTCGAATTAAATTAACCGTTTACTTGAGTAACTTTCGATTATTTTTTATTCAGAATCGAACTCTTTATAACGTGAAAAATTATGTTTGTATGGAAATGAGTGCACTGTAATCTGTTTCGAAGATAAACTTTAAATTCGTTGACATATTCTTTGACGAATTATGTCTTTTAACTCTCTAAATCGAAACATTTCTCTGAAAGTAAATACGAAATTATCAGGTTCCAGCAAGTTACCAAAAACTCTTGCAGTACCCATTAGTGGCAGAATGTATAATCACATCGAACTAAGGTTTGTGTACTACAAAAGTGTAATCGAACCAAGGTTGGTGTACTATAGAGGTTGCTCTTCTCGATCCGAAATATTTCTGCGTGTGACGTCACTGACACAGTCTGCTCCAAAGCTCGGAGCAGACAGGTTCAATATTTCAAGAATTCAACTGTTGGCAAGAGCATAACATTGTATTTCCATTGATTCGAACCATATTCAAAACTTTACAAAAGGACCAATTGCATGGACGTTTTCGTGGTATTTCTGTTATGTAATGTGAATATGAGCCAGTTTGTTCCTGAAGTCCTTCCTGAAGGAATCCCTTCCCATATACAAAAACCTATTGTATGTTAAAAAATTAGCAAAAATTTGGCCATGCATTTTGAGTGAACTGTTGCTATTCTGTCATCTAAGATGACGGTTACAATGTGCCCTCCGGGTCTTGTTATATTAATGTAACACTTGTACATACACAAGCAAATTATTTCGTTTATTTGCTTTAAATAAAAGTTTAATGGTGTTCTAATTTGTGCTAAATTTATTAAGGAAATAACTTTATTAAAATTAAGTGGACGAATATTTATATTAATGAAAAAATATTTGATCGTTACCCGAAATTTGTACTCTCGTATTATAATCCATCAATGGCGAATACAAAATAATTCATTGTAGCTTCATTCCAGCTCACTTTTCCCAGAGCAGCGTGAGTTGGCTATCTTTGTTCTGAATTTCCTAGAAAATTCTGCAGAGCGGCTGTTCATGATGCCCGATGTTATGTAGTAAATATCAAAATTTCGTGGAGTGAAAATTCCTGTAGTAATATATTTATACTTCTTTAAAGGCAGTTCGTTAATAAATTGATAGCTATCTGTCAAGAATATATGCAGATACTTGTTTGCAATAGTCGTTTTATTTTTTGTACATGAAGCAGAACCCGATTCAGACACTCCTCAAAGTACTAAACATTAGATCACAATCATCTTGAACTTTTCTTTTCACTGTAATGAGATTCTATCGGCTTATGTCAGTAACATAAGTTTGTCTTGTTATAGTTACTTTGATTAACTAAGCGTTACTTGATTATCTAGCTATTGTTAAGTACAGAAGTTTCATATTTGGTGAAAATTCTAATTTTAGAATTCCAGGTTTACCATAAAATGAGCACATTGTTTCTATAACTGAACATCTTAGCAAGAATCGTTTGAAATGAGCTTTGAAGACTTCTTGAAACCGTGACCTCGGTTTTATAAAATAGGATATCGGATTACCTGAAAACTTCATTTGCAAGAAGAAAAATTTAATTAAGTGTCTAAACTAATAGACAGCGAAATTTAAACATGTAAACAAATTGTAATTCTAAGTACGTTTTTAATACATTTTTTCGTATGTTACGGAATAGATTTCATTAAACTTTACTCACATTTCCAATTTCTTCATGCATGCTGGTAAACTGTAACTGAAATAAAGACAGTTCTTATAAGAATTTTTTAAACAAAGTTTTGAAAATTTCCTATAGTTTTGTAATGAAACTGTCTCCAGGAAAAAAGAAACCTCTATTCTGAAATAAAACAGCATCAAATATGAGTTATCTTTTTAAAATAAGTATCTCTCAAGTTATGTTAATATGGTACTCTGAAGATATCTAGCACTGACTCGGAATTTTTTCCTCATTTTTTGCAGGTACAACAATTTTTAAACAGCCTGTCACCTTCAACTCTATATCTATTGGTAAGTTCATTTAATCTGACTCTTTTTATATATAGTAAATAAGAGTGGATGTAACAGAATAGAATAAAACGGAGTGAATAGTGAGAGAATAGATCGCGAAGGACTAACCTTCCAACGGGTGGAGGAGGAGTCAAAAAGGATTTAGTTTTATAGATTCGCTTTTACTAGTTGTACTATCTTATTGAAGAAGAAAGAACAAAGTATATTACTTGTTTCATATTGTGTTGAAAGTATCCAATAATTTGTGCAAAACTGTTCTGTGATAACTATATGCTGTTCATTATATGAACATTTTTAATAAGTTATTGCTTGGAGTAAGTTTATAAAAGTTGAGTGCGTTAAGTCTTTAGTGGTAGAAATAAACATAGAAGTCTTTACGTAAGCCCAACTTCTCATTTCGGTATTTTATATGAATTAAACCAATTTACATAAAATTTATGTAGTTGAAATGTTTAATTAAAATTTTGTTACTGAATAGAATAAAAGTTAAATTTAAATATTATGCAAAATTAAAATTATTCTTTTACTATTGAACATAACTTAAAATTCGGCAAAACAGCAATTTTATTTTTGGCATAGAATTTTAATAAAATTATCAATTTTGAAGGCGACAGTTCACAATTCCCAGTAAAAAAAATTCTTCGTAAATCAATTTCTTTGCTCTTTAAGAATTAAGACATGTGTCAGATAGTCCTCGAAATCGATAGTTTTACTCAGAATCTACTCCAAAATTAGGTTGCTATTTTTCCTAATTTTACAATGACTTGTTTCTCTTCCAACCTATTTATTAAACAGTGTTTGATTTCTGGCACAAATGAGGTAATCTTTTAAATAACTGGATCCTCTAGTAAGGAATCCGGACCTGAAAATCGAGTAATCCTTTTTTTATTCGCTATCATTTTTAGTCCAAAGAGATTTGAATTCCGAATCCCGAAGGACTATTACTTTCATTTTGGCATTTTGCGTCGTTTCACTTTTCAATTCACTGCTTATTTTTTTTTTACCTAGCTTTCTCTTCAAAAATCGTCTGCGTTGCACGGGAAAATAAAGGAATTTTAATTACAATTCTAAATAATTTGCCAAATAAATGTAAAATTCTTAGCAATATTCTCTAAAACTTTAACGAATTTTTCATTAACAAACTCAAAGATTTCAAAGCCAGCAATACCAACGTTGCACAGAAAAACATTTTGATCTCCAGCGTTTGAGAGTGTGTACCGAAATTTCTAAAGATATGCTCAATTTAAAATTATTTTGCGATATTGCTGTTGAACTGAATTTTATGGTTTAAGTGCAAAGAACATGGTATTTAATAAATAAAGGTAGCACACAAAATGTTAAATAAACGCCCCTTTGGACGTAATTAAAATCTGAAGCCTTTCAGATATTTCTTTCTTCTATTAAAATAACGATAGTGAAATTGTTAGAATAATTCTGAGAAAAAAGAGGAAAAAATTAAAAATGTATTATCAAGACTGGATTATACGGCATTAAAAATTTATAGTAGCTTTGAGGATAACCTTAAAAACATAATTTTTAAGACTAATTCCAATAATGCTAGTAATTGTATATCATTAAATGTATACCAGTTTTTCATTCATTTATGCACTACATTTGCGCTGTTCCTTCTTAATAACTCCTTTTTTAAATACATCATATCTTGTAATTTTTTCAAATGAAATCCATTTTAGAACAGGATATCCAAGTTTACTACAGCTCGAATGGGTAACTGCAGCTCGTTAAAAATTTTACCTCATATTTCTTTATTCGAAGAAAAAAAAATGTAACTGAAAATTTCATTTAAGAAATTTTTTACTCTAAAAATAGACTAGCTCCCGTCTTAGTCTTAGGTAAAGTATGAGGCTACAGATCTTTTTACGCAAGTCCAGTGTGATTAAGAGCAATTTTTATTGCCCATAATTGCTGCTTAAGTGGCCAATGCCATTATAGGCAAGTGCCTGCTATTCATAAAAAAATTGCTATTTAAAGCATACAGGCGTATTTAAATAAAAAAACACGTGATAGTATTTCATTATGTGTTTTCTATTATATCCTAATTTTAAATATGTTGTTTAAATTTTAACCTGAAAACAAATTCTCTTAAGAAAACTAACGTTTAATCTATATAAAAATTAAGATATTTGAGAAAACATAACAATCTACTTTAAATCTTAAATTCATCTCTGTTAATTCATAATCGATATACTAAAGTTCTCTTCTTAAATTTTTAAGTTTAATCTAATGCAATGGGCATTAAATTCTTAAGTGTGAAGAAAAGCTCACCTAGCCCTTGTAAATTCTTGCTCTTATTGCAAGAAGAGAAACTAACCAAATGTTTCATTTGACTTCACAAAAATTATCCACATAAACAGGAATTCTTTACCAACCAATTACCAGTTTATAAAATTTTCATCATTAGTTTTGTTTACTCTTAAAGTAGCTAAAAAAAGCATTCCTAAACTGTAATAAAGTCCTCCACGAAGGCACCCCCTCAGGCAGGCAGCGGCCGTGTGCTTTCCCATAATTAAATGTAAACTGTCATTGTTCCTACTAAGATGAATTAATTTCCAATTAACTTCAATTTCGTACTTCGTGAATATTAACCTATTTAATTATTCCTTTACTAAAATTGTTAATTGTTGGTAATTTTTAAATTTTTATCAGTCTACGTAAAAATTTAAATGTGGAATTCTTTTATATTTTCTCTTTATGATAAAAAGCATGGTTTAATGTTTTATACCTGTGCTGTGGTACTTCATTTTTTCTAATTTAATCTATATAATTTAAAATTCAGTTTTAGTGTGCTGGATGTTAATACAGCTTCTTCACATATTAAGTGTTTAATTTTGAGTATTTTTTTGTTTTTTTTATTATTTTTTAATATTTTTCTTTGTTGACCTAAGTAAGAAATGACTTTAAAAAAATTATATTACTCGTTTTTCAGTTTGTTGTAAAATAATTGGAAACTTTCTTGAATCTAAGTCCACTTTTTACTTCCTTGTAGGAAGTAAAGAAAGTATTGCAGTCACGAAAAATTCCGGTTGAACGAAAATATCCATTTTTACCGCTTTAACGATGGTTTTGTGTGGCATCTATACTTAAGGACAGAGTAAAGGACTTTTTCCCCAAACGAAATATAAAACTGAATTAAAATGGATTCAGATTTTTTTTCGTGGCGTCTGTACGTACGTATGTATTTATGCATAACTCAAAAACGAGTCGCTTCAGGACGTTGAAGTTTTTTTATATAGGAGTGCTATAACATAAAGATGTGCACCTCCTATTTTGATTGCAATCGACTGCCCCAAAAGTATATAAATATATATACCCACTCTGTTACTTGGCTGGAGCTCAGTTTTCTCATTCTTACATGTCAGTAAATCGTACATTTTTTGCTTTCAAAATGATTGAACTCTGCTGTTATCTTCCGGTTGAGGATTTTGTATGTTTAGTTAATCTGCATGCAATAGTTGTAGAATTATCAACAATTTAAAAGTTGTTTAAGTGCGGCTAAGCCCAATTTCTTTTTCCGCAGCAGCTGCATTTGTTTAAACTTGAAACGTAGCAGAATAGTGAATTAAGTCATTTTCCGCGCCCTCAGTCTCTTTTTGCCGAGTGGGACCAAAAGAAGACTTTTAGTTTCGTGCACTGAAAAATCTGCCTTCTTACTGGCCGAATTGTTTGTTTTTGAGCATAAACTGTAATTTTAATCCTAAAAATTATTTTAACTGTATTTGGTGTTTTATGTTTTTCCACATTTTTCAATTTTTAATGAAGATATTTTGAGCATTTATGTGTTTTTGCCTTGCTACGAAGTGGGAACTGAATTAATTGAATGAGAAATATATCTCTAATGAAATTCGAAGAAATGAGTTAAATAAAATGGAGGAAAAATTCATATAATTGAACTTTCCATACAAGGATGTCATGGGGTGTACCTACTAGATTTATCATTTAGCTGCTCGTAACAAAGAAGTAATAACTCTTTAAAATCTAACCAATCTATTCAGGACGCTTAAATTGACATACTTCTGTATCTGCAATGAGTGGAAAAACTTATCTTCTTGCGTTAAAATTTGATTTCTTTCACAATTAAAATCATGTAGTCAATGGCAGACATAATTTTAATATATTTTGATATAACTAAGTATATTAAGTAGCCATGTTTCTTAAATGCATTACTATTATCTATTTCAGCTAACGGCATGATAAACGATCTTCGTCTCTCTGATCTCTATCAAAATCGTCTGACGTTAATACTAGAAGATCAAATTGCTGATGACATAGAATTTTCTGACCATGTAATAGTTACAGATTTAACAGTATCTGGAACGATCAATGGTCTTAGAGTTCCTGAAGATGTAGTCTTAACGAACTCCTTTCAGCCAATATCCAACAAAAATTTCATAGGTACTGTGACAGTGGATAATCTCATCATACAGGGAAATGCAGAGGTATCTGGACTCTTCGGTGGAATCAATTTGACACAATTCTACAATGAAAGGTTAACATTATCTGGAGACCAGGAAATTGAAGGAGATATTTCTCTCATTAATAGTACGGTCGAAAACTTGGAGATTTCTGGATTGATAAATGGAATAAATATACAAGAATTCGCCAGAAATGTAATGTCCAAAACCAAGGACCAGACAATATCAGCTTCAAAAGAGTTTTCAGGTATAAAAATTACATTTGTGTTTTTGAAGTTTAAAACAAAACTGTTCATTTATAATCCTAGTAGCGAAATATATTTAGAATATTTTATGCCAAATTGATAAATGTAAATTGGAACAGGTAATTTAAAAGGTAAAATTATCTTCTGTTGAATAACTAAGCTTATTAGTGGCTGAGCGGTGAAATTGCTGAAAACTAGTAAGTTTGATTCGGGTTCGAATCCCGGCGAATGGGCATTTTCGTCGTTTTCCTCGTGTGTAACACATATGATCCAGTTTCCCTTAGAAAGTCCTCCATGAAGGCTTCCCTTAAACAGATGGCCTCGAGTGCTTTGCCGTAATGAAATAAACCGAACATTTTATATTCGGAATATGTCATCGGTTTATTCAAAATTATTTCAAACGTGTCTCAATGTAAAAATCAGCGTTTTGCAAGCGGGTGTTAAGGTAAAAATTAATTTGCTTTTCCATTATTTGTTTTAAATTATCTATTTCTTACTTCCTTCAGATAGCTTATAAAATTGAGGTCTGTTGCCCTTGTTATCCGAGACCAGTGTCTTTGCGAGTGTGTAAATAAACAAAACGCGGGCCATTTCTTCTAAGCGTCGAAATACTACTTGGGAACTGCTTTTTTTTTTTTTAGTGGAAATATTTCTTCCATTTCCCTCAAAAATTTTTACATCGTTAAATGACTTTTCCGTGAAACAATATACACTTTCATAAGTCAGCTCTATTATCATTCGTTTTTATTATAACTTAATCACTTTTAGTTTATTTGTATTCATTGGCATACATTTTGCTTACGATATTATCCCCTTTTCATTCCTGTTAATTGCTTTAAAATAGTCTTTTTTTCAACACAGGAAAGTTTTACATACCAAAAACGAAAAAAAGTCGTAAACTTTGCCCAAACCCATGGACACAAGTGTCTTAATTTTTATATCATTTATTAGTCATTAATCACAAATTTTATCCCACGTTCCCATTACTCCAGTAAGTTTTAATAGTACATTAAAAAAATCTACACTTCCAAATTTTGTCTCAGTTGTAAGTGCTCCGAAACATGTTTAAGTAGTGTTAGATTTCTTACAAGTGTATTTTTCTGGAAAATCTTATTAGCCATTAAAATAATGACTAAGGTAGAATCTACTCTGCGTTTCTGTTGACGTGTTAGCAAGATCAGAGTGATATCTGAATGGTCAATATTTTTCCATGGCAACGATTAGAAATGGTAACTCTCTTAAGATAGACTGGAGCAGATAGCTGATAGCAAAACGTTAATTTATAAAGATTAAAAAAGCTTAGTTTTGACAATGTAAGGTAGATAGCAAAGAACATTAATTTAAACATCGTGTACATGATTTATGTAACAAATCTCTAATTATGTAAATAACGTACAACCTCTACTTGAATTTCTTTTCAGTTTTTCGGTAAACATGCAAGAATTTTAAAATATACAAAGTAAATTAACTCTTTAGCACAAGTACTGTTTCCTACGTAACTCTATCCACCAGGGGCCGAAACGAAAAGTTTCTGAACACTGGTAGCGGTTCGAATCCCGGTGAAAGGGCGTTTTCCTCATGTGTAACACATATATGAGGCAGTTTTCCTTAGAAAGTCCTTCACGAAGGCCTCCAAGTCCTGCTATGCTGCCTCAACGTGGCGGGGGTGTCACTGGGTGGAACGGGCGAAGTACGTTGGGAGCATAGCTCCTGGTAGGGCCACCCTAGGCGTGAAGGCCGTCTCGGTATGCCCAGTTAAAGCATAGCAGGCCAAGAACCTTCAGGGGATTACCGTCTTGGTGATCGGGTGTCACAATCCCGGAGCTCCAGTGATCTATCCTTTTTCCGTCTCCTCTCCTCTTAACCGTAACTTTTCCATCTCCCTTGTGGTTTTCCTCTTCCGAGGTTGGGGCTCGTTATGAGAAACTGGAACAGTCTTTGTCTCTAGTTTTCGAATGGCGAGAAAACTGCCCACGTGTTTGCCGTGCGTTGAGACCCGTGTCACTGGAAAGGAGGGTCCTGATAGTTGAGGGGCGATGTACTTCCCCCAACACTTTGCTTTGGCCTCTGCTTCAGCTAAACGGGTGACACTTCGTCGTCCTCGCAGGTGTCAATCGATTGGTCACTAGTCCTTGTGTCAATGGCTTGGGGATAAGCTCTCGGGAGTACCTGCTTTCTGAAAAGCCGACTGTGGGGCTCCAGTTCGTGTACAGACCCGGTCATCCCTGGCGTAGGAAATCTGCGTGCCCTTGTTGGACTCCGTGGTGGGGACTTGGTGATGACAGGATCTGCTGAATTGCATAAAATGTCACCTTTCCTTGTTCAAAAATATATTAAAACCTTTTCTGAAGAACCAAAATCAATTAAACGCTTACGGTCTGGTGACTTATTAATAGAAACTCTCTCTGCTAATCAACCAAAGGCCATTCTTACTATGTCAAAAATGGGACAGGTTGCTGTTACTGTTTCTGCATCCAAAACTGAATTCCAGTCGCGGCTTAATATCAGACTTCAGCCTATTAACAGTGTTGAATGAGGAATTCATTAGCGAGCTTGCCGAGTAGAATGTTTGCAATACACGTCGAATTAAAATAAAAAGGGATGGTCAGTAAATTGACAATAAACATGCTGTTTTGACTTTTAACACTCCTCAACATCCAAATCATATTAAAGCAGGTTATTTGCATTGCCCGGTGCGACCATATTAGCCAAACATTATGCGTTGTTTTCAGTGCCAGCGGTTTGGGCACTGAAAGGATGCATGTCACGGTAAACTTACATGTGCTCGCTGCTCATCTGTAGATTATGAAAGCGAGGATTGCACTGCCGATCCTCTTTCTGTTAATTGTAAAGGAAGTCGCCCATCCTTCTCTCGCTCTTGTCCCAAATGGAAATCCAAACTATAAGGACGACCGAAAAGATAATCGTATACAGAAGCTAAGAGATTGTTAGAAAGCACCCAACCTCGTCTAAATCTGAGTTTCGCTGATGAAACAAAATCTGTTCGCTCAATCGCCAACCAGACGTCACTTACTATTCAAAGACTAAAACTGAAATATCACAAAAAATTCTGAGTAGCAATTTATCTGCCAGTGCTAAACATACACCAAAAAAAACCTGGAGTAATTAATACTTAAAAAACAAACTCCTCTTTAAATAGCATAAACTCAAAAACGGTAAATTCTGGTCATACCTCATTAGAGAGCATGCTGTCAGATACACTTGAATCTGGAGTTAGAAGGATTAGCTCCGCCAAAGAGTCCTCTACCACGCCTAACAAAGAAAGAGCATAGGCAGAATAAACACTCATGACGGTTACTTTAATATCTTGGAACTGTCGTGGATTTCATAAAGGCCCAGTGAACATCAAAACCCTGATAGACATTTATCACCCTGCCTGTTTTGGAGTGCACAGCTAAGCTGCGAAGATATTCAATTGCCAGGAAAGACTTTGACTGGTTAGCGCGTAAGCGGAGGCGTTGCTATCTTCACCTCCCATACCTAACCTTCGACCGTCTTTCCCTTGCACACACGTCTCCACGCTGTTGCTGTGCAGATCAATATCAGTATGCTTGTCACTATCTGTACCATCTACCTGCCTCCTAATGAAGTTATAGATAAAAAGGAATTAGATGATTTGGAAGAACAGTTGCCTACTCCTTTCATTGTAATTGAAGATTAATGGCCGTAATCATGTCTGGGGGAGCTGTGATATAAATTGTCGGGGAAAACAAATAGAAGACTTTATTTGTGATCATTGCTTATGAATCTTTAATAGCGGATAACAAACATATTTCCACCAGCCACGAGGACATTTCAAAGTATTGATCTGGCCATTTGTTCGCTATCACTT
>KK114294.1:186454-209317 GCA_000611955.2 Stegodyphus mimosarum
CTTTTTGCTCTTTAGGGTCGGAAATGATATTTTTAACAGTGATAATTTCCCTATCTTCGTGACTAAATGATTTACAGCATGACCTAATGCCAGATCACCACGTTTTATTTACAAACAAATGGACTGAGAAATGTTTTCTCATTTGGCCATGCTTACTAATAATATGACAAAGAATGTGCCAATTGAGAAAGCTGTAAAAACTGTCACTGATACTTATACAGGCAGCTAAAATCTCTATTCCCATATCATCAAGCAGGCTTCCTAAATATCCTAAACCAAGGTGGAAGTGTGACAGTCAGATAGCTGATAGACAGCAAAAAAGGCTGGGAAATCTTTCGCAGGTATCCCATGCTCAGCAGTCTTATCTCCTATAAAAAGGCAAAAGCAAATGCTCGGAGAGTGCGGCGCCAAAGACAGAAAGACACTTGGATCAGTTATTGTCTTCCATTACCTCTTCCACTCCAAGCAAGTGTGTTTGGGAAAAAGTTAAAAAAAATCCCAGGTAATTATAAGGTTCATGGACTTTCCATCTTCGAAAAGGATGGCGGAACGTATAGCAGCAGAGAAGATATTGCTAATATCATAGGGGAGATCTTTAGTGCTGTGTCAAATAGTATTAACTATCCACCAGCATTCCTCACAGCTAAGCTTTGTTGTGAGAATACATCCATCAATTTTAACTCCCTCAACACCGAAGCCTATAACACTGATTTCACTATGCTGGAGATGATCAGTGCTTTATCGCTAACGCCTAAGACGAGCCCTGGCCATGATGACATTTCCTATGTCATGCTGAAGCATTTGTCCAATGAATCATTAAAATCTCTTCTTCCATATTCTGTTATACAGAAAGAGGAGTGTTTTTCCCTAATGCTTAGTGAAATGCTGTAGTGATCCCCATTGCCAAACCTGGAAAGGACCCAAGGAATCCCTCAAATTATCGTCCCATCTCGCTGACCAGCTGCCTTTGCAAGATTATGGAAAAAATGGTAAACCGCCGCCTCACACACTATCTGGAGAATAATCATTGCCTATAGTCTTACAAGAGTGGTTTCCGTAGGAGAAGATCTTCACTTGACAGCGCCATGTTCTTAGAAACCGCAGTACGGAATGCATTTGTGGAAAGAAATCATGTGGTTTGTCTTCTTTGACATGGAAAAGGCATATGATAGAACTTGGCGGCACGGGACTCTTCATGACCTCTCTAACACTGGGCGGTGAGGTAATTCAAAACTTTCTGATGAGATCGTTGCTCTCTCGTGTATTTTCACAACAAGGTGTACCCCAAGGTTCGGTGCTCAGCATTCCGCTTTTCAGTTTGAAAATTAATTCCATTTTAAGAGAACTTCCCCATGGTTCCCTGTACGTTGATGATTTGATGATCTATCTCGTACAAGATATAAGATGTATTGAAAGACAACTGCAAATTGCTATAAACAGAGTAGTAAAGTGGTCCAACAACAATGGTTTCAAATTTGCTAGCCAGAAGATCGTCTGCGTGCATTTCTGTCGCAAAAAAAATTTACATCCTGAAGCAGTTGACGGTTCCTTGATCCGAGTTGAGCCAGAAGCAAAATTTCTAGGAGTCATCTTTGATAGAAAGCTCACTTTCCTTCCGCATATTTTAAATTTAAAAGAAAAATGCACTAAAGCCCTTAACATGCTAAAAGTCCTAGCAAATACTTCATGGGGAGCAGAACGTTGCTCGATGCTACGCATATATAGAGCTCTAATTCGTTCCAAATTTGACTATTGTGTATTTTCTATGGATCAGCAAGACCTTCTGTACTAATGTTGGATGCTGTGAACCTTCTCTGGAATTCAGACGCAAGCAATTATCCCTTGAATTTCGTTATAAAGTAATGTCACGGACCGAACATCCCGTTCGTCTCATGACATCTGATCGGTACTGGCGCTTCTACCAAGCACGACCTTCGTGTATCCCTCCTTTTGATCTTCGTGTTCTCTCAGTGATCGAAGAACTCAACCTAAATGATCTGCATCTCAAAAGCTTCAACCTTTTCGGTATTGCACCCTGGCAAGAAATGTATATTCACCTACTTGACATTTCTGGAGGACTTAAGAAAAGCAATACCAATGATGTGTAATATTAGCAAATCTGCCTAGAGCACAGAAGCAGTCATTCTAACTATACAGCAATTTTTACTGACTGCTCAAAGAATCATGATCATATCGGGCAGCTTTTGTTTGTGATAATCAAGAGAAGTACTCTTCAAGACTGCATCTGTCTTTAGGGCAGGAAACTCTTGCCATTTTGAACTCCTTAACCATCATCTCTAAGCAGAAAAACAAAAAGTTCATCTATTTTGACGCTCTGAGTGCTCTTGAATCAATAAATTCAAATACTAGCCACCCTTTAGTCTTAGATATATTAAAGGCACACCTTCGTTTGAGAAACACAGGTTATTCTATTGCGTACTACTGGGTGACTGGACATGCAGGCATCAAAGGCAATGAACTCGCCGATGCCGCAGAAAAATCAGCTGTTATTACTTCCGAAAATGAGGTCCCCTTTACAGACATACGGAATTACATCAAAGCAAAGATTTCGTCTAGGTGGCAAGAACTCTGGAAATGTCAGACTCTGAACAAATTAAGGCAAGTAAAACCCAATTTGTAGCACTGGGAGTCGAGAGGAAATCGTAAGGAGGATGTACTGCTGACTCGTCTACGAATTGCTCACTGCAGGCTGACACATGAGTATCTCTTGAAAGAAGATAAAGAGCCTATTTGTGACACATGCAACACTCCTACTTCAGTCAATCATATTTTAACCTACTGCGCTGCTTTTAATCAGAGACGTGACCATTATTTTAACTCTATGAATGTTGACTTAGCAGATCTTATTCGAAGAAACCCCCACATCAACCTCATAAGTTTTTTTGAGATCTCTGTACCATATGATTTGAGTTCTTTTTGCTTATATCTTGCTCTACCTGTTGCTAGAGCATTTCTCACGCTCATCTGTGCATACTTTCATCAGCATTACAGATACGATCACAATTCCTACTCAGCAAGGTTCGTGCATTTGCATTTTACTCACTATTCGTTTGGCGCATAACATTCTAGGTTCTGTGCCATTAAATGCCAACCAACCAAACTTCACGAAAACATTGCTCCCCTTAGATAGCCCTCGTATGTTTTGCCGTAATTAACCCAAACCTATGCAACTCTTTAAATATAGTCTTTAAATTATTTCATAGCCCTCTTGGCTTGTTTTACCATAATCAATTAATCGTAAGGTCTTAGTTATGTAAATACACGGATCATTAACAAACTTGAAATATTTCCCCAAACTTTATTCTGACATTTCTTTTAGTGAATAATTTCTCGATCGCTAAAACATTTCGTGAACGTTTATGTAGACCTTGAACATTACTTTAAAAATGTAGTTTAAAAATGAGAAATTTAGATGGTTCCTTGGAAATAGAACTTCTTAAACTATTTCGCTTTTAGGAATTTAGATTCGTAACAGATCTTGTAACCCAGTTAAATGATTTTTGCTTTTTCCATAATTGCTGAAGGTAACTAAAAATTGCCGAACATTTCTGCATAAAGTAATTTAAATTATTTTCTCTTGAAATTTCAGGTCAAACAATCGTTTACGGCCCCATCACTACTAGAGAAGGAATAAATGGTATAAATCTAAAAGAACTGGATGAAAGGGCTGTCAGCATTTTTGGTGACAATATCATAACTGCTCCACTAGAATTCGGTAACGTGACTGTTGGTAATATGTGGGTATCTGGAAAGATCAACGGGATTAACCTGACTCACCTAGATCAAGACAGCCTTAAAAAAAGTGGGCTTCAGTACGTGACGGGAGTGAATATCTTCAAATCGGGATTTCACGTTGAAGGTGATATCAATGCGGATACGGTTAATGGTATCGTTATCTCAAGAGACGTGCTTTTGAAGACCCCTCCTCAAACCGTAACAGGTATGTTGAAAAATGTTTATTTAAAAGATTTTTATGTTGATATATTTAGTGTTAAAACAAATCTTAAGTTTCTCAACAACACATTCTACATGTTGAAAATAATGTGCTATAGGTCATGTAAATACTGAGGGTGTTCACACACTGTTGTAAGTATTTTGATTTTCTCCGCGAACTTGAATATTATTGCTTTTGCATCTATTACTCTTATTCAATTGTTAAAAAAAGATGTGAAAAGCATGGTTTTAATATTTCTACACGTAAAATAAGTCGCATAATTAATATGAAAGGAAGCAAACGTCAAAATTTACATCCGATTGGGGAAAAGGCAAAACATGCATACGCAACAAAGGTACGTACAGCTCTTATTAAATCTATTAGTATTAAGCTATAGTATTCATTAAAATTTTTATAAGTTGTTATCTTATAAACCTCTTATTTAAGTCATATCTCATGTTTTTAAAGGAAACTCCCGCTTCCCGAAGATCTATTGCAAAATCTTTAGCTATTTCTGTAGAAACTGTGAGCAAAATTATAAAATCTGATTTACAGCTAATCAAAAGAAAAAAAAACATGACGTTCGTCGCCCAACTTCGAAACATGTTTCTCAACGTAAGAATATGTGCAGATTGCCGTGTGAAAATTATTGGCAGGTGAAAAATGGAAATATGTAGTTACAGTTAATGAGGCGTGGATATACGTATCTGATTGCAATAGAAAAAGATCGATTTACTACCGAAAAAAAAAGAGGAAGACTTAATGTTGATTCAGAGAAAACGAGTTTTTCTAAAGGTTTTATGGTCATTACTGGATTTTATAGCGGAAAACTTAAAATAAGGAAAGTAAAATAAAATGTCAAAATTCGGATTGCTATCAGAAATATGTTTTAACACCTATTTTTAAAGAAGAAATTCCTTATGTTTATTCAAACAATCTCCATTGTGTTAAGTTCCATCAGGATAAAGCTCCAAGCCATAAATGCGTCCTACCCAGAACCCCCAATGTGTCTCCAATGGATTACCGTGCATCTGCACTTTTAAAAGAAGCTCTTTATAAGCGAGATCAAACATTAGATGGATTCTGGAAGATTGTGAAGGAGAAGTAAAATTTTATTTATTTTACAAGTGCCAAACATTTGCGCTTAAGCCGTTAGTTCACGGGCTCTCCAGTACTTTTTAACAATGTCCTCATCCCGAGAAAGTGAAATACACTCATGTTCATAAATTAAGGATAATGCAAAATCAGGCAAAGGAAGAGTTAGAAGCAAAACAAATTTGACTTATTTGTAAAGCTTATTTATTAAACAAAATGTAAAGAGCAAAAAAGATGCTATATGTTTGATATTATTAAAAAATTAGCGATTTTTTCTCCCTGGAGCAAATTACAAAAAACCTATTTACAAAAAACCAATATTACATGGTTGGTATGTTTATTAATACATTGTATGTCTCCCAGACGATGCAATACAGTCCGTGCAACGCCTAGGCATGCTGAGTATCAAATTATCGATCTGATCTTGGGGGATATTTCACAACTCAAAAAGCAATGCTCTCCGAAGTTTCGGTAGACATGCAGGAGGAGGTTGACGGGTTGCAACTCGTCGGCCAAGCATATCCCACACGTGCTCTACTGGATTCAAGTCCGGTGAGAATGCTGGCCAGTCCATACGGGTGATATCCTCCGATATAAGGCATTCGCTTACGAGGTCTGCACGGTGAGGACGGGCGTTATCATCCATAAACACAAATTGTGCGCCCATTGCGCCCCGAAACAAACGTACATGTTGTTCCAGAATGACGTCCCGATAAATTTGGCTTATCATGGTTCCAATTTGAACAGGCAGGTCAGTTCTGGAACCAGAATAATTCCACCCCAAACGAGCACCCCTGTAACGGTGTCGTTCAATGATGTTTTCTTGGTGGTAACGGGTACCTGGAGCTCTCCATATGAAAGTCCGGCGAGAATCAGACTGCAACCTAAACCTGGACTCGTCGGAAAACATCACACAAGCCCACTATTGCGGTGTCCACAATGCACGCTCTCTACTCCAGGTTAACCGCAGGCGACAGTGAGTTGCAGTAAGTGGAACGCATCTGACAGGTCTACGAGCATATAGACCAATCTACCCCAAGCGTCTGTACACGGTCTGCCTTGAAATTGTCATACCAGTGGCTGAAGAGAGCTGACGAGACAGGTCTGAGGCTGTGCTCCGCCTGTTTCTTTTGGCAGTAACTGCCAAATACCGGTCCTCATTCGGCGTTGTAACTTGGGGCGACCTGTGCTGTAACGTCTACTCACATTACATCATCTTGGAATCGTTGCCAAAGCCTGGAGATGATACTCTGGGCATTTCCAAGTTCGTCTGATACTTCCAGTTGGGTACGCCCACATTCCAGCCGGCCGATAATTCTACCACGTAAAAAATCATCCAAATGCGTCCTTTGTGTCATAACTATTCGGTTATTGCACTGAAATGCTTATAAAGCGCCTGCGAACAATTTTACTTCTTTGCCTGTATTTCTTATATATCCCTCTCTTACATCGTCATTGTGACGTACCATCGGTGTCATTTGGTTACTTCCTGAAATTTGCATATGATTCTTGAAGATGTGTGTAGTGATTTTACAGGTGATATATTCATTTTAGAGTTCGATTTCCGCGTGACTCCGAATTATCCTTAATTTATGGACATGAGTGTACAATATTTAAGTGTTCAAACATCATAGGCTGATTGGAGTCCCACAAAATACAGTTTGGAGAATCCACCACTCCAAATCTGTAGAGGTGGTCTCGCAAATAGTCGTGTCCGGTCAGATGTCTAAATAGAGCTACCGCTGTCTTTCTTGGAAAACTGGGAATTAAAGTTGTCTCTTTTCCCCAGAAGCCTCCAACTCTTATCCATAGCACGTTGAATCGCATCCTGCTTAAGAATTTTCTCAAGTTAGGTTAACAAACAATTTATAATGATAATGAAATGAAAGCGGTCGATTAATGGGTTGCATTATGAAAGTTCCTTTCTTAGCCAAAATCGTTATAAAAATGTGTGAACACCCTCTGTAAGTGTTATATAAAGCAAGTTCATTCTATAACACAAAAGTTCAATGTTGCGTGACACACTATGTTATAATCTGATGAATAGAGACATGCGGTTAAAAATTAGCAGGAAAAGGAATGTTTATCAAAGTCTATAAATAATTTGAATGCTGTTTAGTTTAAAGTTTCCAAAAATAAACGAACTAAACAGAAGATAAAATTTATTCAATGATACTTCCTTAACATACGTAAATGAAATAATTATTTAAAACTGAATGAGGAAAGCAGAAAATTGCTTGACACAAGACATTACAAAACTTGCCCATTTGCAAATGTGATAAGAACTCGATCATCCATTAGTTTATCCAACAGCCACTGTTTACCGGACACAATCCGGTAAGAAATGCAAGCCTTCCGTGCAAACTTTGTGAGAGAGGAGTACAGAAAATAGCATTTTTAAGCCATATTCTGCAGGAAATGATTCTTTACCTTTCATTCTAAATGTAGTATAGAAAGTTAGAACACTGTTTAAAAGCATAGAATTTTATTATCAAAATCTCGGGAAAAAAATTTCCTTTAAAAATTACCGTGGAAGTTTGACAATCGCAGGCTATAATATTCATTAAAAATTTTAGCCTTTTTGTCTACTATTTTGACAAAATAGGGTATTAAAATTATCTCGTGAAGACTAAAAAGACAATTAAATCTTTATAATATGTCGGCGTTTTTGTGACATGAATGAAAATTTTCGAAGAAAAGGAATTACTTTTCATACAATTCTAGTTCAGCCATAAATCGAACGAGATTAATAAAAATTTTAAATAATACTTATATTTTTGATAAAATGGCTGCTTTTAATTTCATTCTTGCCAGTTCGAATTAACTATGGACTCTTCCTGCAACAGAAGTTAAGATTAGGTCTTTCCTATTTACTGCAAAGACATCATTTTATGATGAATATTAATGGGGAAACTAGCAAGCAATGCAGTAGACAATTAAGTATGGTCAAATATGACTTCAGTAGGGTCTGTATCTTGGAAGCTCTGTAAACGTCCGGAATTTTATAAAGTGGCATTTTTACCAAGGCCTTTTTGAACTATTCGTCGCTGTTTCTATTGTGACGAGAAGACATTTTCCTTGCCCTCGTTTTATTATAAGATATTAAAAAACCAATCACGTTGAATTTCCCTTAATCCATTTAGAGTTCGCATATTTCCAACCACTTTTGCCAGAAAAGAGAATTCGATTCCAAAGATTAAATATACTGTCACCAAACTGAAAGACCACTGTGATGTTCTTAACCTGAAAGATAATTTCATGCTTAAACTTCTGATGCGTGTTCTTTCTATCGAATAAAATTTTCAATCGCTTTCACATTTATTCTATAGTTTTAAGCAATTTCCTGGAGCGTGTTATCCTATTCGAATTGAAACATTTTTAAGTTTCTTTACTAGAAATATTGTGAACTCTGTGCAGACTTTTCTGCGTAGAGAATATAAATAATCCATTAAATATTCCGTTTTGACCAACTCTAAAATGGGATAACAAGTGTTACGTTACGTATTAATGCAACAATCTTGGGGCAGTTTGGCGATTTTTTACAGAAGAAAAGATAAGTCACTTAATGGGGGCAAGTTCGTGGTTTGCGCGCCTTTTAGGAAGATTCCCGAACTATCGATATTTATCGTAAATCGGTGAACATTATCAACTTACATAAAGAAAACCTATTCTAAAAGTTTAAAATACAAATTTGAATTGGTAAATAAGAATTGCATGATCTATTAAAAAAGTACTTCAATTGTTTTCAAATCATTTTTCTCTATTCTTCTCTTTAAGTACAGAGCTATCCCTTTTCACTTAATCGGAGAATTGCGGAGACTCGGCTTCGTACAATCCTCGGCAGCAGTGGTTATATATAGGAAAAGCATTTCCTCGTTGCTCCCTTAAGAAATTTTCAGAAAAAGTTTGTCTTGCAGAAATTTTACCGCAGCTTCTTCCATTGTTGGAAAATCCCCATGCTAGTGTTTTAAAACTAAGGCGAAAAATATCATTATTTTTTATAAAAACTATTAACTTGGCATACAAGAAAAAAGAACGTATACGAAAATGGAGACGTTATTTGACTGAAGGCTTATTATGATCATGGTTGCCGGAAGAATGGTTATGCGGCACAGTTGCCAAAATTTGTCACATTCTGAAAATTTGGCGACTTATGTTAAGATGGTTGCGTTAATACGTACCTCCCGAATTTCTATACACAGTGGCACAGCAATCACAACGTTGGAATACTTGCCTTATATCTAGAGCTCCTTTCATACTGAAAAAAAAATTAACTATTCTAAAATCTGCTGTCCTAAAATTTGAGGCCAAGTTGAAACACAGTAGTTAAGGAAATGTAAAGATTTTTGAATTTGCATATGTCTTATTTTTAGCTAGTATATAATTTCTGGTTTCGTTATAGGAATGTATACTTTAGGCAGTGTTGGCATAGATGGAGACTTAATAGTAAGTGGAGTCATCAACGGCTTAGATCTTTCAGAGGTTGCTCCAAATTTAGCCAGAACTGATCAAGAGACAGTCATCGAATCGAATGTAACATTTGTCGGCCCAATTAGAGTTTTGCAGAACTTGGATGTCAAAGGCCTAGTTAATGGAATCGATCTAGAAAAAATCTACAAGGAAGTTCTTCTGAAAACGGGTGATCAGGTGATTGAAGGACCCAAAGTGATCCGTGGCAACGTGACGATCTCTGGAGACATGGATGTTAAATATGTAAATGGAATTGAGTGGAAGAAATTCTTGGACGATATTGTCAGAACAAATATCCCGCAGGTAAAATGCAATTTAAAAATTAACTTTTCTTTACGAGTCCTTTTTTTCATATGCTTTAGCTTCCGGAAAACGTGTCGGCAATTTAATGAATGCATATTATTGCATGGAACGTAATCCGAGTTTATTTCCTTTCTGTTCCTCCGAAGATTTAAAATCCTTGCGTTTCGCCATGATTAATTAAAGCAATGAATCAGATCCGCTAATTTTGCAACATGCTTTCGCACCAGCATCATTTATTATAAATCATTAGAATTAGTGTTATTAGTGTGATGTGTTTTATGTAAGGTTAAGGTATTTTGTCGATAAGAATAATGAACTTCTGTTATTTTCAGGCATCTATTTATGAAAATTTGAAAATTTTCACCTAAATTTGACTGAAGTTTTACATTTGTGAAACTCTGCGCTATTAATTGTAATATCCAAAGTTGGAATTAGGAACTTTTTTTTAACCATTTGTGTATGCATCACACTATGCCACAGACTAAAATTTCGGGAAGCTTAGTTTGCATCTTTTACAGTCAGGAGGGTACTAACACTATATCTTGCCCTTTCAGCTTCCTGCTTATAATTTTCAAAACTAAATTGAAAATACACTCACGTTTGTGAAAATTGCAACACCATGAAGGACTTACGCGAGTGAGCTGAAATTTTCAGGAAATGCAAAGTAGCGCATGATATGCAAATGATTAGAATTGCAAATCCGTAGCGCATGCGTATGCTGAGCAGCGCCCTCTGAACGGCTGATGGATCCGAATAAATAGACGGCTGTAGCGAGGCGTGTATGGTTATCGGTGGTTATCTGCTAGTGGTAAACGTTAACTCAATCTGTACTTATGCCTCGTCGACGAAAGAGAGCGAGATTTGAACAACTTACAGAGTTTGAACGAGGGAGAATCATCGGCCTTCGTGAAGCTGGATTGTCGTATCGTGCAGTAGCCTCTCGTGTGCAGCGTAACAGCAGCACAGTGATGCGCGTTTGGAAGCAGTGGACGGACGAGTGTCGGACAACTCGGAAATCCGGGAGTGGACCCCGAAATGTGACGTCAGCTCGCGATGATAGACACCTGGTCCGCATGGCGCGGACGGACCGTACAGCTTCCTCTAGACAATTGGCAGCACTGTGGTCAATAGCTACAGGTGTTTCATTGTGTGCTTCATCAATTCGTAGACGTCTGCTGCAGTGTGGACTGCGCGCACGGACTCCTTTATACAGGATCCCCCTAACGCACGACCATCGCCGCCTGCGGCTACAATGGGCCAATCAGCATAGAGACTGGCGTGCTGATTGGCAGCATGTCGTGTTTTCTGACGAATCCCGCTTTAATTTGTGGTACCATGATGGCCGCATTCGTGTCAGACGCTATGCCGGTGAACGCCACCTTCCGGAGTGCATTATCGAACGCCACAGTGGACGAACACCCGGAGTTATGGTCTGGGGCGCCATAGCATATCATAGACGATCTCAATTGCTACGAATTGTGGGCAATCTGAACAGCAACCGGTATATCCGTGAAGTTCTACAGCCCGAAGCTGTTCCCTTCCTTCAAAGCTTGCCAGGCGCTGTATTTCAACAGGACAATGCCCGCCCTCATACTGCTCGGATTGTTAAATCCTTCTTTGCAGCGCAGCAGGTACAGCTTCTTCCTTGGCCTGCGTGTTCCCCGGATATGTCGCCAATTGAACATGTGTGGGATGTCATTGGTCGGCGTCTTGCTCGTGATCCTCGTCCTGTTGCGTCTGCAGACGAACTTTGGGTACGCGTACAAACGATATGGAATGCTCTTCCTCAGTCAGACATTCAAACTTTGTTTGACTCCATGCCACGTCGTGTAGCAGTACTTATTGCGGCGCGTGGTAGCCACACAAAATACTGATTCTGATCTCTTGTTCTTGTTTGTTTGCTTTGAACATTTAATCATTTATTTGTACCACTACCACTCAACTGTGTATTAAATTGCATTCAATTATGACGATTCCTTCTTGGTGTTGCAATTTTCACAAACGTGAGTGTATATACTACTTAAACGTCTTTTGTAACTTTGCAACATTTCTTTGTAACGACAACAAACATTTTGCACCGTAAAAACGTCTTCCATTGATACGAAGATATTTCCTATTATCCGGTGATAAAATCCTAAGAAAGGTAGTAAGTTATAATATTTAAATATAATTAAAATATAACTTCATGATCGAAACAGTAATTTGCAAGTTTGGGTAAATCTAAACTCACTGTTCAATACTGATGCTTAAACTCTTACTTAATTATGGGCCCCCCAGCGGCCAAGGGGTAAGTAAGTTGCTTAACACTAATAGTTCGATCCGGAGTTGGAATCCCGCGAACGACCTGGCTGAGTGAGTGTTTACCCATGTGTAACGTGCATACGAGCCAGTTTCCCTTAAGAAGTCCTGCACGAAGCCATCCCTCCCGTTGGGCAAATAGATTCGAGTGCTTTGCCATAATCAAATAAATCAGGCCAAATTTTATATTATGGCGCATATATGCCTAGGGATACGTGTCATTACCTTTCTCTAAAAACGTATACTGCAGGATCTCAAATATGAACGTTGTAATTATCTGCATGTTTCACCAGTCAACTGAAATCCCGAAAACAGCTTCGTTGACTGAATGAGAATTGATTGCAGAAATGTCAAATTTAACATGTGGCTGGCATTTGTTCTGTGCTTGGGTAATAGCAGATTCCTTTTTAAACCATTTCCTAATTGGACAATGGTAGAGGATGTGCTTTGATACCTTTCACGGTTTCATAATACAGCATAATGTAGGTAAACAAAATATTAACATTTGTATTGACAACTGCGCAAGCAGGGTCCGCAAATGAAGTTGCTGTATCTGGAAAGGCTCCTCAGACAGAATTCGGCCACAGTAACAGTGAGACTGAAATTGTTGGGAAATTTTCAAATGATAGTATAGTATAGATATGAGCAGAGTGAACCGTAAATTTCAGAAAAAAAATTCCTTCCGTTGGATTATTCGCAATCATAATTCAAATAAGTGTAAATAGCACATTAATATCTTCTCTTACGTACACCAAGGTATAGTGGCAAATTGACCTTTAGTATCAAGTGAGAATTTTTGTAGTAAAAAATGGGAATTTACAGTGAGTTACAGGTAGACTAATTTTTCTTTTTGTATATTTGAGTCGCTGAATGAGCTTGAAAGATTTTCTATCCTATATAATTTTTGTTAAATTAAGTTTTAAGAGAAATTTTAATTTAAGGGAAAAGGTCTCGATGGAAAAATCCCTTATTTTAAAATACTTGAAAACATCTATGGAAAAGATGAACTTGGATTTTTTATACCTCTGATGTAAGTTTTATCTCCGTTGTATCTAGGACTTCGGTTAATATTTTAGAGTTTCAGATGCATGATTCTTTTTCTTGGGTAAACTTCCCACCACTGAAATGAAAATGTTTTTTTAGTGCCAGAAAATAACTATTAAATTTTCCTACCTTAGTGATTAGGGCATCAAATTTCTAATGCATTTTCCATTAATATAGTATTCGATTTTTTAATCATGGCCGTTGGGAACACGGAAAAAAGATTACAAAATCACTGATTTAAAGAAATCAAATATTAATATTCACTTATATAATGTGAATACAAATTTTAGAAGCAAATTTACAAAGTTTCAAAATAGGAGTTGAGAAATGCTGTTACAGAATCTGAATTAATAAGTTGTTTTCTGATCAGTAGGAACTACCTGCCATTTTGCTTCTGTAGATAGGAACACCAAAAATACCAGACTTCAGATCCCGCTGCTATTCTAAAATAGCAAAGCTTCATTACTTATATTTTCTATTATATAGATGAGCGATTTTTATTTATTTTAGAATTAGTATGTGGTATAAAGCAATGCTCTATGCAGTTTTTAAAACATTTCTTTGATTCGTGCGCAGACAATGCAAGTTAATAAGTAATGCAAATTTAAAGATTTTTAATCTTTGAAATCATTTTATTTAAATTTATTTTTTAATTATTTTCCCAATTTTTCCCTTTATAGTGCTATTATACTTTTGTTTATTTGTGTCATTAGTTCTACTACTTACTTATGCAAGCTTCGTGGTATATTTTGTGGAACACGAGAACGTGGAATTACAGTTAACCAAAAGAACATCTCTTTTCGCTGCAAAACTGAGAAACGTTTTCACTGTGCTGCCATCTGCACTTGGGAAGCGAAAATAGATATATTGTTTTAATTACATTGAATACTTTTTAAAATAGGTTCATGAAATTCAGGTACTCTTTAAAATTAAGCAAAAACTCAGCCTAGAATCATGCAGGTTTTCCATAAAACTTGATAGATTTCGAGGGAAACTCTCGTAGTTAAATTTTCATAAGGAGAGAAATTTTTTCCGGGACAAACTAGTTGTTTCAAAGCGTTTTAGACATAAATTTAAACCCACCCGCAACAAAAAGAAATAATTTATCAATACTTAAACTCAAAATTTTGATAATTACAATATTTTCTGGAAGTAACTGACTATATTCACAAGAACGTCACAGTACGATCTCTATTATTTAAAATATTTTATTCTTGGCATTATGCTCGCTATTCTCATTTTATTTAAAATACTGCTTCAGCAATTTTTAGAATTGTCATATCTCATAATTTCAGGTATGGTTATTGGTATATTTAAGCATATGTGATCCTTTATTGTTCTTTAAATTTTATAATAAATGTCTTCTCTGCCCCGTATTATGCTAATAGGAATGAGATAAACAAAGTTGGTAAATACTGAGTACTAAATTCTTAACTTCAAGGAAGAATAACTTTGACTCAAGTCATTGTTTTATGTATTTCGTCACGATTAGTTGTAGAATGATTTTTTATAAATTACAAAATCGGTTATAATGCTTCTTAACTGATTTTATACATGAACAAGCTTCATTACGTTACAACATAAATTTTCATTAGGCATAGTTTGCAGTTTTTAGCTTTCGTATATGTTTGCTCCCCACAAAATTTTTGCAAACTTATAAATTGCATATACGTATAAATAATTGTAATTGTATCTTTACTCTACCGTTTATTATAACTTTTAAATCTTCCATTTTCTTTGACACTAAACTTCAAACCAAGCAATAATATAGAATTTTTTATGAGTTAGGAAATCCCTACAATAACTTGTTGCTAGAACGTCCTTGCTACAACGGCCAGTATAGCGATTACCAAGCTTCGTATTCTCAACCAGCGGTGGTTTAGGTTATGGGAAAACAAGCGAAAATTACCTGTTAAAGATGAAGGATGATTTCGTAAAGGTATTGCTAACCAAAACTAATTGTATTTATGTTACGTATAGGTAAAATATTTTTGCCAGGAAAATACCTTTCTGAAAAGAAAAAAATATCAATCGATTAAAGCTCTCCACAGGTATGTTAATATTTTCTGTCCTTCTGCAGTTATAACTGTTCAGGTGTATGTTTCAATGCTAATCAGGAGTCGTATAATTCCAAATTACATACCTTTCTAATCTCACGCCCACCAGCGGCCGAGCGGTAAAGTCGCTGAGCACTTGTATTTCGGTCAGAGTTTCGAATCTCAAGAACGAACTGGCTGCATGGGCGGTTTCGTGGTCTTCCCATGTGTAACATGCATACGAGCCAGTTTCCCTTAGAAAGTCCTCCACGAAGGCATCCCTCCTCTTAGGCAGATAGCCCTCGAGGCTTTGCCGTAATCACATAAAAACCAAACTTTCTATAGTTAAAATGGTAAAAAATTGGGCTCTGCAGATTTGATATACTTCTAGAATACATTTAAGAAATTTTATTTGAAAATCAGTTTAATCTATCTGAAGCACGATTAAAAAAAACTTAATTGTAACTTATAGCCAAGCAGATAAGCTAACTAGAAATTGATAAACTAATCAATCCACCATTATAAATTGACTATAGTAATAAAATAAGCTCATGCACTTTTCCTTTTTACAAGCATATAATTTACGTTCATATTTCACATACTATGATCTGACGCGACAGATTCTTTAGCTTTTTATACATGCGCTTAGGGTTCCATTTTTAATTTCTCTCGTACATTTTTCTTTGTATTCGCATTTCAGATAAATATTTATAGCCAGAGATCTAATTTCGTCCTGCTTCGACATACGACGAACATATCTTTATCTGTATGATTAACCTTTTATAGCTTTTAACTTAAAATAAGAAACGTGAGATTCTTTCACTTGACGTAACTCTACTATTAGTTAGTTCTAAATTGAATGCAATACTAATTTAATGTACTGCTAGAAGAATACGATTAATATATTATTACCTAAATGAAAAGTATGACGTGAGTCTGAATTCCCTATAACAATTACAGTAAAAAGGGGCATATGGGTATGTAATTTTCTAATGGTTGTGTATGTTTTACAGGTCATAAGTAGATGTATCATTTATACCATGACAGTCTTTAATCCGAAATTCCTGCTTGCCGGGATCGATATTAGTAATTGAATGCATCATACTTTCGCACAGCTGTGCATAGTGAATGGTGGTACAAACTCATTTTTTAACAGCATAAGAATAAATTGCATGCAGAAGTCACGAAATACTCAGATATATTAAGAGGCTATGGAAAAATGAAAATTGGGAAGATCAGTTTCGTTGAAAAATGCAGCCTTCTCTGCTTTCCTCAGCAGCAATGCAAGGTAGGAAAGTAAAATATCTACGAAGCATTCAAAGACCGTTTTATTGAATGCGCCCAGGCTAAACATTTTACAGGAAATATCCGAGCAGGACTTGTGCCGCTTCATATACAAATAGAATTAGCATCTGCACTGTAGTCTGTTCACGAGTTAAGAAAGCAAACACAGTTCCACAATTCATGGTTTCATCCACATGCATATGAAGCATCGAGTAACAAGCAGCATAATGCAGCCTAGCAATCAAAGGAGCCTACCGTACAGGTATACATCTGCAACAACAGTTACCACGCCAAGTAGGAAGTAAACCCTGCTGCGAAGTTGGATCAGGTGTAGGTAATGAAACTAGATGCGCCTTTGTTCGGTACAGCCATGAACAAAAATGTATTTCACATGAAAAACACAACTATCCCCAACAACATCCTCTTCCAGATAGAAGTGCCATCATTATTAACTGTTATCAACGTCAATAACTCATGCAGTGGCCAGCATCTGCAACAACAACCTTTCAGTGCTATACACCATCCAAAATCCCCACAATTCTCACATTATCAATAATATTCAAAGGGACCTATGACGCTCCAGACACCTTAATGTCCGCACATGCCGTAAATCGAGGAAATGAGCGAGGTGTGGCAAAGGAAGCAATCTATAGCGTAGTCCGATTCTCAATATCTCCCTCTTCCGTACACGCTCTCGTAGCCGACCTACCCACAAGTCAACACCTTGGCTAATGCAAAACTAACGAGAGCTCGCCGCAAGGCCATCGAATCAATCTATTCTTTCCCGAAGTCAGCAGCAAAAGATGCACTTCCACATCACAGCTAACACATTTTATTACTGGTCATAGTTCATTCCCAGCCTGTTTTAATAAATAGTGCATAAGTGATACGGACCAATGCATAGTACAAGAATTTCCAAACATTTCATGAGTTACTCTATAACCTGTTCCAGCTTACTCCCGGAGAACACAAATAACAAAACTCTGTACCAAATCTCTTATCAAGTAAAAATCACTCCTCAGAAAGAACAAGGCAAACCTAAACATTCTGGCACTTGTGTTTGTGGGCATAAATCCACCTTTACGCAGCTGCCCCTTTCTCTCCCACAGCAGTATGTATTCCATAAAAATTGCAGAATTTTTGCTCTTTTGCATTCTTGCGAAACTTAGCCATTGTTATAACACGTGTAGGTACACATATTTGTAAAAGTTTGCTCCACGAAGAAAAATGACCCATGACAGATAAAATTAGTTGCGTGTTTTTGTCCTGTTTCGAATATAAGCTTCAAAAAATGCTTCGCGAAATGATATACAATTTTTTCTGTATGCATTAGAGTAATTTAATTATAAATTCCGAAATCTCGAAGAGAGCTATGAATGACCCTTTATTTTAAGTATTTGAAATCTGCAGAAGTTATTTTGAGAAAGTTGCAGTGTGTGTGTTTGTGGAGAGTAGCCCACCCTGACCACAAAGTGGACCTCCGGCTTAATTGGGCAATATTGCAGTGTGTATGAAATAAAAATTGTGATGTAGAAGGTACTGAAGGTATAGATAAATCAAAGTACAGGTTTCGTATATCATTTTTATTTAAAGTTTCGACAAGTAACACGAAATACACATGCACAGATTTAAAACTTTCATACGTATTCTTGTATTTGACGATAAGAATCAAGTAATAAAAGTGATGTTCACAGATCAGAGGCAAGGAAGAGAAAGGCGTAAACTGCAAAAAATGCTGGAGTAAGCACAGCCAAGCTGTGTTTCCGTGTTTTTCTTTGATTAAGGTTTTGGTTAGCAAATTTTAGTATCGGCTGGAAGTCTTTTTGCGTTATATGAGTATATGTGCAGCCAACGTTATATAGGAATCATTATTCAGAGAACTTTTATAAGCATTTTGTCTAAACCATTAGGTATTGCGTTTCAGAGCAGGAGACGAGAATAATGTACAGCGTTTTCGGCAGTTACAGTCCAACTACTTTCTTTTCTGCAGAACCTCTATCAGTTTAATAATCTGATTATATGATTAAGAATTTCTTTGGATTAGAAAATAATATAGTTTTACAAAGACAGAATATTAAAATTAGTTATGCATTTTATCAAAGCACAATTTAGACTGATTTAACCTTTCGTTGGCACTAATTAACTTTTCTTACTTTAGACGATAAAAGCTCCCAAAACTTTCAAAACCGATGTCGAAGTAAAAGGTGATGTCTTTGTTAACGGCCTGGCTAAAGCTGGTTTGATCAATGGACGAGATCTTGGAAAGTTCTTGGAAAACGCAGTTTTCGTCGATACTCCTGCCAACATTACAGGTACGCGCTCACATATCTTGTTAAAATTTTGCTATGGAAATTTATTTACTTTACGTAGCCCTAAAACTTTACACTTTCAAGATGTAAAATCCTTTCATTTCTAATAGAAGACATGGAATGCAGTGTGACTAAGCCTTTTGATAATTTAAAGGTTTACTCAACAATTGAAATTTCATATTCTTTAAAATAATATAGCTGGCCATCGAATTTTATTTTAAAATGCTACTACTACGCATTATCTAAATTACTTTAAAATACCTATTCTTTCAAACATGTGTTGGGGAATGGAACTGAAAGTCGGAAGGTTAAAAAATCACTTTAATGCGGAAGGCCTGCCATCTTCACATTTGTCTGGAAAACGTGCAGCTGACTTTATTCATTGGAAAAGGAAAGATCAGTTAAAATTATTAGCTATTAAATATGTGTAGTTGATTCAGGTTAAAATTAGCTGGAAAGTACATATAAATAACCAGAAAAGATTTGTGCATTGCTCACATAATGATCCCATTTATAATCTATTTCATATAGATGATTTTATTGCTTTATTGAAATACTTTTCTCAACGTTTTCCCAAATTTCCCGTTAATACTTTTATTTCAAAGTGTGAACATTTTTCTTTAGTAACTGCTCATTTATCAGTTACTTGTGTTTACTTAAAATCAAACTGTACTCTAGTTGATTTGCGTTTGGTAGGAAAACTGTAGTTTTAGAATTCTCAATCTGATACCTTTTTTCAATTCAGGTTCTGTAACAAATGCCGTTTCTAAGCATAAGCAACTGCCCAGTGTGCCGATTTTCGAAAGTTGTTAAAGTTCCCCCAAGTGATAATTAAGATAGAAGTGTTTTGCTTCGAATTCAGATTAATTTCTATTGAAGTAAGACAGTAGAGGATCTGGGGACACAATAACACGAACCCGCTCCCCGGTACCTGATGGGGCAGCCTATACTGTCTGGAAGGGCAGGTGTGCCTAACGAAAGAATAACATGCTAGGATAATAAAACACTTTTGAAATGTTGGAAGTTTTTCTTCAGTATTAAGCGTAGAGTTTTATTTCCCTATATGTCAGGTGTCCGTACATCAAGAAGGGCAACAAATTCAGGGACCGCCCAGGGCGGCAAAAGCTGTAGCCATGCCTGAGCGTAATTTCATTTGAGTTCTGCAACTATTGATGTTAATCTATCGTCGCCTTGTAATGTGGTCTATTGAGGAGACGCGAAACAAATACACAATAAAAATTATACTGAGGTACATCTACTAATAACCTAGGGGATAAAAAAAAGTTGAAACCAACCTGTGTTTAAATTGTAAAATAAACTTATTTCGTAAATGGCTCATCAGAACTATATGTTTAAACACTAATCCGTGTTACTGACCATCGCATAAAAATTATATCGCTTGTATAGTGCGAGGCTGCAATGAACCGATGTATCAGACTTCAACAAAGCTCTGAAAATCATTTTACAAAGCTTAAATTCCTTCCTTATTTTTTAGTCTCAAGTTCTTGCTGGAGGAAAGGGGGAGATGTTCTGTTAATTATTATTTTCCATTCCAAGGGTTGTACTTTAACAAAAAATACAAATATTTCTTGCATGAAGTGTTGTAAAGCTGTGAACAAATTCCGAGTGAAAACAAATATTGCTAATAACTAACAACATATAAATGAAACTCGTGCATGAATTAAATGCATGTTAAAATTAAGATTGTGCTTGTTTACCTCTTCGTTCCAAAAATGTATTATGGAAACCTGGGAAACAGAATTTTGAAATCCTGGGAAATCGCCAAATAGTTCCTTAGCCAAATGTCGTTATAATTTATAAAGTTTTACTTTTTATCACCAAATCTGTAGCATTTTTAAAACTAATTCTTATCTCTGTGTATTTTTAAAAAGCCGCAAAGACAAGGAATGTTTTGCCATAATAAATTTAATTGGACAGAAAGACTGATTTCAACCAAAAAATTTTGCTCTCATTTAAAAAATTTATAATATTTAATCATTTAACGCTGAATATCGATTAAGGATAAGTTGGATTACTCGATTTGATTTCACAACAGTGTGATTCCGTGCATCGATTAAAAGAGCTGCTGTAATAACATATGTAGGTTAAATTTTAACCCGTATCATTTTATAGAAAAGATCTATTAACTGTATGTTTTGCTGTCAATATTATAGAACATTTAAACACTAAAGATTTCAGCTTCAGTTGAGTTTAAGCCCAAGTTCGTCTGCGTATTAAGATTGCTCCTTCTCCCTAAACTGACAGAAGCTGGCGATGTACTCTGGTATTTTCTGTTTAAGACTGAAACTCTTGAGATTTTTGTGATGGGTTAACGTAAGCATTTATCAGTCAGAATTGACAATGTACACTGCACAAAAAAAGGGGAGACAGTTCTATATCTCCCGCTCTACTGGTCCGATTGACGAAATTCAAATTGCGTTTTGAATGTCTCGAAAGCGCGAACTTGAGATATATATTAGATATATATAGCATCATTCTAACATAGGTATTTTGACAAAATCGGACTTTTTCTGCAATGGCATGCCAAAATTTTTCCATACTTCGATTCTACGACTCAAATTATGCCTAAATATGAATTTTGTAAAATTGAGGGCGAAATTTACGGAGAAATTGAAAAAATAGGCCAAGATAAATTTTTGAGTTTTCCCCAAGATAAATTTACTTGGCGAAGTTTTTAAATTATAGCATCCTATTTTCCTTTTCGTTTTCTCATTGCAGATGAGCGGAAAACGTTATCGTTCATACTTTCAAATAATTTTAACAAAGTGCTTAAGCACATTTGTTATTATCGCTCTTAAGAAATATACAAAATTTCAAAGCGCGCAAGTATATAAATTCACGTAAATCTTAGGAAATTTTGAATAAAGAACTCTAATTTTTTGCAGGTATGCTTAGAAATACATCTATTTTAAGATGATTGTAAAAATGTGTAGATTATAATTCAAAATGTTTTTCAAAAAATTCATAATTATTTTTAAATAAAATTTTTTTAAATAAATCATAAAAAATGGACGAATTTTATTTGGAATTAACCTACATTTCGAAATGTGAAAAGAAGAACCAAATCAGTTTAATCAAAAAGAGAGATTCATAAATATGTACTAATTTAACATGGAGGAGCTAAAGTTTTTGGGAGCTAATGTTTTAAAAACTACTCTTACAAAACTTGGTAGTTTGGCATCATTGTAGTCATAGAATTGAAATATAGAAAAAATTGATATGTCATTTCAGAAAAAGTCCGATTTTGGTCAAAATTCCTATATTAGAACAACGCTATATGTAAATATAATACATACCTTGAGTCGCGTTTTCCAGACATGAAAAACTCAATTTGAATTTTGTTTATCGACCCAGTAGAACCGGAGACATAGAACTGTCACTTTTTTTTTTCTTGCGCAATGGTCTTAAGGCTCGCAATGTGCTTATATTCTCGTTTTCTCTTCGGAGTTGAACAGTTTCCGATCCCGTGTCATGACAGTAAAATGCCTACTGTTCCCACACAGATGTTCTGTTAATTATTATTTTCCATTCCGAGGGTTGTTCTTTAACAAAAAATTCTGTTCATTATTACATAGTAAACAACTAAGGATCTGATCTCCTACTCTGATTCAAACCTAGATCTTTTATGATGCATTAAGAACAGCAAATGTTTGTTAGCCAACCATTTGTTCTACGTTTCAAAATTATTTTTAGCGACTCGATATGAAATGTTGGCTTACTATGAGATTTGAAATAATAAAATTTTAGGGTTAAAATCTGTTAACATTTTGTTTCTCACTTACTGAAAGGTATTTCAAAATAGTACATAACTGTATAAATATTACAACAGGCTTTTAATTCTTGAAATAATTTACAGGTTTAAAAATATTCAAAAATGATGTGGAAGTGACTGGAGATATGGACGCTGACTTAATCAACGGATTAAGGCTGAAAACTGATGTTATTACACTTAGGTGCACTGGAGATGGTAATTAATTTTAACGAATTTAGTATTATATATATCATTTATTATATATATTATTTAAACTATATTTTATATTTAAACTAT
>KK114294.1:209576-228326 GCA_000611955.2 Stegodyphus mimosarum
AGTCTAAGTCTTTCATTTCAGTAATTTTGTTCTTTAAAGATGACTCTTAAACAATTCTCTAGAAATTCTCAGCTTTTTAAAATGCTAGACTCAATCTAGGGTTGGTTTTTGCTCAGGTTTAAAGTTCAAAGGGATATCAAAATATATGGATTATCAAAAAGTTAATTGATCTCTTCATTATTATAATTTTTAATTTCAATAAAAATACCTTAATTTTCTAAATTTTATATTTAATTTCTCTAATCAATTTAAAATTCTCTTAGGCTGTTAAGCTGTAGAAAAACTGAATTTTTAAATTCACAATGGGGCACAATGGATGAGGAATGTCTCGCCGCCTCCCGGATGGGAAATATTCATTTTGTAGAAAATAATATGAGTATTGATATATGAATGTTCTTAATGAAAACCTGAAAGCAGGATTAAGAAAACTTTGAATGAAAAATACATTTAAGTTCTATCGTGATAAGGATCATAGATATACAGCCCTAAATATTTGCTTATGGTGATTACACAACTGTCCTGAAATTATCGGGGCTCCCCCTTTTTCTCCGGACTTCAGTCCTATCGAACTTGTATGGAGTGAGTTGGTAAAAGAATTAACGAAGCATGACATTCGAAAGCTCTACTAAAAGCAGTTCTTAGGAGGAATAGTACAAAATGGAACACGAAATAGCACATCAAAAGAATTGGTTGAATCTTTGCCAAAGTGTAATTTTCGTTAGTGACTACTCAACAAATTATTGAACGTTTCGCTATTTTAATGTTTTTAAGAAAGATAAATTGTTTGTTCCAAGTGTGCGAATGCTTATGTGAGTTTGTTCTCAGGACCTTTTTAATAAATTATTTTTTGCCAAAAACGGTTTGAATAACTTTTCCGAAACAAATTTTAAAAAAGGTGACGATGCGTTAAAAAAAGTTTTTCCGGGAGTGTTTAGCAACTAATATTTACAAATAAAACTAGAAAACATAGGTGTCCGAAAAGAAATGTGAACCTCTGTAATTCTGCACAAAATATCTCCATACATCAACCGTGTAATCAAATGTCTGTGCCATGTATTTCTTCTATAGTTGTACCTGTGCACTTCCAGTCGAACCAGCTCTGAATTTTTTTAATCCGTGAAATATTCCGTATATAATTTCTTTTTTAATGAGTTATTAAAAAAAACTTAATTTGTAGTTAAAAAAGGCTTAGTTGCCGAAATTTTATGGGTGGCTGAGCGGTGAAAGGGTATTTCAGGCCGGAAGTCATTGAAGCGTTTAATTAAAATTCAAAAGCCAAATCCGAAACTAAATATTAAAATTTTAAACATTCGTTTAGAAAGGCTTCTTTTGTCATTCTATTAAAACGCTTGACCTATCATGAGCAAATTCAAAGCTATAAAGATTCAAAGAGATTTGAAAATCCAAGCCTTGGAATTCTCATAGTTGGGCAAGTAAAGCATTTTGATATGCTAGAAAGTCTAGAATAATAAGACGGTCTTCATTCAGCATTTCTTTCTGTATTGAATCGCTTGAAATTTCAAAAGCTTCTTTGCTTATGTCTTCAAGCTCTCGATTTCATTTTAATATGAACGCTTTGAAGAACATTTTCAGAATAAACCAGTTGTTCAAGAATGCGAGATAACGTGACACAGAAATTTCTCGAGTTAATGCCTCTGAAGAAAGAACGAATACATACTTAGGAAAGGAGGATATATTTTCCAAAGATATTTAAATTTCCCTCCTATTTTAAAAATGGCTCAATTACTTTGTCCCACATGTAATTTTAGTTCTGAAAATGGTTAATCTTGAAATTCTTAATAAAATTTTGGTATTGTTCCTTTGCAAAATTTTAAGGCGTCATTTACGAAGCAGAGGTCTCGTATACTATATAACACTTTCATTAAAGGCCTTTAAATTTCAAATATGAGTGATTTCCATGGAATAAAATATATTATCAGCATTTAGTGCATATCGTTTCATTCTGAGATGTCCTAAGTAGAGGTTGCTGTGACTGAAATATATTGATTTGTATTTAAACTTGAGATATTGAGTTATTGATATAAAATCAATAACTTAACATATTGACTTGTATTTAGAATATTTGTATTCATGGAATATGCATACTTTTAGGTCCTCAAGTGATCACAGGACAGAAAACGTTTACAAATGTGACAGCTTTTGGTGATATCTACGTCGATGAAACTGTTAACACCTACAACTTAAAAGAACTATATGACGATACCTTATTTATCGATGGAAATCAGACAGTTTCAGGAGCTAAAACTTTACAAGTATGTAATTCTGTAAAAATATTTAGATAGCTTTCATGTAGTTTGGAAATCTTACAGAATATGAAGTAAATCATCTAAATTTTTCTAAGGGCTAATCATCTAAATTTTTTAAATAAGGCTCTTTAACTCGTTCTGCCTTACGAACAACACTGAGCCTTTTGATTAAAATTAAATATCAAATACTTGAACTCAAATTTCACCAATTGTTACAATCCACAGGATCTTGTTTAAACAATTAAAAGGTTTGGTATTCTTTGCTTCTTCAAAAAGTTTTCCGCTTTCCCAAATGTATCTTAATTTCATATTGGTAATAACAATGTAATAAAAGCAGTCAAGCAGTGTCGGTGTTTTTTCGGTGTAATCGCTAAAAATTTCGGGTGTCATTTTTCAAAGGAAATATCATTTTGACCGTTCCATAATCCATTTCGATGATATTATTTGCTTGATGTGTGTACTTACAGGCAGAAAAAATGATTCTCTCTCTAGAAGGGTTGGTAAAATGGATTTTTAGTGACGTCTGTAAGTACGTATCTCGTATAGCTCAAAAAACGATTAGCCCATAGAGCGTTCCAAGTTCTGTATGTGGTACTGCTACAACACCTTGTTGCACACTTCCCATTTTTATTGCAGTCCGCATTACCAGACTTGTATATATATAGATATAAAAGATATAGACACGCAAAATATAAAACGTAAAACAAATAATTCGAGAAAATAAGTTTAAGTGATTGCAAATCATTCAGTTTTCGATGAAAATAGGCGGAGGTAATCACCACAATGCAAGTAACTGTTTCTTAAGTTTAATTTTTATCAGGAGAAGCACGGAAATTTTAATGAGAAGTATTGCTCAAAATTGCTTTCTATAAAACATCTGTCGAAGCTGAGATGTTATTAAACGATTCTTGTAGATGTATTCTTGAGTAAATGAGCATTCACCAATTTCACACGCTCACCGGATGTAAAATCCGACTGCTCCGATTCGGATGCGAAAGAAATCTTAGATTCATGAACATTTATATCAGATTCCTAACCCTTTTCCTTTATCGACTCCTTACCCTCTAATATGTGATATACAATATAATCATAACAGAAATAATTGCATATAAATAACCTAGAAATAAAAATGAAGACGAGAATGTGAGCAAAATATTTGAAAAATGTTTTGATAGTTACTAGTTTACATGCATAAACAAGTTTTCAGAAATAAAATTATAGGTTCTAATTGCGCAGAACTTCTATTTTGTTGCATGTTACGGCTGCTATTTGATGCGGTTATGCATTTTTTTGTAATATTTAGCATAAAATTGTTTAATTTAACTTTTAAATCATCGCTTTCAAAGATATTCGACCAGTTTCCTGTAACAAATTTTTGGAGTCATTAGATTTGTCGAAGAAGGAAATGTGAAAAATTTGCAATATCTTAGCCAAGAATCGAACTCGGAACATCTTGATTGCTAGTCAGGCGTGCTTCCAAGTATACCACGAAGACACTTGGTAAGGAGGAGGACGAAAATACTTTACAAATTGTTGACCAAGGCTCGCCAAACGGTAAAGTGCCTCAACAGTGGTTGTTCGGTCCAAGGTTCGTATCCCGCGGACGGACTGGCTGCATGGGCGTTTTCTTGAATTTCCTCGTGTGTAACGTGTTAATACGAGTCAGTTTTCCTTAGGAAGTCCTCCACGAAGGCATTCTCTCTTCCGTGTACTGCCTTAGGGCAGAACACCTAAGTAATAATAAATTATTGACTAACTAAAGCCTGCTTTCACAACGTAAGAAAAGCTAAAAGTCAACATCTTTCGTTTGGTAACAACTTCTTATCGAATGACTTCTAAATTAAAAAATTTAGCGTACCCATGGTTATGAATCACTTAGTATGATATAATTCTATATTAATAATTCAGTTTTATGAATGCATTTTTGTAATCAATGGGACCTTCATCATTCCTATCAAATGCAAGTGCGTATGCGGCTATCGACCCCTTGATCATAATTGTTCCCTTTATAGAGAATTTCATGGATCGACAGGAGGTCCATACAGACTCCGTTTGGAACCCCTTGTGCATAGTATCTTTGGGGAAAGGGTAGGCAAATGTATATATCAATCTAAATGTCGCCTAAGGAGATTATTGGTTATGGGAAAGGGAGTATAAATTCTTTTGAAATTCAGTTTTCCTGGATGCTGTCATTCAGAATTGGGATGGATCATATAACTTGTCCTTTCTGTCTTATATAATTCAGTTTTCTGCAATCTTCCAATGAGGTGTTCTGCATGAAAAGATAACACTCGTATTTTGGAAGTTAATCATCTCTTTATAAGACCATATTAAAAATTGTCAAAATGTGGCATACTAAATATAATTTTTAAAACCAAGCATCAAATATTTCTCTAATTTTTAAACCGTTTTAAAATGCATTCATCTGTTATGATTCAAGGCTAAGTCGACCAATTTGACATCATTTTCACTTGAATTTTCATTTAGAGAATTTAGCTGCGAACAGCGGTTTCCATTTTATTTTCGAGTCAATAATTGCGTATCCTTAAAGCAAGCTTCCTACGTGCCTGATTAATCTTTGTTTTTTTTACCAAATAAAATAATTAATCTATGTAAATCTCACAAGCTTCTGATTAAAGTTTTATTTGCTCTCAGAAAATCGGTAAAATTTTATTGTTCAGCTTAGTGCAAAAAATAAAATTCTTGAATTATATGAAATTTTTGGTTGATATCTTTCCAGAGTGAAGTTATTTTCAAGAAAGACTTTCATCCTGATACTGTAAATGGTCTGATGTTAGAGAGAGATCTGGTAACTTTACACACAGATCAAGAAATTTCAGGTCCTTTAACTTTCAATGATGATGTATTTGTCGAAAAGGATGTACATGTAGCTGGTAAGTATCGATAATAATAATTCTGAAAAATTATTATGCATTTCATAATTCACTTCTATGCCTGTCATTTACAATATCTGCTCGAAATTTAAATTTCATTTTCTCAAAGAAAAAAAAACCTAAATTTTAGTTTACACTAAAACTTAGGTTTGTTTTTCTTGCCTTTTTTATATCATTCCTAATTCATTCGAAGTGTAATGGAGAAGGCAATGTTGTCAACTTCGTCCAATTGTTAAGTTCTTATCTCGATGAATTTCAGCAATGATCCCATCTCAAGTTAATCTATAGCTCATTTTGTATTCGTGCCTGCCAAGCGGTAAAGAGGGTTAGCACTGGTAGTTCGGTCTGAGGTTCAGATCCCACGAACAAACTGGCTACGTGGGCATTTTCGTGGTTTCTGCTATGTGTAACATGCATATGAGCCAGTTTCCCTCAGAAAGCTCTTCACGAAGGTACCTCTTCCTTTACGCAGATAGCCCTCGAATGCTTTGCCGTGATCACAATAAACCAAACTTAGTATTAAAATATTTCTGATGAGTCTAAATTCTTGATAATTTTACAAAGCAAGAATTAATGAACTTGTGATATTAAATTCTTGTTCATTTCGATTGTATCATATTTTATATTTTATCTTCCATACAGATTGTTGGTTATTTTTTGCCATCAATATTCACTTAGCAAGTCAATTAGTTTTTTATTAACTGAAATTTTATTATTTGAAAAATAGAGTAGTTACTCGCTTTATGGTTGAAGGATTTGGAATTTTCTATTTAAATCAGTTGCTAGTGTTGCGGAGATGGTTGGAGAGTATAGTGGTGAAAATAAGCCACTTTGTGTAAATCGCTGTTCTACATAACCCTCAAATACTTTCATTGAATAAAATTATTGAATCGCATTACATTAATTGAATTTAGAAATAGATTCATTGCCAGAACCATGAGCCTCTCGAAAGATGCTTCTAAGATAATAAGAACTTACTGAGAAAAAAAATCCCCAAACAGATTTTTATGAATATGTTAAAATATAAATTGGTATCAGCCTGCTAGTAAATTTTAGTTTTCTTATAAGTCGAACGTTTTATCTAGATTATTCGGAAACTAGTGGGAAGATTTCAAATGCAAAATAGATTTCACATAAATTTGGGCAAATGTTTAATAAATTGAGATTAAATCTGTAAAAAGTGTAATAATAAGAAAATATAATAAAATTTAATTAAATCTTTTTGCAAAAGTGTATCATGCTTGTTTAACCACTGTTAAAATATTTCTAAATAGACTTGCCCTTTTTAAATGCATGTTTACTGGTAGCACTTAAAACTATCTTCTTTTAATTAAATTACCACATTAATTACTTTAAATCATTTAAAAACGGCCTTTGAAATGTCCATATCGTGCATCGTACGGACTCTATTTTTAGTCCAAAATATACCAATGCAGCGTTTCTCAAACGTTTTTCCAGAGCAGACCACTTTTATAAATTAGAATGTTCTGAGAACCACTTAGTTCTTATTCTCTACGAAAGATGTTTTTAGCATATGTTTCTAGCAGTAAACTTGTTTTTTTAATTAATTAAAACAATGAGTAATTAAAATTTATTTAATTTTGCAGTAGATTTTAAGTAATTATGTTAATAGAAGAAAGTTTGTACTCATATTTTATGATTCAAAGATGTTAGAGTTTGGATAATATTTAACTTAATAAATAAAAATTAAATGTCGGTACTCTCAGTACATTCATGGTGGATGAGCTTCTTGTGCAATTATTCTATGGCTGGATGCATGCTAATAAACTAAGTCTGAGATCGGCACCTATATCGGGTCGATTTTAGTACTTTATTTTTATTTGAAGTGATTGAGTTGGTGATGAAAACCCTTTCTTTCACATATAAGGCAGTAGCGTAATTTCTAAACCTCAGATGTATAGTTCATTTTATTCCCCTTTATGTGCTAAAAAACCCAGCGAAATTCAATATGCTGCAAAACGACTACAAGAAGCAAACCGTAAACATAGTTCTTGAATTCCCTTTTTTTTTATTTCAAAGACTAGAGTCGAAAGTTCGTAAGTTGGATGAACGGATATAAATTTTATGAAATGCTCTTCTTGGTAGAAAACTTACTAGATGAGGTCAAGCATAATCACCAAGCTATGACATTTTCAGCTGTATTGCGAGACTCGTAATTCATTTTAATTTTTCAAAGTCAAGGAGGACTACAAGGGGCTCCGGGCACCACTTTGCCGTCCGCGGACTACAGATTGAAAAACGTTGCACTAATGCCTTAGAAGTAGAGGACTCAATCCGATAGCTAAATGTTTCAAGTTTTCTGTCAATGTCTTTAAATAAATATGCTGCAAGAAACCAATCTGTAACAGCTTTGCTGATACCAAAAAATTAACCTTACTCAAAAGCACTTTCGTTCCAACAGGTATCAACCATTAATACAAGCATGAAATAAATGTCGAATATCTTTAAAGGATTGATTCTATTTCTTTTACAAGCATTTTATATAATCGCTTCCCTTACATTAACTTTACCGATAAAAATTTAAAATATGAAGTTGCAAATAAGCTTAAAGTGTGAGACTTGGGTCTTACAATAAACTAACTAGCATTGGGGATAGAAAAATCCTGACGTCTTATCACACAGATTAAGCGAATTGAAATACGTATAAACTGAATTTGCTGAGTTCAGTACTATTGGATAAAGTCCACTCTCCAAGCAGGTTGACCAGAAATGCCCTATTGAGTCTTTTCCTGTAGTAAATGTTAGCGTTTTTATCTCTCTTTCAGGTCCAAAATCATGACCATCTCAACATAATCTGATTAGGATTGTCAAACAAGCACTAGACATTTTAAGGAAAGGCAGTGATTTCGGCTTCTGCAGCTGCCTTTGTAGTATCTGAATGAACTAATGAACTTGAATGAATCATAAAACTAGTACCCGAGCGAAAATAAATTCAAATTACAGATTTTATATTGTACACATAGGTATCATATTGTCTTGTAGTGCGTCAGGTAGGCTATATCGTCGAGCTTAGAAACAAATTGTTATATTCCCCACAAGAGGAAATGGAAAACAAACATTCTAGTCATAAAACATATTCGAAATATTTACATTACAATAATGTGCATAGTGCAAATATTTCAAATGTAAATGCAACAACACTATTAGATGAACTAGTAGAGATGGGAAAGCTTTCTAGATTGAAACAGCGCGTTCAGAAGTTTGAACGACACTTCTATTTGAAAAGATACTTCTGTTTTCATATGCATGAGGACAATTTGATCTCGGGAACTTAATGATTCATTCCAAATATAAGTAGTTTCTAGTAAAATAAATTCCTACCTAAGATTTACCTATGGAAACATAAACTTGCAGTGAAAAATATCTTGTTCTCTTAACGATAATATATATAAAATACAAATTTTCTTTAAAAAGTATCTATGCTTTTCATTTCGTTCGATGATCGCGTGAAAGCGCTGTTAGAAAAACTCAATACGCCATCGTTCATTGCTTAAAACTTTTAACGCGTCATTACTTAAAGCGGTTTTTAATTTCCTAAGTAATTCATCAAATAAGAATTTCGATTAAATGTCAAAGGTATATAAATGAATGCTTTCACGAGAAAGTTTCTCAGCCGGAAGTTTCATCGTTTGTAACGCTAATATACAAGACAGAAATGTGTTCTCATTGTTTGTAAAATGTGTATTATACGTCAGTCTTGTATCGTACTCGAATCTGTGTTTTCTAAACACAGAATTTAATCATTGAATGAAGTTCAAACATAGTCAGCAAAGATGTTTTAGAACAGAAATTTTTGTTTATAGCGGAAGGCATATTTAGCGTACTGAAAATTATAATGTAAGCATTAAGTAGTAATAGAATTAAATTCGATTACGTCTATAGATACTATGATTGAAATAAGAATCTTCCAGATTTTTTGAATGGAAAGTATTATGAATTTGACTTTTACGTTCATAACGTCGTATAACGAGCACTGGTGGCCGGAGGAAAGAATGTATATATGTATTATGTTGGAACATGTTTACAGATAAAAGAATTACATTTTTCTCTAAATCCTCAGTTAACGGATAAATCGCTGAATTCTTTTATCGGATTTCTATCCCTACTGCATGATATTACTCAGTTTTCAGGCGAACACTTGGTTTAGAAAAGTTTCTTGCATTCTTGTTGTAGTGCTTCGTCTTATTTTAAAATGCGTTTTTCTGTAACTTCAGTTTATTACTAAGGTCTCTGTCCTTATAAGCTATGGAACTTCGCGTTTAACAAGGGCCCAGTTTGCAATTTTTGAAAGACAAGGGGTTCGTAAGATGCATATGATTCTTTGGAATAAATGCTTACAAAGGCTGTTCGTATATTTTTTTAAACTAATTTCATTACAATAACAAATTACAAATTTTCCTAAACTTTTATGTTTTAAATGCTCTGTTTGGTGAACCCTTATTCTTCACCCTCTTTCTACACCGTGATTTCGAGGATAATAAAGCCTTTTTATAGTATCGAAAGGGCTATTTTATTCCATTGCTCACGAACAGCTTTCCAAAGTCTAAGGAGCTGGTAGGTCGACGTTTGGATAACTAGCTTGTCGGAAGTCCAAAAGCCCAAAAGTACACCGACGGAAAAAAATCCCAACACCAAGAAAGATTTGTGTTAGATAAACGAAATTTGGTAGGTCTATTTATATATCTAAAAGGTGACATCGATTGAAATTTCGAGCTTCGTACATAAGTGTGCCGCTACTCAGAAATTGCAAATCAGGTTTGCTTTAAATGCGTGCTGTCAAGTTCGTGAGCGTTATATATCTTTGAAATTTGACGTATTGAGTTGATGTTAGAGAAAATTGCCTTTAAGAAGACTAAGAAACCATTATCAAAAGCTCACTGAGTTTGAAAGAATTTCTTTCCGTGATATTGCAGAAAGACTTGCCAGAATGTATCCACTGTCCATGATTGTTGGGAGTAGTGTTCAAATGAAGGTACTGCTTCAAGAAGATTGGGTTCCGGGCGGCCACTTGGAACTACTGAGAGGGTAGACCGCCTTATTCGGCGTACGGCTGTGGCGTATCGTACTGAGTCTGTGGCAAATATTCGAACTGCAGTTGGTACCACATTGACGTAACGAACTGAGTCAAATCGGTTACTTCAAGGACAACTCTGAGCCAGGCGCCCTGCAGTGTGCAATCCACTGACTTTAAGCCATGGCCGTTTGCGACTCATTGTACTCATTGTTGCAAAGTGAAGTCAAACCAAACCAGAGCTGATTGGAGGACGGAGTGGAGATCTGTTGTGTTTTCTGATGAAAGCAGATTTTGCCTTGGTGCCAGTGATAGCCGTGTGTTGGCAGAAGGAGGCCAGGGAAACGCCTGCAATCAAACGGTCTGCGGCATAGACACACTGGACCTACACCTGGAGTCATGGTCTGGGGAACAATTTCCTATGATAACAGGAGTATTCTAGAGTATTATCCCAAACACATTGACTGCAAATTTGTACGTCAGTCTAATAATTCAACCTGTAGTGCTGCCATTCATGAACAGCATTTAAGGGGGAGTTTTCCCAACAGGCTAACGCTCGGCCTCATACAGCTGTTGTAACGCAACGTGCTCTACAGAGTGTCGACATGTTACCTTAGCAGATGGAAAACTGATATTTATGTTGTTTTAGCATGTTGGTTATAAACATGTTGGCCTGCGACATCACCAGATCTGTCTCCATTTGAGCACATATGAGATATCATTGGATAACTTCAGCATCATCCACAGCCAGCACTGGCCGTCTCAGTAATGACAGAACAAGTACAACAAGCATGGAACTCCACATCACAAAGTGACATTCGGCACCTGTATGACATAATGCATGCGCGTTTGCAAGCTTGCAATTCTGGAGGTTACGTCGATTATTAATGTAACAGCATTTCACATTTGAAATGCATTTTCTTGAGCTTAAATGAACCTGTGATATTGAAAATTTAATCATTCAGGCATGTTAACTATATAAATGCATTGCCCAAATTTCATTACTCTACAATAATTTTTCCTTGGTGTTGGGATTTTTTTTTCCATCAGTGTATATTGGTGACAGATCATGAAATTTATTTGGTATCTGAGTGAAGGGTATGGCCTTGATACTGATTTCTTCTATTTTTTCCAGGGAATTAACAGTAGATTTTGACGTGTCGCTGTTTGCTTTGTCTTGACGTAGTTCTACTGATTCATCACACTGTGTGTAAAGAGAAGATATTTCATATTTAAAAATTGGATGTAAAATATATCTTTTGATACTATAAGGCGTTAACTTGAACATTTGTTTTCACTCTCTTTATTTTTAATTTGCCATTATATGGAAATCTAACAACAATTATAAGTCTCTTACAAAACCTTTCTTTAGATTCCTTGAACCGTGTTATAAGATTTTTTCCTCCTCTTTGATGATAATAAATGGATCTCTTTATTGCAGTCTTTTAAGTACACCCAAGATTCATCTATCGTGAAAAGTTTTTTATTTTTGTCCGTATAAATGTTTCTCATAAAGAATTGTGCAGCTCGTTCTACGTTTCGCGATATGACGTCGAGAAGGACATGCACATCATTTTTTCGCCTTTTCAAGATTCAAATAAGATTTAATCATTTTATTTACAGTTGACACTGAGCATTTTTATGATTCTGCGACTGTCCTTCGACTTAGTGGATGTTCTTTTAACATTAACCATCTTACTTTTGCAACATTCCAAACATACCATTTTCTCCCCGGGTACGTATTTGGAATAATTTTTCCCTTTTCTTCGGAAAGAACATAAGCATAGCCTTCCAACCATTTGTTCTTTAAAGCGATATTTTGCATGTCAAGTAGCAGATGACAATTTATACTTTCAAAAATGCAGCTGCATTTAAAGATTTTTTTTTTCAAGCGGAAGATGTTTTTTTACAGCAAAGCAAAATTTTCCAAAAAAATACGCGATCAGCCTCTGCATTTCATTAGTTTTCATGATCAGACTGATTGCAGACCTTCAAACGATACCAAACCAGTTGTTCAACAGGGATTCGTTTCGCAAAATGAATAAGAATTTGTTTTACTTTGGAAGCTTTTTTAAATACAAATTTAGATGTTTTATCCTTATACTCACTTGAATGTTTTCTTTTAGGTTTAGTAAATGGAGTCAACTTAACCGAACTAGCACATGAAGCTGTGTATCTAGAGAAGGAGCAAACAATTGAAGGCTCTTACCATCTTGAAAAAGCTATTGTCCATTCTGATGTAGCTGTCAGGGGTACTGTTAATAATATAGATTTAATTGCTTTCGATCAAAATGTAACTGAATTTTGGAAGGAAGTGAGCACATCGTTAGAAGTAATACAAAGTCATACTAAGGACAATTGTGAACTTGCTAACCATCTGCAAGAAGCTCTATCGAGTAAGTCCCTTATCAAAATTTGAATTTTCTTTTATTAAGATGGTTTCTAATCGTTTGTTTATGAAGCTTGCATGAATCAAAAGCTTTTAATATAATTCTTAAATATTACTTGAATAGCTTTTTCGAAAACTGATATGCGAATTAATTAGTGTAGTTTTAATCAATGCTTTGCCGATAAGGCGTCTGTTGGGAGTTACAAATGAACTCATGAGCCATTGAATCGTCTAATCGGAGCATCTTGCCCAGAATGCAGAACATGCATTGCACAGATACTGCCATCATAAGAGAAAGGCAATAAGCCAACCAATACTCACGTCGAAGTCAAACCTACGCCTGGGGGTTTTAGACTTGGAAGCCTTACTTAATCACAGTAAGAAACATAGCCGCTAAATTCCGAACTTTTTTACGTTGGTAGCCTGTAATATTTTCAGTAAGTAGCTTGCGGGTGAAAAAAGTAGAGATGGTTAAATTCTTGAGGATGTTTTCTTTCAAACTCAACTAAACTTACGAACCAGCAGAAAAACATTTAACATTTTGAAGTTTAAACCAGAGGGAAACGATGTGGATGCTGATGTTTCCTTAATTAAAACAATCCTTGATATATTCTCGTTTTGCTGTTTTTTGTCTTGCAGGAATGTTCCACGAACAAAAATCTGTCACGTTTCCAACCTCTTTTCCATGTCATACCATACCAGGGCAGGCATTGGAATTAAAGAAAGACTGAAATTTCGCGAATTAGTTCGGGCTATGCTCGAGCAAAACGAAATAAGGTTCTTTCACACAAAACAAATATGCATTATTTTGACCCTAAAGTGTTACGTCACTGTTTAGGGAAGCCGCTAAATTTACAGTGAAATCTTGTACGATCATCAAATCTGTTAACGGCAAATTTTCCAAACGAAAAATGCCTTGGATGACTAACGATGTATCCGGATACGAACAAGTTGGCAAAAAATGAAATTTAATGCTGTGGATAATCCAAAATATATTTAATACTGTGGAGAAAAAATCATCAGAAAAAGGAGGTCAGGATGTCCTTAGTTATTTGATCGCGAAAAGTAGTGATATGCAAATTTTCATAGAGCATAATCAGAAAACAGCAATAATCCGATACTTTTCCGTAATAGAATTATCTTTTCAAACAGTGACATTTCGCACGTTTGAGTTCTGTACCATTTTTACTTATGCCATCAACTTTCCTTCACAGAGATACTGTAAAATCTAATTAACGTTTTCCTATTTCTTATATGCTTTATATTGTCTTAACTATTGTGTATATGTTAATATTACATAGGTTTTATATTTAAGGAACTCCCCAGTCTTGTATTACCAACTGGCATTCAAAGTATTCTTTTCCGAACATGCATTTGGAATTCGGGAACAATTTAATTTATTTTACATTATGGGGGAAACTGTTGAATATTTCGGGGATGAACTATCTCCAGGAATAAATTTAGTTAGGAAAAGGTTTCACTGTGTTTCGTAAATGTACAAACAATAGCAGAAAAAGAAATCTTAACGGCTTCAGCCAATATTTATAAATACTCAATCCATTCGACAAAAACGTTTAAATATTGCTTTTGTCCATTGATATTAGGATTACTGAAACTTACTAATTTACATGCTTTCTTGATTTTCCTGTGAAAGGGGATAAAATTTATTCTGAACCACTACATTCAGGATAATATAACAGTTTCTTCATATTGCAGTGTCGGAGACTGTTGGTATGAATTAAATTCTGGATTTTATAGTATACAGAGAAAGGTCACAATGCAGAAAAGACTTTTTTTACATCTAAATGAAATGTGAGTTTTGAGCTGCATTAAATACCATTAAACTTAAACTATAGGCCATTTATCAATGTTATAAAGTGCTGATATTATAAAAATGAGTTAGGACAGCTTCAGTTCAAGTTGAAAAAAATCCTAAATATAAATATCAGGTTTCCATCTGTATTATATCAAACTTATTAATTAAATTTCAACCTTAAGTACCAGTTAATTTCTTTTGCGGAAATTTCCAAGGTACTGAGACTAAAAATTCCAGGTTTGGCTTCAAATTAAATTTTTTTAATGATGCCACCTTTTTGAGAAATTATCAGGACTCGTTAACGGGCGAGCGGTAAGTCGCTGAACACTGGTTGTTCGAACTGGAATTCGAATTTGAACGAGCTAGCTGCATGAGCGCTTTCGTGCTTTCCCCATGTGTAACGTGTATATTAGTCAGTTTCCCTTAGAAAGTCCGCCCCGATGGCATCCCTTTCCTAAGACAGATAGCCCTCGAGTGCTCTGCCATAATTAAATAAACTAAACCAGAGAAATTATTAAAGAAAATAAATTTTAGGTATTTGAAAGCATAAAAATTTTCTTTGCCCTTTCTAGTTGATGTAAGCAGTTTTGTCTTTCCATTTTTCTTGTCACAACTTTTTCTCAAACTATCGGAAGAATACCTACACTGCATTATTCCTGACTAATACTGTAGTTCCATAAGACCTAAAGACTTAGTAATTTACAAAATTAATGTATGATAATTCTAAAATATGTTTCTATACTTTTCGAGTAAATTATTTTTGTTAATCCGTGTTACTTGTTCTTTCAAATTAAAATTGTATTTTGCTTAATAAGTTAACCAATATGTAAGCATTTAATTGTGATCTAATTGGAGCATTTAATTTTAACATAAGATGTATATTAACTCGTGTAATGCATAACTGAATTGTTAACATGTTTCCTTCTTATAAAGTTGATTTCGAAATTATCATCATTCTGATATTAGAGAACGGTATATTCTGAAAAAAATGTGCAGTTGATATAGAAATGTCTAATGTTGCCCTTTTTAACTGGCTCAAATGAGTCTTGAAAAGGTGGTCATAAATTAGACATGACGGGAGTTTATTTTATGGATATCAAAACAAATTTAGAAAATTACACGAGTATATTGTTGCCATTATAAAAAGTGAATATTTCTTTTAGAAGTGGTGATTTTTCTTAGTTTTAAATTTTCGTATCGTTTATCTATTTAAAAAGAAAAAGATCCGAGTTTACTAAGGAAAGCTTTTTAAGGAACTTTTAAATGTGGGAGAAAGTAAGTGTATGTGTTTCACTTGCTGTCTGCTGATATAAGCACTAGCATTCTTTCCTACGTTATCTTTGATATAAAAATAATTGTGTCCATTAAAATAGTAAAGCTAATTTCTATTTAAAAATAGTAAACGCAATTAATACTTCATTACTTCTGAAAAGTGATCTCTTCATGGTTAATCTGTCAGTTATTCGTACCAAAGCTATACTTAAAAGGTGTTACTTAGCGAAACCGATTTGCTTGGTTCTTTTTAAATTCTGTAGAGCTAATTTAAAGATGTATCAGAACTACATCGTCTGTAAACTAATAACGTTTACTTTGTAGAATCCTACTACGCTCTGGATAGTTTCTCTATCCATCAAGAGTTTACTGCTCCAGCGACTTACGTCTATATGAAGGACACTGAGGAAATTCGCTTAGTGTATCTGGATGAATTAGGTAATGCTTCCATGATTCACGCTTTCTGGGATTCTTCTCTGGAGAGTTTCATCACAACAGATGTTCCAGTTTCTACCTCCATAGCAAAGAGTTCTACCTATAAAATAGGAAATCTGGAAATAGAAGTACAGATTGGAGTTTTAGATGACGGCAAGTACTTTTTTAAACTTTTGATTTATTGATTCTTAACAAATTTTATTAATTCCATCAAATTTCTTTGCTGCATTTTTTAATTGCATGCAGTTGCAGGTTTTCGATGGAATTTAAATGCAAGGATTATAAAGATATTCGATGTTATATGAATGATGTTAGGGCATTTGGTAACAACATTGTTGTTTTTAATGTTGGCGTTCGTTTCCGAGTAATAGCGGCTGTGAAATCCGCATCTTTTCGATTGAACTGAAATTCTTTAATGCTGAATCGGTCCTTGATGCTACAGTCGTAATATAATAAATTTTCTCAAATGAATTCCTATTTTTACTTTTAAAATTTTAAATGTAACTCCTTGATACAAAGATTAGGTTCAGGCATCGCATTTAATAGAAGTATAACGTAATTTTTCCAGGTACTTAATATTGATAGTCGGTTCAATCATTCTGCACATAATACTAAATGGCGAAATTCTATGCGCACGTTATTAATGTTAAATAAAAGAAATTTTAATTATCTTTAATTTACTAAAAGAATGTTCTTCAGTTTTTTACAGGCAAAGTAAAGAAAACAGCAAGGCTTCTTTAATCATTGTAATTGTATTTCACTATATATTGGTTCATTATGATCTCGGTCATAAATGCCATTTTCGCTCAAAACGAGTCTTCGAGTATTTTAAATGTGGAAATTTCTTCCGTTAAACTTTGTAGCATAAAATCAAAGCCGATCTTTGCGGGGTTTAAGAGGGTGCATAGCCCGTGGGCGGCCAAATTTAAGGACATTGAAATGAATACCAAACATATATTTCTATTAAAAAAGGCCAAAATTGATTTACACGTGACGGCTGGCAGTCTAGGATTGGCATGAACTGTATAAAATTTCCCATTTAATAGCTTTTCTAATTCTATGCTTTATAATTTTATATCAATATTAAATTTAAATATTTACCGAAAACTGGTAATTTGAATATTTTTATTTTCATAGCCATTGTATTAGTTAAAGAATGAAAAAATTGTTTCAATCGAATTTTTTCATAATTTCTTTTGCATACTTTTTCTTTTGTTCTTAGAAAACCATTCCCTATTTAGTTCGCTACTTAAGAACGCTGTCTAAAATATTCTTACTACTCGCTATATTCTTTTCTTATTCCAAGTATATGCCAAAGTAGTATTATGAATTCAGTTTCATTTGGTAAACTTAAAACTGCATCAAGAATAATTTTTTCTTATTTATATACGAATTTATGCACTAATATTTAACTTAATAATATCATTTAAATTTAACATATTTGCAGTTTCGGTACTATTACTATCATCACTTGTGTCGATAATTCTTCAAGGGCACGCAAGATTATTTACGTTTGATTTAAACTAAATGTTTTTGGTTTCTCAATGAGTAGTATCCCACAGTAGCTTAACATATTTTTATTTCCTATTTGATATATCTGTTTTCATAGCTATAGGAAATAAAGCGCATAACCGCGTTCCAATCAAACCATGAAATCCAAGTGCGTTTTGAGTGGTGTGTGTGTGTGTGTGTGTATATATATATATATATTTATAATTAAAGTAATTAAAAGTAAATTAATAAGCCCAAGACTTGCGCTAAAGCTGCAAAGTAATAAAGCAATAATTAATTATAAATTATAAAAAGAAAACTCTCCATATTACATCTCCAAGCAACGGAAATTCAATTTAAGAACATCATTGAAAAGATATTTTTCAGAATTTAAAAAATTTGTAGAATTTTCAGTCCTTGCTCTAAACACAGTTAAGAAAAAACTAAATCGCAAAAATGCCAAAATCAAAAGTAAACTTTTTAAGTATTGAAAAACCAGTTATTGTTATTGATAGAAGATTTATCGAGTTATCAAGGGGATAAACCAATCCACTATCAATAAACAGTAACTAAAATAAGAGTGTTTCATCTTTCTTCCAAGTAAGCATCAAATTATTTGCTAGATTCAAATCATAAATCTAATTGATATTCTATCAAAATAAAGATATTAGTCGCTAAACCAAAGGAATCCTGTTAAAAAGCAAATATCTTTAAAATTAAAATTTTTCGCTAAGAATACAATTAATCTGAACGAGATGCTTACTTTAGAAGACATATCCCCTATACTCTCTTTTCATTTCAAATACAAAAGTAAAAACAAAAGTAGTTTCAAGAACAAATTTTAAAAAATAAGAAGATTAAAAGAAATGATCCATAAAATTAGAGTTAAAACTGTAGTAAAAAAGAAATTAAAAAAGAAATTAAAAAAAAAGAAATTAAAATTAAAAAAATTAACCAACTTGCCTTCGAAATTTTAAAATCAAATGACTGGAATGCAAGTACGTATAAACAGAAGCAAGTAGGGCTAAAAATTCTGTAATTTTTTAAGTTTTTTTTAAATCTGAAAAATACCTTCTCAATGTTTTTAAACTGAATTTTCGTTGCTTGGAGATGTAATATGGAGAGTTTTCTTATTATAATTTATAGTGAATTAT
>KK114294.1:228405-294477 GCA_000611955.2 Stegodyphus mimosarum
TTACGAAGGTTATCTACAGTTTCGTAAATAATCTTCGTAAGTCTTCCTATTTCGTAAACTTAACCTTCATTATAATTCTAAGTCAAATATCAGCTAATCATTCGCTAGGTATTACAAATCCATTCACGAAATCATCGGTTCTTTTTGACAGATTAAGTGCTGTAGTGGATTAAACAAACCAAAAGCTGATTTGTTAATAATTTGAACTCTCATTTTTTAACAAGCTTTCTTAGGGACCACCCTACAGCAGAACACAGCAGAACTTAATTCGATTTATGAACAAACCAATAATATGAAAATTATGTAAATGGGATCAAAGCCTTTTATTAATGGAAGGTAATAATGTCTATTTCATAATTGTACCGTCACAGTGACAAATTCGGGGAGTCTCAAGGTGTGGTAAAGTTCGGAGACTTTCACTAACCAATTATGAATAAGTTGTTTAAACCTTTTATATCTTAGGCCCCGCAGACCGCAAGACATGCTCCTTTAGTATTAGAATTACTTACAAAATTAATTTCTTCCCCAATCAAGCACTGATAAACTACTCAGTTGCGCACGATTATCTGTTAATGAATTAAGCATTCCAAATTATTTGTTTCATATACTACTAAACTTTTTGTTACAGATTCCAAAGTGCTAATTAATGGTTTCTCTGACCTTCCTACTGGTTTCAAAGCTGCATCTGTTTCAATATGGCGAAAGACTGAAGCAATGATTGCTCTTCTTTTTCCCAAAAAAGCTACGTGTGAAGTGTACAAAATTCTACCAGCTGCAGCAAAATTTGTTGTAATGGCTTATGGTTCAGTATCAGTTAGAAAAGGTAAGAAATTGCTTGGAGACAGTAAATGACCCTACTTTTTATGAAAGCCTCTTAACTTTCGTGAACTGCTTGTGTTAACAATACATTCCAAAATTTAACGCTTAATGAATTTATTATCAGTAATGTACTTTTTTTTTTTTTTTTTTTTTTTTTTTTTTTTTTTTTTTTTTTTTTTTTTTTTTTTTTAATTTTTTTTTTTTTTTTTTTTTTTTTTTTTTGAGGTTTCAAGTTTAAAACTCGGGCATTTTTTGGCACTGTTTACTGATATTCTTCGACGTTTCACTTTATTCTAATTTACTAAAAGCCGTCCATTCGCTTATTGTTAGAAAATGTTAACTTAATAACATAATTAAACATTCATTTCTATAACGAAAAGCTTGTGTGTGGACAAGGCCGTTCCTAGCAGGGGTGCAGAGCTACGCGGGCGGCGAAAATCAGGGGCAGCTGAACTCTCACCCTACCACATCTAAATATTTTAAATTCATTGTAAGTACTTGTCGTATGTAAGTACTTTTTAGACAATTTGTCATATGTAAGTACTTAGTGAGTATGAAATAAAAATTTTATTAATTATTGAGCTATTTAAAAAAAATGGGGGGAGTGACAATCTTAGGAAAGTACTCGGGCAGCCAATGGCCTAGAAACGGCCCTGTGTATGAACTGTCTTCGAATAAGATTTAACAACTAGCGTGAAATGCAGGTCATAGTTTGAGCAATATTTAGAGTTCACTTTTATTTATGTTTTTGGCTTTTAATTGGTACAATCCAATAGCAGTCTTTAGCGACTGCTTATTTGAGTCGCTTTAATTTCCGGGTTTTAATGCCTTAGTGATTAAGCCATTGAATACTGGTAGTTTGACCTGGGTTCTAATCCAGTCGAACGGGCTTGCTGAATATTTCGTTTCCGTGATTTTCTCCATGTGTGACGTAAATACGAGTCAATTTCCTTTAAAAGTTCCTCCAATCGAGCCGATATCCCTTGTATGCTTTGCCAAAATTTAAATAACTGAATCTTTAGTTCCTTTGCTTCTGCATTTTTTAAACTTAAGCTTAGTTGAAACATTCATGTATTTCACTGGAATATAAAATTGAGTTACACGACTACGTTCTATTCCTTAACCATTTTTTTATATTTAAATGTTGTAACTATCTACTTTTTTAATATTACAGCCTTAACTTCTGACAGTAAATCTGCCGAATATATCTCATTTCCATACAATTCTCTGAGATGGTGCTTAGGCGGATAACTCTTACTAACTCTGCCTAAATTAAATAAGTATTTTCACATTTTCATCACTAGTATTTTATGTAATTCAGCTTTTAGTTTTAATTCTACAAATCATTCCGAAAAGCTGGCAATAGCTGAGTAGTTAAAATGGAGATATAAACGTAGTTCTGAGCAGACTTCGATTACTTTCAGAAATACATGCTGCCCACACGGATAGTTTCTTCCCTTCCTCCAATTGTATCCTAAATTAGCCACTCACGAGTTTCTGACTGCCATTTGATCTCATAAATTTTAAATACTTCTAACAATTTTATTTTCAAATGCATATCTCTTTGAAATTTAAGATCCCTTTCAGGTTATTCAGTTTCCCCTAATATATTCGTAAGATTAACTAAATCACTTTTATTTTTCTAGAGGCAACTTCAATTGAAATATTTGAGATGGCCAATTCCGTGTACTTGGCAGTCTCGAATTTGTTTTCACCTCCGTATATAAAAGGATTTTCAAAAATCTATGGCAAGGACGAAGGAGAGTGGCGTCGAATTCAAAACATAGCTGTTGCTGCCAGTACGCACGTGAAGCACTTCCTGCACAGAAATTTCCACTACTTGGCATTCACGAATGTTGCTCCTGTTTACGAAACAAGGGAATCCAAATCTATACAGGTAAATTTAGAAAATTACACCTTTATAGTACTTATTTTCAATAATGTAATTTTAGTGATGTAACTTTGCTAGGTTGATCACTAAAGTCACATTTGAATAATGCCGTTTTCCTACTAGAGCATAAAATAATACTGCTTGCTGCATTCAAGAAAAACTTGCACATTTCTTTTGGAATATTAACAATAATTTTAAAATAATTTCGTAAGAAATAAATTAGGTTTTCATTCCTGTGTTACAAATACTGTACAGAGATAGATGATTAGTGCAATTATACGTAAAGTTGTCGTATTTTTCTGTGTAACGTAACGTAAAAAAACTCTAGCGACCAGTATTCCAGAAAAGTAAGAATGCATGGGCGAGTCTACTTAACATTGAGTAAATGACTATCTTGCAAATCTGGCGAAAAGTCGCCAAACTTGGCGATCACTTCGGGACATTTTGGTCCGGTCCTTGCATCAGAAAAATAGGTATTGTAATTGAATAAATGTAATTCATTGCTATATTAACTGTAACCATAATTCGGCCCTTGTATGCCTTCCACTAATTTCGAGAAGCAGAAATTACAACAAATGCCCCGGAGGAAAACTATAAGGCTATCGCATATCCGTTTGTTTCGGAAGAACAACTGTTTGGAACGATTTTTCTGCTTTGTCACATCAGCCAATCACCGCAGATCACTTAACATGTAAAAGGAAAACTAACATGTAAAGGGAAAACTGGTTTTTTATTACAAACAAGCTGATAGCTGATTGGTTGTAAACGAACAACTTGCAATTCTTTTCGAAAGGAAGGGGAAAATCTCGCATCTTCCTTTAAATAGTAAAAAACAGACAGAAAAATTGTCCGAAAGAGTTGTTCGTAGGAAACAAATACATGTGATATCGGCCTAAAAGACCGAAGATATCACTTTGCCCTCAGTTGTTGTTGAGAGTTGTTGATTCAGCGTGAGTTAGGAGTACTAAGATATCCCCGCTTTAGCTTTCTCTTTAGATGCGCTTTACATTGAGTTTAACGTTCTTAGTAGGTTGAACTGTAACTACTGGATGTTCCCTGTGATATTGTGAACTCAGTATTTCTATGGAAAATTCCAGAACTCTGAAATGTTTCTTTTGCTAAAATAAACTTTATCAGCTAATCGTCGAACCTGCGGGCACTCAATCTATTACGAATCTGTACGCATACAACACCTGCTTTCTAAGAAAATATAATTATGCATTTAACGCTGATACGTTTTTTCAGATCTACTATGACACCCTGCTGACTTGCTAAAAATTTGTTTATTGTATGTTAAAACGACTCGCTAAGTTTTTTTAGTTGGAGGCATTGAGTTATGAAAAAAAAATTAGATGACCTTAAAATATACACCGTATCCAAGGAACTTCTTATTTGACTTTATTTTCCGCAACCGTGTGTCATAGACATATACTTCCAGTCACAAAAATGATTTAAATGATACGAATATTCATATTTTGGCATTTTTTAATTTAAAGAAGTCTAATTGTTTATACATTCTTCTAGTCCCTATGATTCTGTTTAGGAGAATATTATATTCATTATAAAAAGCAAAACACAAAAACATTCAGCAATGTATTTAATTTCAAAATTTGCAACTTTGACTTATTCACGTTGCATTCGGTCCCTTAATGAACAAATTGAAATATTTTACAATGTATTTCCTCCCCCTTAAATGATATTAGGTGATATTCTTTTGCCATTCATTAGTGTCTTTAATTTGTAATTAATTTTCTTATATTTGGTATACCGAAAGATTATCCAACAAAAAATTTACAAATTTTTTAAAGTCAAAAAATGCCTTGACATTCTCATGGAATTTTTTTTACAGATGCTTGGAAACAAATTAGAAATTAGTTTCCAAGCTTTTTTGAATAAGATATCCAATATGAAAAAGTTTCTATGGATCTGTATTTTCACAATAAGACGAATAGAAACGATCGTCTTGTAACCTCTTAACAACAGAAACCCTTTTCCTAAACTGATATTTTATTTTTGATTACATGCAAGTGCAAACACTTCATTTTTCAGTTTGTGTATGGACTCTAAATAGGATGTTCGACTTTCGATATCAAATATTTTTAGTCCAAAGGGATTTAGTCCCGAAGGACTATTACTTTCGTTTGGGCGTTTTGCGTTGTTTCACAAGAAACGGCGTATCACTTTTCAATTTAGTGCTTATGTTTCTTTGTTGGTTTTTTTTTAGTCCAAAGGGATTTAGTCCCGAAGGACTATTACTTTCGTTTTGCGATTTTGCGTCGGAAACACAAAAACGGCGTATCACTTTTCAAATTGTTGCCACTAAATGTTATCGCTCTGCATTAAATTTTAAAAAATAAAAAATCTGCATAAATGTATGCATGTTTCTCGCATTGTGATAAAACCTAGAGCCATCGAATTTTGAATGACGTAATCCTACTGCGAATATGGGCATCTGGAAGCCCTAATTTTGAATTTGAAATTTGCTTTATTTTATGTTTTGTAACATTTCAACGAATTTCTGATTAACAAACTAAATGATTCCAAAGCGAGCAATGGCAACACTGTACGGAAAAAAAAAACATTTTTATCTCCAGCGCACGAGACTTAGAGAAATTCTAAAGATATGTTCATTTTAAAATGATTTTGCGATATTGATTTTGAACTGAATTTTATGGTTTGAGTACGTAGTACATGATATTTAATAAAAAAAAGGTAGCACACGAAACGTTAAAAAAACGCGCCTTTGAACGTAATTTAAAATCTGAAATCTTTCAGATTTTTTTTTTTGACGTAGCTTTTTCTTCAAAAATCGTCTGCGTGCGTTGCACGGGAAAATAAAAAGGAATTTTAATTACAATTCTAAATAAATAGCCAAATAAATGGGAAATTCGTAACAATATTCTCTAAAACTTTAACGAATTAGTCATTAACAAACTCCAAGATTTCAAAGCCAGCAATACCAACGTTGTACAGAAAAACATTTTTATCTCCAGCGCCTGAGAGTGTACCGAAATTTCTAAAGATATGCTCAATTTAAAATTATTTTGCGATATTGCTGTTGAACTGAATTTTATGGTTTAAGTGCGAAGAACAGGGTATTTAACAAATAAAGGTAACACCCAAAATGTTAAATAAAACGCCCCTTTGGACGTAATTAAAATCTGAAACCTTTCAGATTTTTCTTTATATCTATTTTTATTGTACAGGAATCTTTTTCGTTTGTTTCACTTTTTGTGAAGAGTACAAAATTTTCTCAAATATAATAAGGACAGAAGGAATGCATAAAAAGCTAGATTTGGCAAGTTTACAAAACTGGTTTCTTTAAATTTAAAAATTCTAAAACATGAGTGTTTATATAAATTAAAAAATTTTTATAATGAAGTTTGTCTATGCCTAATTAAAAAAATTAAAGCTGAGAAAAGGCTGTTCTGGATACTGTGCATATTTAAAATGAATAAAACCGTAATTGTAAAATTTTGAAATTTTCATATTGGTAAATGGTACTATAACAATTTAACCAGATTTAAGTTGTTATACTGGTTGTATTCTGCTCAGTTAGGCAATTTATCATAGTTATTAGTTTATAGAATGCAGTCAAGTTTTACTAGTTTTTTAAACACTAGGTTGAGGCATTGTTGTGAACATGAAATTAAAATTCATCATTTATGATCTGTTGCATTTTTCTAATTAGAAAGCCATACCTAATTTAAGGATCTTCATTATGTTATGAATGCAGATTGTGAAATATAAGCATTTATACTGATAAATAGCACAAATTTCTCTTTAGATTAGCATGCGATCAAATTATCACCACAATAAATTCTATGGTAACATCCATTTCTTTAGATAGAATTGCATTTGCTTCTGAAACGCATTTGGCACGAAAAGTTGAACTTTCCAAGTTTTTATTCTTAAAGTTTATGTCGTAGAAATTTCAATTACCGCATAGATTCGGTAATGGAGATTTCTACGATATTAACCTTTAAGAACAAAGATTCGGTAATTATTTTCCAATGATTGCAAATATTTAGTTGATTCGAAGGTCATAATTTGTTACAGGTCTTTCATGAGTATTTTGTAATTTACTCTCTTTACAGGTTTATCGTAATTCGGGAACCAATGAAATGCTTTTCAATTTGTTTGAGAAAATTCCTTTCGATGATGCCCAAGGTCTGGAAATCTTCGAATTTGGAAGTTTATCGGAACTTTTCTTGACCACCTGGAATGAAACTACAATTCAGATATTTAACCTAAGAGGAGAATCTGGATTTAAAGCAAGCGTTACTTTGCATGGTAACTGCATAAAGGATGTCAAGTCATTGCTGATCGACCAAAATGTTTACTTGGTTGCTGGACAGCAGAATCTGAAGACTAATAATCAGGTTCATGCAGTACTTTACAGAGGGTTAACACAAGGTAAAAAAAAACTTCTTTTTGCCATTTACGGGCTCTAACCGTATAGAGTTTGTCCACTATTAAGGTCGGAAGCCGTGGCTTTTTTATTATGAAGCCATCTAATAGGTAGGCCACCGTCGCCTCCTGTGAAGGGCCAAATTACAGCTAGGTAGGCCGCCGTCGCCTCCTGTGAAGGGCCAAATTTACAACCATGCCTTCTCCGGGATTTGGAACCAGACCTTCGGTACAGTAGTCAAAACTACTAACCATTTTCCACTCTGGGCGGCTAGCTAAAAGAAACTGAATTTCTGCTATTAAATAAGCATTATGCTTGATTTCACCGTCGATAAGCAAACGAATGCTTAATTCTAAGTTAATTCCCCTGGAGTTTAATGAAATTAAAGTAAAAATTGGTTATTAATGTTCCATAAAATGCAAGTTTTCAAATAAACATTGATTGACAATCTTGATTTTTAAATCGGAATTTGTGAGGTAATATTAATCAGCGTAAAATGGAATAAAACCATATAAAATAAATTGTAACTAATTTCGATGCTTGCAATAGTAATGTAATAACTTCTAAGCAATGCAGTCTTATTCTTCGTGAAGTAGTTTAACTTTCAAATTAGAAATTTCTACTTTTCTGCATGATTTTAACTAGTGACAGCAACACAGTAAAAGGGAGAATAAGAGTTAGGCTTTTATTGATCTGGATTTAGGCTTTTATTGATCTGGATTTAGGTTACTTTTGACATGGATGTAAAACTTAAAGGATAACTTTCAAAAAGATTAATTAAAGCTGCTATTGATTAGAACCAATTACTTTCATGGAATTTTTTGAAAATTTAGAACTGTGTAACTGCCCTTCTTACACAAAGAATATGCTATAAGGTATTTTCTCCCTCCATTCTGCATGCCTTCGGGTAGCTGGAAGGACGATCGACGCGCATTTGGGAGGTTCAGAGCTCGAATGAGCGCACTGCGGATATCTTCATTTTCCCCACATAAAAAAATTCTAAAATATTCTACAAGTGGTGCCCGAACTAAAAGATGGTGAACGGTAATTTGACTCCACCAGTATTTTATCCGTCTTTTATGTATGCTTTCGTAGTGAAACTGGAAACATGCTCAACGCGTGTTCGTGAGGTCCAGAGTTTGAATTCCGTCGAGAGCATTGCACATTTTTCCCGTTCCTTCATCGATAGAACCTAATGACTCTACAACGCGAGTAAGAATGACGGGTGAACAGAGGAATCGGTGGCATAAACTAACTTCTAAATCTTTAAAAATAATCCAGAGTTTCAGCAGCTACTCGTTATTTTCCACCCCCCTAGGTCTATAAATAACATATCAATACATATTCTTACGTCTTTTTATTTTTCTAGTTACTGGCAAATATTCTAAATTAGATTTAAGAGAAAAGTCTCATTTATATTTCAATCATGCCATCGGTCTTCGTCTATGCATCAACGGTTTGGACTATTCTGACCAAAAATGACCTCAGACTCCAAGAAGTACGAATAAAAAATTAGAAAATTACAAATCTCATTATTATAACAATGCACACATCTATGTGCGCAATGAGATTGTATTAGGAGCTCAATATTGAATTAATTGATAAGTTTCTTAAAATCAATTAACAGAAATTTTTACAAGAAAGCTACGACTTAACAAACATCCCACGAATTCCAACTTATTTAATTATAATACTCTACAAGAAGGCAAGGGATTATGAGCTAATGCTCCTCACCTCTTAAGAGATTTAAATTTTCCAACATTATCTCGGGTGTAATTGTATGTAATTATTTCGTGTCCCTGTTTGAATTTCATGTTTTTATTTAGTGTATCCTTCTATTTCTGTATTATAACATTCATTTCATATTCCATTAGGACTTTAGTTTCACTTTTCAAACTTAGGAGAAAATGCTCTCCTTACTTTTTCCATTTATTAATTTTTCCTTCTGGGAACTCCATTCGATGTGTTATATGAAGAGCCTTTAGAGAAAAGCTTAAAGAGCCGTACATATTGCAAACCTCGCAATATTTGGAGAATAATAATGGATACACAGACGATACCAATATTTTCCCCGCTGAGGCCCCTACGACGTATAGCTGCCTATGAGATCGAATCGGTAATAAACCTAGATATGTCGCCACGTGTTCTTATAGTAGGATCGTGTTTCAATTTTGCTGAGATATTCGAATTCTTATTGCTTTTCTGAAAGTATTCCTTGCTTTTCTGAAAGTATTCCTTGCTTTTCTGTGAATATGTGTTAACAATTTTTATCTTAATTTACGAAATACAGAGGTGGATGCCATATATTTTTATTTACAAGATGGAGATCTTTTACTTAACAAACGAGTATGCGGAAATAGCCATAGCAGGAAAGTATGTTAACGACCAAACTATTTGGAGGTGCAGTGTGAAAATCATGAAAAGGACCTCCGTATTGGAAATTAGTGGTTTCAGTATATCGTTGGTTACCGCTATTAGATTATGTGTTCTTTGGCAGAAGAGCTGACATCCATCAAACGGTTATGTGAAAATGCTGCAGTTGATTGGAACAGTTCCATGCTGGAAATGTGTCCCGTACATCTAATGCAAAGATTCACTGGAAAAATAGGCAGCCCCAATAAAATAGTTGAAATCGATGACAATTTGTATATCGGAATTAATATACCGGGAAGGCGGGAGTGTTTGGCCGTTTAAATCTCGAATACGGATGCTAGTACACCAAAGGAGAAAATTACTCAATATGTGCAAAGTGGATCAACGATCTATTCAGATTAGTGGAATGGATATGAAAACAGAGCAACTTAAAGAAGCTCGGGTTACAGTCATTTTAAAGCTTATTAAAAATATTTTTAGCAAACAGCTGAAGGATATTATTGTTATTAATATATATAATGTCGTTTTATTTTTACAATCGCGCTTCACGAATTTGACGAAATCGTAGCTGCGTGAGGTTGGGGGTCGCTATAAAAGGGAAGTACCGAAAAGCGACATAAACAAGTTAAGTTTCCCCGTAAGAGAAATTTCACATTCCTTTCAGTTTCTGGGAAAGTTCAAACTTAGTATTTTTAGCTGTAAAACATAGTTTCGTAATTGTAATTTAGTACATGTTCAGTGCTCTCGAGATATTTTTCAACAAATAGAAAAGAGTTGTTTACTTTAAAGCATATAAAATTTCAGTTCGTAGCTCGTCTAATATTTTCTTTCTTTCCATACACTGATCGGACGCATTTGGGTATGCTTCGAATCGTGCGGGGAAAGTCCATTTGTAAAACGCGTTTTTTTATTTCGTGAAGATAAGTCGGTATCCGTGTCCGCAGGAAATGGAAAAAGATTTTGTGAACCCTGTTCAAATACGTTTAGATTCTTTACAAAAGTTCTCGTATCGTAAAACTACGAAACGTAGTCAAAATTATTCAGAGATTTATGAATAAAACTAATACATGCTACAAAAATGTAAAAGTAAAAATAAGTACAGAATTGTTATTGGTTTAGGACTCTAAAATTCGCAGGAATATTTTGCTATGTTAGAGTATTTCTTGACTATTAAAAATTGTGTTAATGTCTCATTGAAAGCATTTTTATGTATTGTTTATGAATATACATTACTAGAAAACCGACGGTGATACGAAATGACAGCTGTTCTAGCTATTATAAATTGTAATTAAAATGATTTGTGCAAAGGTGTCTGCTAATTCAAACTGAATTACCCAGGGCAGGTGGCGAGGACGCCCCTTTGCTTACTTCCCCACGGGGTTTCCCCCTTCTGCTTGCTTAGTTGCTTAAAGTAGAGTGCAGTGAAGGAAACCACCGAAGGTACATTTCTTTCTTTGCTCAGTGGTTTCTTTTTGCCGAGAAAGCCGTTTTTGTGCAGCTTTAGCTCCTCTCTCCTCTTCAGTGCTGTATTTTCTAGGAGGCATTCTTAAAAGAAATTACGTTAAGACGTAGTTTTTATGTAAAACAGGTGATTGCCAATGCAAACAAATGTTCACCTTTTTCCCTTGACACGCTCAATTTGCCTTCAGCCTTAAACTGTTTCAAAAACAGATGATTGCTAATTCAAACAAATGTTCACCTTCCCCCTGGCACGCTCAATTTGCGTTCAGCTGAAAATTCAGTTTAAAATACAATGTCGAGCAATTTAAACTCTTTACGTGCAAGGATATTTAGCATAGGAGTTTGGGTAAACCAACTTGATGAGATGGTTGGTTTCGTCTCCTTTAATTTCTCGACGTTTGCAAGTTTCTAGGTAATTCGTATATAAATATAGTTAAATGCATAATAAGCAACAATTTTATGAATTAAAAATATTTAAATACCATAATTAAAACAATGATAAACTATTGTGATAAAATTTATTTTACTATTTGAATGCCGTAGCAACTTCACTCTATTGACAATACAGTTATGCAAGCAACCAATAAACTATCGGCGACAAACAGTCACTTAAGCCGCCTATAATAAAGATTATTCAATATAAAATTAGCATTATAAGCAATAAAGCCTGCTAATTTAATTATGAAAACATTCATTTATATACGGCTCCACTGAAGTTCGTAGAACGATGCAAGAATTTAAAACTGAATTTAAAAATTCTTTCGTTCACCAAGCTGGAGAAGCTTAGCTATTTATTCATAAGATTCAGCAATTATTATTCTGATAGTACATAACAGCATTATATTTGAACTCTGATCTGGAAACCTGGAATGAATATTAAATTTTAAAAAAAATTCATTTACGGTGATGATCATGGGACTTGAATGCATAAGAATAAAAACAGACTGTAACGTTTCCGAGCTTTTATGGAAAAATAGCAAGACAGGATTGTCTTTTTAAAATTTATTTAAAACTCAACAACAAATTCATTCGTGATTAAATAATGGATGAATAGCGTAAACCGTTACATTGCTATATCTTACAGAAGGGAAAAAGCGAGTTTCCCACAGAGTTCTCTGACTACATGTCCATTCAGCTCCACTGCTTCGTCTCTTCTCACAAAAGAGCAGCGAACAGCCGTGAACAAGTCGGCATCATAAAAGCATTAGGGGATAAAGACCCATTAGCCTTCAGGACATTCTTCCTGGCCGAATCGCTTACACCCCTGGCTCTAAAAATGAGTTTCTTTAAGTTAGTCCGAAACAGGAAGTCTCTAATAATATCCAGCTGGTTATTTTCCTAATGATTCATTTGCTGTTACAGTTTGTCACACAGACGTTACTGAATTTCTAGAAATGCGTAATTTTGATTCCTAAAAAATCTTAGTTCAATTCCTTCGGAATTCAGTGGAGAAATCCAGTGTTTATAAACGCTAAAATAGAAGTCTTCCATGAAAAACTAAGTATTCAAAATAAAATTTTAAATTAAGCCATAAAAAATTGATATTGTCAGCAGGCAAAAAGAAATTGAAATTTCTTCAAATCTTATATAACTTCCTAATGACTATCAATACGCAGGACATGAGTTTTCTCAGTGGCGAGTTTATTTTGGATAAAAATTAGATCTTAAAGATCGGAATTCGGAGAATCAACATTTTTGTGTATCTAACTTTTTAAAGAATTTAAAATTTTAGAATTCATTCCATTTGCAAGTGAAGGACTTGTTCGAATATTCTCTTGGTGAGGATATCGCCTATAATCCACTAGCACATCAGAAACTGTTTTTTGAATTATTTTCGTACTTATGTTAACGTTTTAATTATGATGAAAATATGCTTTACTTTCATGTATCTTCTTTAATGCTTAATATGTTGTGAATAAAACATCAGTTCTAGAGGTACTACTTGCTTTCTACTTTCTAAACTTTTTTGAAGGTATAAGCATCTTAACTGTGACGAAATTCATTATAATGAATTATTTGGATGACAGCGAAGTACTCAAGGGCTATCTGGCTCCAAGAGTGGCCGAGTGTTTAAAACTACTGAACGCTGGTAGCTTACCTTGAGCTTGAAACGAGAGGAAAGAGCTTGCCAGATGGTTGGTTTTTCCTATGTGTAACTTTGCTATGAGCTAAATTCCCTTAGTAAAACTTCCACTTAGAAAAACTCCCCTTAGTTAGAAAGCTCTTGTGTGCTTGGCCAAGTGACCTAATCCAATTAAGGGCTATCCTTCTAAAGTAAAGCATAAGGTTTCAAGAAATCAAGAATCAAACGCAATGAAGAACCATCCTTCTAAAGTTCGTGAGGATGTGTTAAGGGAAACTGTCACAGGATTGTTTCATATGGAAGAAAATTATAAATTTCAGTGCAGCCAGCCCATTCACCAGGATTTGAGCCCTAGTCAACTAGCACTGCTGATAGCCTTGAATGATGCTAATAGGCAAGGAATGAGACCAATGTCGATCACAGAAGATAATTGTTTTACAGATTGCCAAAGTGATTGCTATGCATTACTTCAGCAATCTCAGAAATTGAGAAGGAGCTGGTGCCTAGGTGAATATATTGCCAATATAGGTGCATAAATGGTTGTTATATGACCAAATAAGGGACTTCTTTCGGCAGGGACCGAAAAATTAGTTGAATGTCCAGACAGATGTTTAGACAGAGAAGATATGTTGAAAAACACTGTAGTGTATCCTTGTTACGACGCACTGGTGTGTGCCATACAACAAACTTTTTTCGTTAATAATAAGTTTATAGTTGTGAAGAACTTCCAATCAAAGCACAAGCATTTAGCCGAAACCATCGAACCCTGTCTCGGGGAAGAGTTGGCAGTAATGTCAAGAAGCTTGAACGAACTTACAAGGAACACCACATAAAAAGTATAAATGTGAGTAAATTATGGTGTTTTGGATAGAGCAAGGAATTAAAGACAGCGCAAGGCCAGATGTACTTCAAGTGATCCACCGGAAGTTTACCAGCACTGGGTCGAAAAATTGCCTGCTTTAAAAAATCCCGACCGAATGCTAAGAGACTACTCCATTTTTTCGTCGCTGAGCTGGAAAGACTTTCTTCAGTGAAACTAAATGAGTGATTGGTTGGTAGACGTATTGACTTTTAAGCCAGCTCATTTCAAATGGCTGGATCTGAAATCTATCTGAAAGTTTGCAGTTGGTGATCTAGGTTTTCATAATACTCCATTTACCGGCATATACGTGTTCTTGACTTTTGTATAAAACACGCATTCTTGATATGCTTCTAAAAGACCTGGAGTTTTTAAGTAATTCATTGTTTGTATCATTTGTCATGAAGTGTTTTTTAAAGACTTTGAGAAGATTTGTTACAGTAATTGGTGGGGATGCAGATTATAAGCTGCACATATATAGAGCAAGAATCGTACCTTAATACATTAAACCACGTTAATAAAAATATTAAGCGAAACTATTACACTAATTCTAAAAACCATTTTTGTTCTAAAACAGATTTTACTAGTTCGAGGTATTCTTATTTGTCTAACTAGTCAAATGTGAAATTTTAAAATTTTATCTTATACAGTAATCAGGATTTACTTTTTTCAAAACGTTCAAGACTTCCCAGTAGACGAATGGATAAAACCAAAAAAAAACTAGTAGTTCGACTTAGACTTCATGTCCAGGCATATGCCCTAGATGCATGGATGTTTCAGTGCTTTTCGCCGCATATAACGTAAATACGACCCAGTTTCCTTTAAAAAGCTCTCTGCAAAAACAGCTTTTCCCTTAGACAAATACCCATCCCTTGCTTTGCCTAAATCGAATAATCAACCATTCTTACAGCATTCAAATGACTCTTGGAATTTGTCCTGATTGAAGAGTTTTCAAACAAAATTTCGAGCCATCTGAATTAAACTAGGATTTGATCACTAAAACTACAAATTAAGATGAAAGTTTTAAAATATTGGTAGTAGCGAAAACATGATTATAAGACGCTGCCTCATCTGAAATTTGGAAGGCAGCTCATTTTAGGAAAGTGCGTGTTAATTTAGATTTTTCCAATATTCTTTGAATCCGCGAAGTAATTTCGCAAAACCACATGCTTACTCTTAAATTTGCCTCTAAAGACTTCAAAACTTATTTCAGGCTAATTATTGTGTTTGACAATGTGAAGAATTTTATTTCTGTATGTATACTTAAATAAGTTATTTTATATTTCAGGTTCCTTGTATTTACCGCGTAACCTAACATGTGTCTGATATTCTCAACGGCTGCATCATTTTTTAACTCACGAAAATACATTTCCATTTGTTTTATCGACAATTCATGAAGCTGTTACTTCTTTTTCTCGTATACTAACTTGTTATCCCATGGCAATTGTTACATTAAATTTTGTTTAAATCTGTTATCTGTTGCTATATTTTAATAAATTGAAATACGTTTTATTTTGTTTTTGAATAAATGTTTCTTTAAAGGTAAAATATTGCTGCGTGGGTACGGGTTCGTAATGGATTGAATGCCCAAGTCGTTAAAAAGTTAATAAAACCTATTCTTTTCACAAGAAATAAACAAAATACTGAAATATTTCCTCAGATATTCACACAATATCACAATATCTCAAACACTAAACAGAGAATCTAATTCTATCTCACAGCAAATTCGCTACAAACAATAATAGCATTAAGTAAACAAACAGTTCGCTTAAAACAGCAACAACTGAGCTGAGGTGTTTTAATTCGACTTTTATAAGCTTTTTAATTATTCACTAGAACATTCTGGTTAAACCTATTTTCTCGATTTTTGTGGATGGCAACAGCAATTACGAGATATTTATTTATTAAATATTAAATGCACGCGCTCTTTTATTTTTACTTTTCCGACGTAGCTTTCTCTTCAGAAATCGTCTGCGTTGCACGGGAAAATAAAACAATTTTAATTACAATTCTAAATAAATACGAATCCGTAACAATATATAGACTAAGAAAGAAAATCTTCAATATGCCCGGGAAAATATTAAATTGATGTATAACACTTCTTCCTTTGGAATTTCAGAAATAAATCTTCACTTGATATAATTTGGAAATTTATTGTAAAAGCAATAGAAAATTCTATATGACAGAATTTCTGTTAAGTCGTTTCTCAACTCCATTCGTGCTTCTAACTCAAAATATCTAAAATTTCAGTTTAGCAGGAACTGAGATCATAAATTAGAGTACATACTGGCATATTCACTCTAAATATACTTTGTGAATATTCGAATATTCTGTTCTGAATTCTCAGTCAAGTAAGACTTTTTTCTTAAAAAGTACTTCTGAAATATGAACGGGTAGTATTTTTATTAGATTTTATTCCAAATGTCTGTAAAGAAAACTTAGATGATTTCATTTCTTTCTAGCGCGCATAGAATTCGGGGACAAAATTCAGGTATACCATGTTACTGAGAAATTGGAACGTTAGAAGTATATCCTTAACTCGAACATTATTCGTTTAGTTCTTTCATTGGAATTCTCGTCGAACTGTACTCTGATATCGGGGTGTTGATTAAAAGTAAAATCCTCAAAAAATGGCCAATTCATTGGGATGATCAAGCAGACAGAGAAATGTTAAATCCCCTATTGAGTACTGGCCGTCTATGCTAAGTTGAAGGAGAAAAGTTGCTCTGTCGCCTGACTCATGAGCCTGTTTTGAAAGGCGAGAGGAATCTACTTCGCGTAAAGTGTAATGCAGTTCTGGGAACTCGTCATATTTTACTGGATTGCCATAGAATTAAATACTGTTGTGTGCATACGGATTCGTAATAGATTGAATACACAAGTCTGATAATAGGTTAATAAAATTTATTTTTATCAAAAGAAATATTTCAGAACTTTGGAATTTTCCGCAGAAATATTCGTACATGTGTTCACAGTATCACGCAGGGTAATAAGTAGTTACACTTTAAACTACTAAGAATGTTAACGCAATGCAAAGTGCACCTAAAGAGAAAGCTAACTCTGATATCTAAGGTCACGCGAAACTAAACAACTCCCAACAACAATAACTAAGCAACTGAGAGCAGATGCTCTTTGTTCGGCCTCAAATAGTTTTTAACCGACTGCGAGATATTTCTAGAACTTTCTGCTTCTCAAAATTACTGGAAAGCAATACGAGGGTGTAATTACGGTTACAGCTAACATAGTGGTCAATTAAATTTGTTCAGTTTCAATACAAATTACCGAGATAACCATTTATTCAATGATAAATGCACGTGCCTCTGTACTCTTATTTCTCCGGCATTGCTTTCTCTTAAAAATTTGTCTCGCGCTACATTTCCCAGAAAAATACGGCAATTTTAATTATAATTATACTAAAATTATCTATCTAAATACAAAATTCGTACAATAGTTTCGTCTAAAACATTTTAAATTTTAATTGTTTCGAGCTTTATTTGGAAGGCGTAATGAGAAAACAACTTCATCATAAATTGTTCTAGTTTTTGAAAGATATCGGCTTTTACTATAAGCTGTAATCTGATTTTATTCATATATCTATTCAGCCTAAACTCTATTGTAACTGCACACACGCAGCTTTCGAACCCTCTGACTACTAACGGGACATATATGTCCCACTAGTAAGTCTAAAAATCTCCTGAATGCTGGGGATCATCTTCCGATAGTTAGAAAATTAAGGCGCGGCTTTGCTCGTTGTTAACAAATGAACGTAGAGAAAAGAACAAATATGAGTTGTCCAATGTGTAATGTTGGGTTATGCAAAGAATGCTTTAATCTGTACCATACGATGTAAAATCTATTTCATATAATAAAGTTTTCTAGAATAATACGTGTGCTTATATTAAGTTGATCACTAAGTGAGGAACACATGTTATCTCACGATTTAGTTATCTCACGATCTAGCTTTTGGCTTGAAAAAAGTTTGTCAAAAAATTCCAAATGCTAAATTTACCTTATTTATAACATATTTCGTTAACTTGGATAGAAAACGTGATATTTGTTTTTCAATTCGTAGTTTAATGGTTATTAGAACTTATATTCTTCACTTCAACCTTTGGTTTGGCCCAAATAACTTCGTAAAGTTTCGCATCAGATATTGCAATTTAAACAAATTCTAGATTTCAATTCTAGGTTTTATTTTCCACCCTTTAAAGTAAGCGAGATATGTACCAAACTTTTTTTTAACTATCCAAGTTAAGCCTTGATGTAAAATGATGATTGTATCAAAATTAAAAATAACCCTCCTTATTTTGTAACTATTACACCAATACGTCGACATTTTACCACTTGTTAATAGATTGCGAAAGCTAAGAAATAAATTGATTAAAACCTTCAGAACTGAAACTAAACCCGCATAATTCTAATTCATTGTAGTTCATTCCTAGTATTTGACCTTATTTCATCCATTTTCTTCTGCCAGATGTTTAGATTCGGCAAATTCGAATATAGTCAATATTTTAGGAGCTCTCAAGTAACTGAAGGTTAGTAATTAGTTTATTCTTTTCATTACTTTAAAAAATAATAGTTGACTAAGTGTCAACGTCAATATATATTCTCATTTCAAATACAATAAATGTTCTTTTATTATTACGTCATTGAAATATTAAATCCTCTCTGCAAACTTTGGTTATATGTTTGTACGCTTTGCTTACTATATTTACTTTCCGTACAATTTCATTATATATTTACTCTCAACGAAAATACTTTACTGATATTAGCCACATTTGGTTTTATGCATATTTTAACCAAATATATGCATATTTTAACCAAATATATGCATATTTTAACCAAATATGGCGCTATTGAACCCTGAAAATTTTTTGTCGTTATCTGCACCGTTTCTGACTATATATAACACGCACACACACACAAAAAAATCTGAAAACTTTCAGATTTTATATTACGCCGAAAGGGACATTTTTAACGTTATTTATTAAATATGTTGTTCACACTTAAACCATAAAATTCATTTCAATAGCAATATTGTAAAATAATAAAATTATATGTTTAGAATTTCCGATACACAATCTCGCGGGCTGGAGATAATTTTTTTTTTCTTCCCTACAGTGTTGCCATAGCCCTTTTTCAAATCGTTGAGTTTCTTCATTAAAACTTCGTTAGTTTTACAAAATATGAAATAGATGATAAAAAAAAATGCCGCATTCCAAATGTGGACTTCCGGATGCCCATATTCGAATGAGGACTACGTTATTCAAAATTCGATGTCTAGTTACTGTCGTTTTTCATAGAGCGAGAAACATACAGGCATTCATGCAGACTCCTCATTACTTAATTTGTTTTAAATATAATTCAGGGCTTTAATGTTTGGTGGCAGCAATTTGAAAAGGGAAATGCCGTTTATCGTGAACGAAAGCAAAATGCCAAAACGAAATTAATAGCCCTTCTGGGCTAACCCCCTTTCCACTAAAAATGTGAATTCGCTGAAAATCTTACTTCTTTAAACGAGGCTTTATGGAACAAAGCTGCTTAAATAAACAATTTTCTTTTGAGAAAACTTTTTTCATCAATTGAAGCCATGTGTATTGATGAGGTTACATAAATTAATCGCCAAAGTATATCGCATTTATGACATTTTAATATTAATGTTACTTGCAACTCTTATTCATAAATTTAAAAGCATCAATGTTTTTGATTTAAAATAAATTTACTAGGAGCTTCATTGAGTATTTTACAATACCAGCCTAAATTTCAACTGATATTAATAGAGTAACCTCAGCCAGGAAGCATTGATAATTCGACCCATATTCACTTCCGGCAGTGCATTGGGCTTGCTATGTGAAGTTTTCGTTGTTTACCTCTAGCGTAATATAAAATATGGTCCAGTTTAGTTTGAAATCATTCGCGAAGGCTTGCTAAATAATCAAGGCAAAATACATGGAAGGTATCTGCCTAAGGAAGAAGTGTTTACTTGGAGGGTTTTCTAAAGCTAATTAGCTATTATTTAAGAAGCATCATTTTAGAATTAGGAAAACTCAACGTGTCCAGTCCATTCGTCAAAATTTGAACACTATTCAGCATACTGGTTACAAAATATCTTTGCAACTGTGATGCTAAAGGACGTATATGTTCTCATAGCCAGAAATCTTTGGTTTGTTATGCTTATTCAACTATCAAATAAGCCCGATTCCGATTTCATTCCACATTTCTACCCAGAATTTTTATAACAGAAAAAAAATTTACAGAACAAGTTCGTAGAAGTATACAATTAAATATAAAATATTTCATTTGCTGTAAGTGACTGTAGATTCTTGAAAAATAAAACATTTTTGCCCTTAAAACGAATCTATTGCGTTCTTTAGTTTATATGAAAATGCTGGTTAATGATGTCATCTAGTGCTTCTAATAACATATTTGAAAGAAATACGGAAAAATTTCTAAAACTATTTCCGTGATTCCATTCTGAAATTGTTTATTCTTTTTAGTATCCGTAGCCGACTGAATAAGGCCATCAGATATTAGTTTCAATCCTGATCAATGGCTGCCTGCGTGAAATGTCTTATGATTTTCCTCTTATGTACCATATGTACGAAGAAGTGTTCTTAGAAAATTCTCCCATAAAACCTCGTCTATTTTAATGTTTAACCTTACCTAGTTAAGTTAACCTATGAACTCGCCGTATTCAAAATTGAGAGAATAAACACGTTCTTTCGAATTTCTCTAAAAATACGAAAAGCGCAAAGTAAGTACTCGATCTTAAGGCTCATGCGAGCAGAGGATGGCGTCTAAAATGAAGCTATAGGTCGTAATGGGTCATCTTTGACCGACACATAGGTCATACAGGGAGTTCTACTAGTATTACCGAGATGGTTCTTGAGTCCCTGTGGCTTCCATACTCACTACCACACCAAATAAGTCTTAGTTCCTAGATGGTTCTCGGAGGCAATTGGCGAATTGCAGTTGCAATCCCAAATGCCCTCGAAATATGCTCAAAGGTTTTGAGGTTTGGGGATTGCAGACAATCCATTCGTTAAACATTCCCCACTTCAATTCTATGCGGGTGAGCATTATCTATTAAAAAAAAACTGAGAGCCTGCCGCGTTTCTGAAAATTCGTACATATCTTCTTAATATCGTCGCTGTGTGCTGTTTAGAAACCTGTGTTAAACCGCGAGTTTATTAAATTTGTTTTCCAGTTAGCCGTGGTTAAACATGAAAAATGGCGTGAGCTCACGCAACATGCTTGCCCGACCGTGACACCGCCACTACCATAATAATTTCATTCCCTGGCATGGGAAGAATGGTATCAAGTTACATATTTTTTCAGATGAAGGTACGTCTAGAAGAAGTATCTAAGTCAAATTTTATCAGTATTAAATCGGCACTGAACGGAATTGGGGAGGGAGGCCACTGAAATTTGGTCCAAGATTGATCTTCTCTTCACTATGAAAGAAGGGCCTTTTTCGAGTGGGAGACAGAGCGTGAGCCAAATAGTCTTGTGTGTTGTGACTTATCTCTCTCGTTCTGATAGTATTATTAGAACAATCCCACGAAATTCATCTTGGCAAGGAGTTCAAGATCGCGCCTAGTCTTGTCAAGCCATCACCTATCTCGACGGTGACGCCACAGCCGACTTCATCATATAGAGTATCTTATAGAGTTGGCTGTGTAAGGAACCCTCATCAGTAACTTACACAATCACGCTCCCCGAAACTTTCTCCGCATTCTTTGTCCACCCCACATATTAGTAGCTTCCTGTCTCTTAACGCTGTTAGACATGCTTCACACGCTTTTGTTAAATCCATAGATTTCGTTAGTCCTATAACATTTTTGCATTATTCATTGGTTTTTCAAGTTATTTATTTAATGATAGATTTTCGTTTCTCCATATTTTCGTGTTATCATCATTATGCCTTCCCATTGTGTTGTTCCTGAATACAAAGGATATTATGAAAAGTCACCATAAAGGAATACGACTAAGAAGTGAAATTATGAATCCATTAATTAATTTGCTTGACGATAAAAATGTGAAGTTTCTAAGTTTTTGAATTGGCTGGATGTTTGGAAAAGTTTGGGATAAACTAGAGGGAATTTTACGAAAGAAACTCATCATGCCCTCACTCACACAACTCATATTTTGTTGAAAATGAAGCAGTAGTGTATCGAAGAACTGAAAATGAAATATTTTCTCTGTGGTAAAACACAAACTGATTCCTTAGAAGAGAGATTCGGAAAGTACAGATTTTTAGCCGAATCGCAATATCATGTCTCAGTGAGGCAAATACTTGAATGCGAGTCCAAACTCGGATTACAAAATACTTTCTCATTGAAATCTGCAACTTCTGTCAAATTAATATTGATGAGTTTAATGCTGTGTCTTCGCGCGAAAAGGAAGATGAAGTAATTAATTACCTGAATATTTATGTAATTAATGAGCATATTTTAAGCATCAAAAGTGTAATACCAGTCTTAACATACCTTGCAGGATATTGTGTTTATGCCATGTGCAAAGAAATGAAGCAGTTTTCAGTTGATAAAGCACTGATATGCGAAGATGCATATCGCTTGTTTTCAAACATGCATAGAGGATATTTAAAGTATCCTCACCCAGATATTGTAATTGTTATTGTGCATTGTTATATAGCAGTTCAAAAACTTCTTTCCGAGCAATAGGAAAGTGAATTTTTTACAGTTAAAAATGAAAGAAATTTTGCCGTGACTCTTGAATTTTCTATTATAAATAGGCAAGAATTACTTAATTCAACTGATAAACTGCTGAATATTGTGTCAAACAAATTTTGTGGGTGTGCGTGAACATTTTACTAAAGAATTACTGTTGTAAAAAAATTATAGCTATAGAAAACCCTGTTTAAAAAGAAAACTACAAACACAAAGAAAGCAAATATTTAAAATAAAGTATTTATATTTTAGAAAATATTCTATTGCATTAAAAAATTCTATTGCAGTTCTTTTATTGAATATTTATTTGTAAATTTTTTGTTGGGTTTTATAATTTGTATTTTTTATTCGTTATGACTTAAATGATAAATTTATGTTTACTTTAGACATTTGAAGAATCATCCCTTGTAACAGTTACTAAGACTAGTAATACAAAAATTGTCGGCAAAATTAATGATTAATTATTTTAATTTGAAACTTTAATTTTATATGTAGTAACTGTCCTAAGGAGTTAAAAGTATAACACTTATTTCATTACATAATATGTAGAATATCAAAAACTGAGTAAATTTGATTCTTAATAGAATGTACTGTTCTTAAATTTAAATATCAATGCTTTTTGCAAAAAATCATTAAAGATCGTTTTATCATGGTGAAACTTATATTTAGCTAATTTAGATTTTGTTCAATTTTATATTTGTTAGTATCATGTAATCCGTTTGTTTAAAATGTAAGGTAAGTTAAATTTATGACTGATAAATTTAAATGTTAAATTAAAATATTTAAATACATTTCAATGTTAGTCTAAGTATTAAGTAGCCTCTTTCATTCGTTTGATGTTTTATAATGCTGCTACATTAACATGATATATACAAATAAAAACATACAATAATTATAGAATGAGAAATATGTGTTCCCCCTGTCGAGCATTTTGTTAAAGAGGTAGGTGAAACAAAAAATTTGATGCGGGGTGGGCATCAGCAAAAGAGACACAAAGACAGTACAGAAAAGTAAAAATTTTTGTTACTTCAATTTTAAAACCAATTTCTCCTTCAAAGAAGCGATTTGCTTTTAGTAGCACCACACCTTTCTCAAATACTTTTATCTTGAAAATAAATAACAATAAAAGATAATGAAAATATTTCATAGTCGTATAAGCTTTTTAAAACATTATATAGCCGCTTGTAATTTTGTTTTATACTGAATGTATAATATGAGTTTCCAGTTTCATAGAATAGGTTTAGGAAAACTGTTTTTAGTAAAGAAGCTAAACTGCACGAAGACCGGTCCCCTAGCAGCGACGTAGTAACTCAGCGAGGAAGGCCTTATCTATCTCGATGGTGACGGTCAAGCGCCTTGAGCACCATGCAGGTGACAGTACTACTTGCTCAGTTCTGCCTGTAATTTTGATGAAGAGCTTCCCAGGGACACGGATCCGAAGGTCTCTCTCACCCCTCTTCCTCTGCGGTTGACCTCTAGAGAGACTTTCGGTTCGCCGCATATTTAGAGTGCCTCCATGCCGCACAGACACTATACATTTACAAACATCCATGCCTTTAGAGGGATTCGAACCCGCCCCTTTGGTATGACAGTCCGCACGGCTAACCACTGTCCCGCTTGGGTGGCTAGAAAGTCTTCTGCAAAAACAATCTTTGTCTCCTGCATCCTTCGGTAAACTCTAAACCTTGAGTTTAAAGCTTAAGCTGCAGCAGAGCTGTATGATTGCAGCACTCCTCTGGCATTAGACTGTCAAAAACCGTTCTTCATTGGGATATTGTGACTGTTGAAAGCCCTTGACGTACTTTTTGGATATAGATCCAGTATCATGAAACATATAACGCCAATGCATTAATATTGCACTAGCATTACAACAACGTCGTATCATTGTGTATGCAGTAGACGCCTGATTAACCGGGATAATACTGGGAGCAACCTTCTTGGTTAATGCAAAATCATTGTTGATTCGAAGACAATCAAATTAAATCAGTTTCTAAAGCAAAATAAATACACTATAAATAACAGAATAAATAGATTTATAAATCAAGAAACTGCGTTATAACTAGCTTTAGAGAGAAATCTTTACAAGCGAACATGAGCAATAAGCTCAAATTAGCGTAAAAGTTTTAATTTTTTTGCGGGGGGGTGCAGAGTTTTTCTGTTTGATTCAGTAACTGCCAAATATTTTTCTCTCAATTTACATTTATTTTTGGGTGTCTAGATTGAGGCAGAGACGGGAAATTGGAATATAAATGGAATTTGGCATGAGCTCCAAATGGGGATCAACATCCAAGTAGTCCTCACTGGAAAATAAAATTCACATTGACAGCAAATAGTTAGTAAATATATGCTAAAACCATTAGAGAAGATGGCGGTACACAGGAATTGGAAATGATTTATATAATAACATACCAAAAAAGTTTTGAGAAGTCTTCCAACTCACAAAATTTGACTTCACACAAATAATACTCTCCAACTCACTCATTTAATAACTACTACTCAACAACTCGTACAAAAGCTTGAGAAATGTTTAAACAACAATGTAAAAAAGTAACCATTGTTGCCAATCTCTACAAATAATAAAACAAAGAGTCGTGTGTGTGTGAGTGTGCGCTCGTGAGTGCGTGCGTGCGTGCGTGTGTTGTGTGTGTGTGAGTGCGTATGTTGTGTGTGCGTGTGTGCGTGTGTGCGCGTGCGCGTGCGTGCGTACGCACCTCGAAGCGATTTTTTCGAAATTCGAATTTTTTATTTTATGTTTTGTCACCAAATCGCGTCATTTTGAGACATAATGGGCTACAGGAAAGCGAGATTTCACTCTATACATTTCATTTTTACATAGTCGTGAAGCGTAGACACTTAGCTATTTTACGAACTTAAAATAAATTTCGTATTTCAATAAATCGATTAAATACGAATTTATGGAAGGTGAGCTTAACAACTTTTCAGTGGAATTTAAAAAAAAAAACTTATTTTAAAAAATGTGCTGTTTATTTTCCTTTGATTTTTTGACACGTTGAACTTTAATCCTTTCGACTCCTTTTAAAAAAAGAATTTTGGGAAAATAATAATATTTTGTATTTTTTTTTAAATTTTTTAAATGAAGCTTCCGAATACACTTCTCACATCTCAGATATTTTAAAATGTAGTTTTGGCAACAATTTTCCTTTCTTATTGTTGTTGATAGATTTTTGATGAAATTGCATCATTTTGAATAGTTTCATTCTTTTAAAAATTTCGGTTTGGCAACAATTTTTCATCGTATTTCTTATGTTACTGTTTTTAAGAGACTGAAAAGTTTAAGAAATTAAAAAGTTGTTTCTTTTTGCAACGGTAAATTGTTAAATTACTTTATTAGGATAATTAACATTTGTATCAAGGGATATTGCTTATTTCATTGTAATATTATGTTTTAATTATATATAATTTTAATTATAAAAAAGCTTTGCATGATATTTTTTAATCTGTAAGTTCTTAATCTGTTTATATCATTTGAGTTCTTAAGATTTTGCGAAAGGAAGTTGGTTAATTTATTTATTAGGATAATTAATATTTGTATTAAGGGATATTGCTTATTTCCTTGTATGTTTTTTATATGTAATGCATTTTTAACTGAATTTTTTTTTCCGTTGTTGTTTGATTCTTTTTCGATAAAATTGTTCTGCAGAGTAAAATTCTGTGCAATTTTCAAATTTAATGTTTGGTGTTCTCTTTAGGCATTTTTCTGGTACACTTAAAAGCCAGACGAAGGCTGGCCGCGCAGCGGCTAGTACCTAAATAAAGTTACAAAACTTCCGCTATTAAGACAAATCCCGAAATGGGGATTACGGTAGTTAATGGGTTATAAGGTATTTCTCCCGCCTTTTCGGCATGCCTTCGTGGTGCAGTGGTCAACACGCTCGGCCGTATTCAAGATGTCCGTAGTTCGAGTCCCTGCGAGGGTATTGCTCAATTTTCTTGTCTCCTGCTTCCCAAAAACACCTAATGTCGCTACAAGATTAAGATGAATAATTTTGCAAATGCTCATCTTGTCATTCAACAAGCAAGTAATCAAGGGAAATTTCTTTCAGGATTTTTAGTTTCTAAGTCAAGGATGTCAAACTCGCGGCCCGGCCAATATATCGGCAAATAATAATATATAATAATAAAATAACATATCGACGAAGAAAAAAATGAAATGTTTACTGCTAAGTAATTAACGATAATTTATTCAGTGTTGTTAGATTACTCACAGCGAGCTGACACACACTACTTAAATTACAAATGCGTGTGAGTAGCTTGCGTTCAGCTACCTTCGGCTTTTGGGGGACACGTGCAGTCAGAACTTGTACGCATCCCCCGATAGCCGAATGTGGCCGAACTCATAGTCTCAGTTTTCCAATCATAGTTTTGTCTATTACTTAATTCATATTGTTACGGATTTCATAGTTATTTATTTACTTAGTTTTTTTTTATTTAGAATTGTAATTAGATTTCCTTCATGTTGCCTTAGCAACGCAGATGATTTTTGAAAAGACAGCGGCGTTGGAAGGTTAATTATTACAGCGGCATTTATAATTATTAAAATATTTGTGAGTTACTTTCAAGCTAATTATTTACATATTATGCCATTAAAACTTCACTGCGAAACAAATAATTTAAATGAAATAAATTAAATTAAATTATTAAATGTAAATAAAATTAATTGAATTTGAAAGCAAATGTAGGTTCGGAAAAGCGTCTTTAGGATAATTTGCATAAAATACCATTGAAACTTCAAGTGATCTTCCAGGTTTTAGGATGTATATATATATACATCTGTGTTATAGTTACCATTAACACGTCTTCATGTAGCTAGCTTTTATTAAATTTGAAAGAATCATTTGCAATCCTTATGATTTTTGTATAGAAAAAGAATAATTTCACAAAAAATAGCAAGAGTTATGTATTATCTATTAGGTAGTATCACGATACACTTGTAGCACAGACTGACTTCCGTTATCTCTGCCTTTTATGTTTAAAACAGCTGTTTCTTTGCCTAGTGTGGCAACTGTTTTCAATGGTTCGTAATCGTAATAAGTATTCCATCATGGCTGGCTGTTTGTAGCAGTCAGGAGGATGGAAATAAATATTATTTTATTAGTCTGTAATTTGTTTCAAATTGCAGTTTACAGTCATCATGCACGGATGTCTGTCAACAATAGAAACTCGGGACTAGAAACATGGCTGACAGTGAAACAGAGGACAACATTAACAAAGCCATAGAAGCATGCAACACCGCTCAAGCTATGATAGATATTAATGCGGAACATCTTGACGGATTGCGAACACAGTGTGCTACTAGTGCTGAACTAACACAACATGAAATTAGAACACTTGAAGTAAGTGTATCGAAAAATATAGGCAAAAAAATTCGACTGTATGTAACAAATTCGGTTTATCTGTTAATGTTATTTACATAATGGTAATTTTCTACTAAAAATGATTCACTGCAATTTAATATTTGTGATTTTTAAAGTTTCTCGTGTCATTTGGAAACCTAAGAGCTTCTAATTCTGAGTTTCCTGAATAAATATTACTTATATTTCTGCACTTTTAAGCAATTATTACCATATACGATTAAACTAAAATTTTTTGTTTCGGTATTTTTCAGAGTAAACTTATAAAATTATTTAGTCGTCAGTTAGTTGCTAAACTAAAATGTCCAGAAAGCGCAACACTTCCAGAATTGGTTCAATATCCTCGTTTGCAGAAGTGGCTTCAAGTTGTTGGCCTCTGTCAGAAATCCATGGAGGTGAGCCATAAATTTTAATGAAATTTCTTACGTTTCTGTTATCGGGACCGAATTCAGAAATGCACGTATGTATATCTGTGTTTACAGATATTGTTCAGCTACATTCATATTCATACGTACCTACATTCATACATAGGTACATTTCTGAATCCGGTCCCGATAGACGAAAAGTACCGATTTCTTGCATGAAAAAGTTTTCACTTAATTAAATGAATTTTCTGCGCCTTTTGTATATGCTTGTTGATGAATTTCATGATATAGTTGAGTTAAAATTAGTTTTCTGGGTCGTATGATTACTGTAATTTCATATGATCATCTAATATTTTTATTACCTATTGCTTGGTATTCTATCTTCCATTTCTAGTAGCTCTTAACATACTTAAAATAGCTGTATGTATTATCGTAAAAGTAAGTCTGAATTAATAATAAAGTGATTTATTGACATATACAACAGTACAAATATAAATTTTCATGCTGAGAATTATCTGTTTAGTTATGGTTATTCTATTTGTTAAAATATTAGTTTACTAGCTTTCAGATAATTAAGATTCGTTAACTATGGTAGTGTTAAAATAAAATAACATGCCGAGCAAATATTATTTTAGAAATCAAACAACAAAAAAGAGTGTTATATTTGCAAATTTTCACTGGACTAATTTTGATGTTTCGGTACAACCATCATACAACCATCAAAATTAGTCCTGTGAAAATTTGCAAGTATAATGTTGATTTTTGTTGTTTGACTTCTAAATTATGGTAGTGTTGTGTTAGTTTTAAATCCTGACTCTTCCGTGCTTGTTTCCATTGGTGACCAGCTAAACCCAAGTAAACTTTACAAGTATCCAATTAAATAATATTCTTCAATGCTTTACTATAATTAGCTAATTATGTTATTCAATAATGTAAGTGTAGGTCTGTTGAATTATAGTTATCATATTCATTTTATAACTAAAAGTTTTTTTTTTCACTCTCTTATTTTGATATTGCAGAAATCAACAATAAGATCATCAACATAAGCATATATTCTTGTATACATATATGGAATTTCAGTTATTCAAAATACACTGGTTATCATAAATTAAGGAAAAATAGCGATAATTCCCTCAAAAATAAGCCAAACCATGTAAAATTTGAATATGTTGCCAAGTAAGAGTAGCTGAGTAAAACTGCAATGTGCAAATTAGTGGCGCTGCACTCGGAATATGTCATCTGCGAGGAGTATAAAAGTCCCATGTTTGAAAGCAAGTCCACATATTTCACTTGGTAGTGACATCAGAAATCTGAGGTAGCCAATTTGTAACAATGACCTACCTGAATCATTTGCTTGCAGAACTATGATGGAGAGCCATTGGAAGACTAGAGGCAGGACAAAGTCAAACAGAAGTGGCCAGATGGCTAAATGTGAGTCCTTCTGTGGTTCATAGACTTTGGAGGCATTTTCAAACCACAGATTCGGCATCTAGGAGGTTCAGCCAAGGACGTCCAACTGCTACAACGAGTGCTGATGACCGGTATTTGACATTATTTGCACGTAGGAATAGAACCGTTACTCCAACTCTTCTTAGATCCTCCCTTGCTGTAGCCACCGGAAGGTTGATGTCAATGTCAAATGTGCGTAGAAGGCTTCATGAAGGTGGTTTGTGTGCGAGGCGATCAGCCATTTGCATGCTGCTCACATCACGTCACAGAAGGGACCGTTTGCAGTGGGCACAGCAACATGTCCACTGGACGCCTGATCAATGGAGGACTGTCCAGGTTTAGTCTTGAAGCTGATAGTAGGCATTTGATATGGAGAGAACCTGGAACCTGTTATTATCTGTCAAACATCAGTGAAAGGGATGCATATGGAAGAGGCAGTGCTGTGTTTGGGGTGGCATCTCTTTGGGTAGACGCACAGACCTCCATGTCTTTCCAAGGGGAAGTGTGAATGCTCAGGTTTATAGAAATGACATCCTTGATGCTTATGTGGGGCCATATGCCGGGGCAATAGGTGATGCTTTCCTGTTACAGGATGACAACACAAGACCACATGGGGTTCACATCGTAGATGATTATCTTCAACAGGAAACAATTATGCGCATGGAGTGGCCAACTTGATCCTCGGACTTGAATCCTATCGAGCACATTTGGGATGCTTTAGGGAGACATCTAGCTGCTCTCAATCCGCCCCGTCAGACCCTTGCTTCGCTTGTAACTGCTTTGCAAGAGCAATGGCTCTAACTCCCTATGGAACTGACAGACTGCATAATTGAAAGCAGCACACATCGCTGTATGTGCTGTATTGCTTCTAGAGGCGATCATATTCCATATTGAAGGTACTTTTCCTATAGCAAACCGACACCTTCAATTTGTTCATTTTATACATGTGCTAATTTCTGTTTTACCATAATTGTCTTTTAATGTCTTTTTATGTTGTTTGATACCTTACTGTATATTGTGGGTTAGTTTCATAAAATTCTACATGTAACGTTTTCAGTAATCCTGATTTTTGTGATTTTTCCTTAATTTATGATAACCAGTGTAAAATAAGCTGAAATTTCAACATTATTGTGAATCCATTATGCAAAACAATGTCATCATACAAAACAGCATGAAATTAACATATTCAAAAATTATATGCAGATTCCAAAGTGATTTTCAAGTGGGATTTCCCAAGAGGTTTCACCGTAGTGGTCAGTATGCTATGACGCATAGGGGGTTGCAGTCAGTCTGTTTGGAAATCTGTATACAAAATTTATAAATATGCTATTGAAAGGATTTGCAGATGAAAAAAAAAAATTCGAAATATGTTAGCTAAGGAGTGTGCCGTTAAAAATATATTTCAGGTTATCCCTTGGCGAAAATTGTTGATTTTTTGGTGCTATTCCTGTTTATGTCCATTGCCCTCTGCAGTAAAATGTCCAAAACCTAATGCAATAAAACACAATTAAAACAAAAAATATATAATTTCAATAAACTGCATTTTAAATCATACACGAAAATAACATAAAAATGGAAATACATGTTAACAGTCTACGCAGTGAAAACAAAATGTTGATTTATCTTATTTAAAAATTTCTTCTCCTTCAATATGTGTGACACACAGAATTCCTTAGCAGCATTCAAAAACTGTCTAGCATTATCTGAACTAGAATCTGTATACTGCCATTACCACATAAATTCACAAAAATGAGAATCAAATTTAATTCAGTCTTGATCATTTTAATATCTGCTTCATACACCCACATCCACGTTAAAGTCAAAATCTCAGTAACACTCAAATGACTCTCCTCAAACCATGATCCCTTTCTAATGGAACGCTTTATATAGTGAGCATTTGAACATTTGAACTTTTTTGCGACCAAACCCATTCAAAGCTATCTGAACAATCTTTACGTTCAACCATACACATTTCCTTCGTACAAGCAGGACAGTTATAACGATTACTGAGTAAACCTTCATTTACACCCCAGTCTGTTAATGCTTCCCTTCCAAATCATACAGGAACTTCAGATTAACCTAATCATAAACATCCATTTATGTATACATATATGTATGTGTATACTCACATATATACATACATGCATATAAATACATTTTTAAATCTGTACCCAATAAGAGAAAAATCCCATTTCTTGATAATAATTGTTTTCACTCTACTAACAGCAATGGTATTTATTTTCAGCAAAATTTTCAATTTTAAGACATGTCCTATTTTTGACTACATTTATTTAAAGAGAATATGTGCCTCAGAATCGAAGAATTATTGTAGTAAATAAATAAAATAAACTACGGAAACATTCAAAGTTATTCTTATTGCATTTAGAGCCATTTTAATGAAATCAGAGATAAAATATCATTTTGAGCTTGAAAATAAGGAAACCCGAAATGATTTTCATAATTAGGTGCACTGTCATTTAAGATTTTCTTTTGTTTCTAATAGAAAATGTGAAACTTTTTTTTTAGTCAAAAATGTTAAACATAAAACCATGTTTTTATTGGGAATCAAACTCGATACTCTCTGTTTAATTCTTGTATGTAATGTTTACCTCATCACTTGGATTGGAATGATTACCTTTAATTTCTTATAATTAAAATTTTGAATGTTTTAAAGTGCTCAAAGTTAAATAAGAATGAGAATAAAAAAATTAAGTGCAGAATTACTTTTTTAAGACATACTTTTTTTAGAAAGAAATACTGATGAAACGTTTAGTATTTAAAAACTGGGTCAGTTTTTAAATTAATTCAAACAAAGATCATTTCTTAATTTTAAATTAAAAATCGAGAGTGCTTTTTGATTTCCTGGTGATTAAATGGCAAGTTTGATAGTATTCGTTGTCAAATGATATAGCAAGAATTATTTTTCCACGTGTTCAAAATAATGACAAATTTTCTCTCGAGCGAAAGTGAAGCTGTTGAATTCTTCTAAGAAAGAGATATTCTAACAGGACTGCTTCATAAGGGTACTGCACCATGATACAGCAGCCGACTTGTGTAATAATCTTATGACTTGAATAATGGTCGACTTGTATAGCTAAGGCATCATTATGCAGACGGAAATCTTCATAATGGTGCCATGGCATAAGGGAATGCACAAAAACTGAAGGTCAATTTCTAGCTTGAAATTGATTGTCAGCACCCTTATGTCTGATTTTTGTTTTAATTACTGATTAACTAATCGATAATTATTGTAAATTAGGTAAGGGTATTTTTGGTTAGGATAGGTAAGGTATGCTGTAAAAATGATTTAAACTATAGTTAATAATCCCACAACATTTTTTTTATCTAGATACCTGGAAATAACAGATGAAAAAATATGCACAAATTCAGGGGTCATATCTGGAATAATTCTCATATTTTTAAAGTACTACCAATAATCATAACACTAATTCCAAAATATTAGCACTAATACCAAAAAACAGTTTGGTTCTCAATAAAAGCAGAGTTTTATGGAGTCTGTTATAACTAAAGAAGAAAACCGTAGAAATTATTGAAACTGATTCTGAATTGTCTGAAGAAAGGGTAAGAGGATATGGCACTATCTGCCAAAGAGAAGAGATGCATTCGTGGAGGATTTTCTAAGGGTACTGCATTATGCATGGGAGAAACCATGTAAACCAGCCATGCAGCCAGCGCATTCGCCTGGGATTGAACTCAGGTTGAACTCGCAGTATTTAGCAGTCTTAATTGTTTTCCACTGGTTTGGCCTGTCAGAAGAAAGACCAAGGTTTCATTATAAAAGAAGTGGCAAATCATGGAATGATGAAGTACAATTTCAAAAACAAAATAACAACCACAGTTGGAGGTCGTGATGCTAAAATTTTTTATTAAATTATTGGAACATGGATCCATTAACAGAAAGACCAGTTTTTCCAAAAATAATGACAGATAGATTTCATATGTTATGGAAGGCCTGGCACTGCAGCTGTTTTGTGCAGAAATAATTTTACGCATGAATTGCAAAAAATCATCGTCTACCTGGTGAGAGGTTAGTGGTAAAATGCCCATGCAAGATGTTAAGTAGTATCCTTATTTTATTACCTCTATGCATAAGATCAATTTCAGTTCTGATAATCTAATATCTCTAGATTTTATTTTCTTTCTGAAATTAGAGCTTCTAATTCCAACCATTACCGCATGTTATTTTCTATTTGTTTGATTTGTGGGTTCTGTTCTGTTTATTTTCTGATTTCCAATTTTTTCTCACAAAATACAACCTTTTCTCTTGCAGCTGAAATGTATATTTTCTTTCCTAAATCCTTTGATTTGAAGTTAAAAACTACTTTGCTAACGTTTGTGCGTTTTCTCCTGTCTACAAGCAAATTTATTTTCTCAAATCTGGAAGTAATTCTTTCTTTAATTGGTCTAACACTCACTACAATATTGTTTATTTGATGCTTTGCGACTTCTTACTAGAAACAGAATATCCATACCTTTCAGCACTGTCACTATTTGACTCTTTTGATGTGTGTATGAGATTCTGCTGGGTTTAAATAATTACAACACCTGACTCTTGATTGCTGCATAATCTACTAATTGCTTTGTGGTTAGTTTTTTTTTAATAAAGGCTGCACCAGTCCCCTAACAGTGGTATCAAGAGAGTTTCTTTCAATTATATGGGTACTTTTTTGGTGAGTTATAAACATTTCTATGTTTTGAAAACAAAGTGGCATATTTCTCAGGTACTACCAGAGTTATTGCAGAACACTACCTAATCTCTTTAACTTTTTATCCTCACTGCTAGAGATAAGGAGGAGGAAATAATGCAAAGCTGTTTCCCTAAATTTATTGTGAATTTTTATCTCTATTTCTTTAAGCTTAATCTTTATTTATAAGCTCTGAAGACCATTTTCTTAATTCTCAGTTTTCCCATCACTGTATGCATTACTGCTGTTTTCACTGTTCCTCATTTTACTTCTTAACGTAAGTAGCATGTGCACTAGTCCAAAATAGACAAAAATCAAAAATAGTATTTATTGCACTTAAATTGCTTACCTTTTTACACTGTATTAGAATTCCATATAAGTTCACTGATAACCTGTACTTGCAACGTTTTTAACATCCAACTTGAACAGTTTGTCATCAGTGTACCACACTTCATTACAATGCATATATATGTAAAAAGAGAGAGTTTGAGTTTTGTTTTCTGCAACAGAATTTCACCGTAGCCCGTACTTTGAAGTAGTTCTTTGTCATTCCTTCAACATACATTCCCTAACACGGGAGTTTTCTCTACTGCTATGCCATCATCGTCTGCATCCATTTTCACTGAAGATAGTTTTTAGAATTCCAATTGTATTTAATTAAAATTTAGTTCATTTTGGAATTTTCTTAACACACTTTAATATAATTAAGCCTTTAATGGAATAAAAAAGGCAGTGTTGCTCATTTTCTCTGTTACATATGCACAATAAATAGCATTTAAAAATGGTTATTTTAAAACATATTTTCTTTGAATTTATATGTTCTTTTATTATTTGTGCAGAACATCAGTACAAAAATTTCTACTATGGAACTGCTGTTGAAATTACCTGAGCAAGAAGTTAAAAATGTTATGCATATATCAGAAGCTAAAGATGAAGAGAAAAGAAGATTGTTAATAGCTCTAAGGAATTTAAAAGCGTACACTGGTAACAATTTTATGTAACAATATTTAAGATAATTTTTGTATATGCTATGTATGTACAGTATAAAGTCTAAGATCTGAAATCATTGGGACTTTGGCGATTCTGGATTTCAGTTATTTCCAAGTTTTAAATCATCAATTTAAATCTAGTAAGGTAACATATAGAAATTAAAAATCTGAAATAGCAGTTTGTGAAATAATGAAGCATTTATAATCTCAGGGAAATAAGTATTTACTTTTTTGTTTTGTTTTATTAAATTGTTTTCAATGTAAATTGTTTAAGCTGTTTCTTTTGTTTATGCTAATACTTTCTCTTAATTTTAAAGGTAGACAATTTCTGGTAATATTCCATTTCGCCAGTACAAATCTCGCCAAGCAGGCTTTATTGGCAACAACACACGGTATATACATAAAAAATGTTAGGTCTAAGAATTTTTTATTTAAGGCATAAACATTTTAATATTGTTTAAAATTTTGTAAAAAGACAATTTTAGAATTTACTATGCTTTCATGGTACAACATCCTGATTCGTCGGTTCATATCACGTGACCCCAAGTGATCTCATCTGATGTAAACTACGCTACAAAAATCTAATTCTCTCGGTAATAATCTACATTAATTTCAAGTTAAATGTTAATATGGAATACAAGTTTAAATGCAAAAATTATTTCAATTTGTATGAATAGCTTACTCAGAAATTATATAAAATCGCAGTGCTTTACTTCACTAGAGCATTCTCATTAGAATTGATGGATCTAACCTTTGACTCTGCCTTTTCTATATCTTCACCTTTGCATCCTAATTGACTCTAACTTTCTCATCCTAATTACCACGAATGGCCTTAGGGCATAATATTGAACTATCTGGTAAAAATTCTATGTAATTGTATGCCAGTATCGAAAGAAACAATGAATCTGATAAGAAATGGCTGCGACTTGTTTAGAAAATGAGGCATAAAAGGTTACTAGCGAACATATTCTGCTTGGCATCAGTTATACCATTTTTGGTGACTTTATCACCTGCCCTGGCAAAATGAAAAAGTGCACTGCAAAAAAAAAGGGGGAGGCGGACAGTTCTACACCTCCCGTTCTACTTGGTCGATTGACAAAATTCAACTTGTGTTTTTCATGTCTTGAAAGTGCGACTTAGAATATGTATTAGATTTATATATAGCAACTGTTCTAATATAGGCATTTTGGCACAAAATTGGACTTTTCTGAAATGACATGCCAATCTTTTTCCATATTTCGATTCTACTACTCAAATATTATGCCAGATTCCCATGTTTGAAAAAATCGCATAAGTAGTTTTTAAAAAAATTAGCTCTCAAAGTTTTATCCCCTCCATGTTAATCGAATTTGATATATATTTATTAATATCTCTTTTTTTTATTAAACTTATTTGATTCTTCCTTACATATTTCGAAATTTAGCGTCAATCCAAATAAAATTTGCCCATTTTTTGTGATTTAACATCATCTTAATATAGATGTATTTCTAAGTATACCTGCAAAAATTTAGAATTTTTTATTCAAAATTTCTTAAGGTATAAGAAATTATAAGATAATTAAGATTTCTTAAGACATAAGTGAATTTACATTTTGAAATTCAACATATTTATTATCAACATTAATCAAAATGTGGTTTACGCACTTTGTTGAAATTTTTTGAAAGTATGAATGATGACTTTTCCCTTCCGCTCATTTGCATGAAGAAAAAAGACAAACAAAAATAGTTATATATAATATAATATAAATTAAGAAGTTCGCCAAATGAATTTTTTTGGCGCAAACTGAAAAAATTGTGCCACGATAAATTTTTAAATTTCGCACTAAAAATTACAAAATTTAAAAGCTTGGCACAATTTGACTTGTCGAATCAATATATGGAAAAAAAATCCATATGTTATTTCAGAAAAAATCCAATATTGTGTCAAAATACCTACGTTAGAGCAATGCTATGTGTATAATGTATATCCTAAGTCTCATTTTAGAGACGTGAAAAAAGTGCGATTTGAATTTCGTCAATCGTCTCAGTAGAACAGGAGATATAGAACTGTCCTCCCCCTTTTTTTGCTCAGTGTACCCATTTCTTTCAAGAATTTCCGCTAAAGTGTCATTTGAAATCTCTTCATTTTCAGCAAACTCTTTGTCACTTTCTTCATAATCAATAGTGATATTTTCTGGCTTTTAAACATACTATAAAGATTTCACCATCCATTAGTCAATTTATGAAAGGAACCTTGCCATTGTAGTGGAAAATTTAAGCTATATCATCATCTTCAGTTGTTATATCTCCACATATCTTCACAAAGTTCATTAATTAACAAATTCCACTTTCTATAATGCTCAAAATCTATGTCAAAATAAGACTGCTGTTTTATGTAATTTTGAAACATGTTGTCAATGTGTCAACATTGACCATGGTACAATTTCCTAGCCAACGGGTGTCTGAAAATGGCTTCCTGGAATTTCAGTCAGGAGAAAAATCACTTTTATGGCATACTTTTTTTTAAGTTTGTATTATATTTGGTGTTTCTAGGCTTTGCTTCAAAAATAAAAGTTGATGATTACAAGGCCTTCAAAAATAAAAGTTGATGATTACAAGGCCTAGATATAACATTGTTCCGTGTATTTCAGACTTCATACTGTATAGCCATTTCATGCTTTTATATAATTGCATTTGTAGTGATTAGAAAATAAGTTTCTAATTATTTTTTAATATTGCATGAAGTATTCGCTGATTGTTTTCAAATACAAGTTTAAAATAAGCCCTAGTTAACTGATTTTAAACTAATTCAAGTGAAATATTTATTATTTGTAGTGCTGCTTTCTTGCACAAAATGTTTTTTAATCATGTCAGTGACAGTTATGGGATACAGCCTTCTGAAATTGATGTGAATTAAAGATTTAAAATATTGTATTAATTAGTAGTACTTACAAATTTATTAAAGTATTTTAAATGAATAACAAATTATATCTATATATTAATTATGAATGTGTATTAAAACTAAAGAGAAATGAATTATTGCTTTTAATAGATATGCAGTTTTAATAATGGGAAAAGGGAAAATGTATTCAATTTCTGTTTAAATGTGTGTTTAAACTTGCAATATTTAAAAAAAATTGCTTCACTTTCAGTATTTTAATTTTACTAATTAAAATATCTGATGTGGACACCGCAGGACTTCCCTGTATGCCCTATTAAATTATATGCATTTTTTGCTGCAGTTCATTTTAAGTTATTTTCTTAAATTATTCTATCTTAATTATCCAGTCCCTTGAGGCAAGTTGAAAATGGCATCAAAAATTACAAATTTTGAAATTAAATATCCCAATCAGATTTGTCATACGTAAGTCAAACTTCTTCTATTTTTAATTTTTCATAATGAGTATAAAAATTCCCCAAATGTAAGGAACTAGGAGATATAAAAAAAATATAGGAACTGGGAGAGCGTATTAAAAGTGTGATTTTGTTATTTGTCCAAAATATTTTTTTTTTAATTTAAAATTGTGCCGAAACATGAATATTTTTGCGATTTAAAATACTTTTATAGTTAAAAGCATATATATCTATGACCAATGATTGTGAAAATAGAGGCTGGTTAAAGGGATGAGATATATGTAACTAGATGCTATGGCCATCCCATATACAAAACTTCAACATTCTATGGTTAATCATTTTTGCGACTATAATGCTTCCTTTACTTCATACAAGGAAGAAAAAACAAGTAAATCCTCCCCCACCAAAAAAAAATTTAAATCCCCTAACTGATTTATGACTAACTGTTTAAGTATATCAGCCAGATAATGTTTTATCGAAAACATTTGTCTTCGGCTATCTCATCAGTCATAACTCTTATGTCCTTGATTAAGATTTTTCATGGTTATAAAGCTATTTTGTTAAGAAGGAGGTTTAAATGTGTTTTGATGATATTTTTTAATCCTTCTAGAGGTGTTATGCCAATAGATATAGTTTGTGGTCTTTATATGCAAAAAAGCTGTTAATAAAATTATATACTAAAATGTGATAGCTGCAAGTTACCAATGCCAAAGAATGAAAGAGCACCAAAAAAAAATGCAGTGGTTACATCAGTAAATAGGAAGTAGTTTTAGCATAAAAAACATCTAGTCATTAATAAGATAACTCATTTATACTTTCAAAACCTAAAATGGAAAAGAGAAACGAGCTTACGAAGACAGATCTTCGAGCAAGTGTGAAGATTTGCTTGATAATTATCATTAAAATAATTCTTAACGAACAGACAGATCTTTCATACTGATGTAGTAAATTTCTTTTGCAGTTGTATTATTCCATTCTCTTGCTAGTGATTTTTTATCCTTAACACGTATGATGAATATAAAATTATATTACCCATCCACTGAGAAAAAGCAGTTGACTTGAAATATGGTAAAGTATATGCTAAATTAGGAAGAAAGACAATAGTAAAATAGTGACAGTGATAAATAGAATAGTATCCGTAATGACCCAGTTGTTAATATGGTACTCATACTGATATAGTACTTTAATGAGTTTTTAATTGTTTTGTCTTTCTTACTGTTATTACTACTTTTACACTGGTTTTCACTGCTTATATGCAATTGTTTGATTTTAACAACTTTGGCAGAAACCTACTAGTTCTAATTATTTAGAACTAGTAGGCAGAAACCTACTAGTTCTATTATGTAAAAAACTGTCTGTTGTAAGATACTAAAAATTTTGCTACTTGTTGATTATTGTAGCCATTAGGTTAAAATATATCAAAAGGGCAATAAAAGGCTGAATGTGGCCAGCCTTTGATAGTTTATCATTATGACAACCCTTCAGCTGAACTGTTTGGTACCAATGAGTTGCAAATTCTTTGACATTTCATTTTCTCATAATTTGCATAGTAGCTTTAAGTTGAACTTGAGATTTCTTTTCCTTTCATGCATCCTTGTGCTTATAAAGTGAATGTGTATCTTTGCAAGTTGAATGTCGTCATTTTCTTCTAGCGTTGGATTAAACAGCTGCAAAACATTTTTGAATTATTGATTAAAAAAAAAAATCTTGCAAACAGGTTCTTCCCCCTCTCCATAAAAAGGTAAACCCTCTGCAGTTTTTTCATAACCAAAAAAAAAAGGGGGAGGGACATAGTATAGGGTAAGGTAGCCAACTTTTTTATACCTGCTGCCCATTTTGTAGATAGTAAAATTTCCTTAATCCTAACCAGTTCCACAGTGATTTAATTTAGTATAACTCCAATTTTTTGAATGGAGATTAAGTAAAAAATATAAACTTTAACTATTTATTTATGCTTTGCATACATTTATAATGTGTAGAAAATTTATTAAAAGTAGCAAAAAACTGCTTAAATTGAAGGAAATGAAAATTAAGTGTAAAAATTAAAAGTTTTAACGGGATAATTAGTATGCTATTGTCCTTAACCTCTAGCCTGTTTTCCCTGTGGACTGCACAGGGATTGCTTTCAGGTTTTACTTATTTGCCCATATACTGAACACGTAATCTGATTCTCTGTTGCTTTTACTGTTTTATCCATATCTTTCCTGTCATTAATATCAAATTTAGTCATATATTGGGATTATAAATAAGTCTCTTCTGCACACTCATCCACATGTTGTGGACCCGATTGAAACACACGAATGAGAAGTTTCTCCTCTCCCGCTGTATTCACCAGGCATTGCTCCATCTGATTGCTGCTTGTTTTGATTGATGACTCATGACCTGTCTGAGGAGTGCTTCTAATCATATAAAAATACAAAAAATTGGGTTGATTTGTGGATAGCCTTGAAAGATGAGTTCTTCCAATGTGTGGTGTTCATATGCTGCCAGAAAGATGGGAAAAGTAGTGCCTGACAATGAACAATACTTTGAATAAAGGTATAATATACCATTCTTTCACAATAATTACCCAATTTTTAAGCTTAACTTATTTATACTCTCGATAGATGGCAGTCATTGTCATATTGTCCACTAACTTGTAGTTTATGAAGTCTGTTGTATTCCCTTCCAACTGGTTCTAAGTGCACCCTTGTTTCATGTCTTCTGCATGACTCAATGAAATTTTATCTTTCAGTGCTTAGCTTTTCACATGTGTTTTACTGTTGATTTGATAACTTTATTGACATACAAGTTGTTAAAACAATTTTTACCATAAAATAATGGCTGATTCAGAATGTTTGCAGTTAACTTCTTGTAATTCAGATTATAATTTGGAATCAGAATCTGAAATGCCTGTAAACTAGTGTGGGAACATAAGTTCTCTAGATGACTTCTTCTGAATATCTGTTTATGGAATGCTTATGTGGTGGTAAAGATATGAATTTACAATTTTAACTGGATATTATCGTTTGAAAGGTCTTCCTAAGTACTAGCTTCACTAAGACTAGTGGAAAGACATGTTTTAGAGGTGATTTTACCTACATTTAATAAAAAAAAAACTAAGACCTGCAAGACAGTGCTATCTGTGTTTACTGAAGAAAATGACAGCAGCAAAGAATTAGAAAAGAGACTGTACTTTTGTCTGGACTGTGATGTTGGACTTTGCCTCTCATCTGATGTTAAGATATATCACACTAATTCAGATCTTTGAAAATAAAAGGCAAGAAGAAAAAGCAGTTTCCAGGCAAAATATTATTTTATTTGCAGTAAAAAAGTTTTTCTAAATGCTTAAAAATAATACAAATATTAATTTGAATATTTTCCTACTTCCTGATGTAAAATGACCTCTCCCCCGCCCCTCCAAAAAAAGGTAATTAAAAAATGGGGAAATTTTTTTGGATCAATTTCAGTATAGCTTTTTAATCCTTTTGAAAGATTGGTCTCATAAATTTTCAGAAAACTGTGTGATACTACCATATAATGCTACAAAACAAGACAATCATTTATCCTTTGACAGCTATTGAACTTCTGTACATAAAAATAACTTAACAAAATCTTTATTCTTGCTCCAACATAGCTGTTGAAACATTCTGCCATGTTTGGCATTGGATTTGATCTTGTTTACAGCTTTAAGTATTATACTTAATGATGAATGAGTTTATTTAAATGTTTACAAAACTATATAATGAATACACAAAACATTTGACAATTGGTTCTTCATTTAAGCAATAGATCCACAATAGGAGTGTATTGATGAGGCTTCATCAGTAAGGCATGCAATAATATTATTCAAGGGTATATTGTGTTTTGTAAAGTATGGTTTGACAGCATTTAAGTATTGATAAGCCTCTGTTATTTATATTAGTATGTAAAACTTAGCAACTTTTCTGGTTTGGGCCATAATTTTGCAAAAATCAGCTGGGAAATATGAAATTCATATGACAGAGACACAATATTAATTAAAGAATCAGATGGCTTTATTGACAGAATAGTGTTGTTACAAAAGAATGGCAGGCCAAGAAGAAGAACAACAAATCAAAGAGTCTTAGTAAGAAATATGACCTCCCCTAACTATAATGGTTGTTTTGCACTATCTGTCCATACTCAACACGAGATTATCTAACAGCTTAAGAGCTGTTAGATAAGTAAGAGTTTCCATTCTTCAAGGAGCATCTGTTGCAGTTATCTGGTGTTCTGTGAAAGATAAGATCATGCCATACTGTATGTACAATTCCTAAAGTATCCCACATATGTTCAATGGGATTTAAATCAGGGGAGCACATTGACTAATCCATTCTGTGGATGTCTGCACTTTCCATGAGCTCGTGAACAGCATGAGTTCTGCGTTGTCTTCCATTATCATCCATAAAAACAGAGTTGGAATTAGTAGCACGCTGGAAAAGATGCTGGTGGGTCAGAATAATTTCATCACAGTAACGATCTCCTGTTAGTGAATCTCTGACGACAATGTGGCGTTTCATCTGTATTATAATGCTTCACCATACAAGCATGCCAGGACCACCGCAACGGTCTCTTTCGCTGATGTTAAGTCTCTTTCCGTGATGTTAGTGGGATGAAAGCACTTCTCTTCTTCTCTCTGTATCAAATGATGATGAGAATTACTTGTCAGACTGAAACAGCTCTCATTGGTAAAAAAGACATCCCTTCATTAATGAGGTATGCAGTCTTTGTGATCTGTGTACCACTGTAATTGGTGCCACCAATGGGCTGCTGCCAGTGGTGGTTAGCATTCAGTACAATGGGCAAATAGGCCACCTAAATGAAGTCGTTTGGCCACAGTGAACTGGGACATTTGTCATCCTGTTGCCATGCACAAGTATTAAGCAATGTTGCCCACTGTCTGGTTTGAATCTCTTTTTGCCTGTAGGTTGATATATCAGTCATCAGTCTGGCCGACCACTGTCAACCTTTCTTACTGAGGACTTGTTATTTGAAAGGCTTTTCAAGCTCATGAAACAATACTTTTATCAAATCTAAACTCTTAGATGACAGACGTCAAACTGTATCCCTTCTCAAATTTGCCAATCACACTACCACGTGTAACGCTGACTGATCACATTTTGCATGCCCTGGTGTACCCTCTGACATCATGATGCTTATATTTGCATATGCATGATCTTTATACTGAGTTGACTTTTCATTGTACTAATCACAATCTTTTTTCAACAATTTCATGCTTATATGTTGAAAAATGAATTTGTTTCTTAAATTTTGCATACTGGGGTTAAGATTTATTGTGAATACCATTTCTTCTTGTAGTGTATTGTTTTTATCAAAATAATGTCCAATGTCAACAATAAAGCATTACTATCTATAGTAGTTGACTTGTATAACTGTATAGAAAATAAAAAATTTTGGAGAACACATATAAGTTTGATTTCAGAGTTAACTGTGAATTCTTCAGACTTTCTTTTCCATGCTATAACTTAAATGCAATGTTTTTATAGTTTGGAATATAATCTGATGCATTATTGAGATAAATTTTTAGGATAAATAAATTGAGATAAATTCCAATTACATGGTATTATTTATGTTTTTCGAATTAAAGCTTTTATCACATTTTACAGTTGAGTGCGATATGCAGTAAGAGGTTGTTAATCCATCTTCGTTACCAGCATATTGTTTCTTGAATGATGCAGCTTTTCTGTCACTCTTGTGAACTGTCATTTTTGATGCTTTGTAGTTGTTCTTGCAATTGATTTGATTTCTTAGCTTCATTCAATGATGTTTTGATGTTTTATGGTATAATAAGCACATTGGAAATTGTGTATTTGCAATAGATCCAGTTAAACCCATCCTCAGATGTTCCACTCAATAGTTGTGAGCGAGTTTTTTTTTTTTTCCCTTAGATGTTCTGATATATACAATTTACAAAACTTATTTTAAGCTGTAGGCACATGCTTGCACAAAGTGATGACATCCTACCCTTGTTATTCATACTGTAGTCCCAGAACTGAGAGAAGTGACAAAGCTGTATAAATCTGTAAAAGTAGGAGAATGCTGTGCACGAGTCATGTAGAGAACTAAATTTTCCCATGTGTTTGTATATATTCTAGAAGTGAAATCTTCCTCTTTATCCTGATATTCAGTTGCATTAGCATTTGGAAATTCAATATGAATAATTAACTGGATTTGAAATTTTTTCAGTCATTTGAAAAATTTAAATTATGGGAAGTATCTCTGAACGATATAGGAATGAAGGGCAAATTTCTTCAGAGTATGAATCTTGGTTTATAAGACTCACAGAAAATTTGTGGAGCATAAATACCATCAACACATTTCAGATGTGTTTGGCTCCTGCTTTGGTGCATTTATGTGGCACATGAATATAGAAATAATACTGAGATCTTTCACCCTGCATTTTCACATTGCATTAAAATTATTGACAGACTGATGAAGAAGCAAACAAATGTAACTTCTCTTTATATTTGTCCCAATCATAATTGCTGTTTTCTTGAATTTGAAATTTTATTCATCTGTTTCTTCATCTGATACTAACGCAAGCTACCATTTTGAAAATATTGGCCTTCTGTACAATAATTGTGGGTGTATTAGTAACTGTCTGTTTCTCATTACAGCTAAAACACGCTAATTCCTATTTCTCAGTAAGAGTCACTACAACCGATAAATACCAAATATTACTTGCAATTTATACTTGCAAGATGTCTTTTTTTATATAAATAAAGCAGGCATCTCATGAGAACTACTTTTGGCATTATGAACAAGTGTGGTAACAAAATCTTAACTGTAGTGTTTATATATACATACCTATGGTATTAAAAATTATAAGTTAGCTTTGTTTCAGTGTTTATTAGCAATCATATAACTGCACAGTTTATTCTGGTGTAGATTTTTTATTTTATTCACAAAGCATAAAAAATCTTTAATTGTTATATCAACTAATAAATGAATCATTTTTTATGTATTTTTATTACTGTGACTATATTTCCCTTCATTTTATAAATTATTTGAAAAAAATATTATGAAAGCATCACATGGAAATTTGAAGTTTTGACATAGTAAATTTTCAATTTCAGTAATTATGTTTATTTTTCAAATGGTGGCACTAAAATTGGTTATTGTTTTAATCATTGCTTTTCTGCCATTTTATCGTACGTTCAGATTTAAAAGTAGTGTTTTAGTGTGTCATGTAAGAAATAAATAACTAAAGGCAGTAGATTGCATACTATATGATTACCCAATTTTCTGTCTGTTTTAAAACTCAAAATAGTTTGAGTTTTAAAATTTTGATTTTCTGTGATATAAGTTAACTCATTTCACTTTTGTACACTTCATTCTGAAGATATTTCTCTCAAATTTTTTTTTTTTTTTTTACTTATTATATTTAGTGGTATATTTCTGTCTTGCATTTCCAAGTAGAGGATCTTTTTTTATAAATTTCAATTTTTTCTGAAACATTTTTTACTGTGCACTATTCTCAATGACAGAATGAGGAAATGAAATTTTTGTGTGTTCACGATCCTTCTTCTGAGTATTGAACTGGACGGAGTTTTGGAATTATGTAATACAAAGCAGCTTGCATGAGTTTTTTTTTTTTTTTTTTTTTTTTTAAAAATGTGATTAAATAGAAGTAAATTGTGTGATGGTTTTACGATTTATTGGCTGAGTTTTTTTTTTTTTTTTTTTAAATGCTACAAATTCTTGGTAGATGACAGGAGACAAATTGTACCAAATGTATGAACAGCAGTCATGCAAAGTCAAGATATTCAGATCTGGTGGTGTTTGAGTTCTGAGCTGCCACTGCATGACATTCCAAATGTGCTGTATCGGGTTAAGATCCGGCAAGTTAGGTGGCCAGGACATAAATTGGAATTCATCCTTATGCACCTTGAGCCACTCCATCACAATTCATGCCTTATGACATGGTACCAAATGTATGAACAGCAGTCATGCAAAGTCAAGATATTCAGATCTGGTGGTGTTTGAGTTCTGAGCTGCCACTGCATGACATTCCAAATGTGCTGTATCGGGTTAAGATCCGGCAAGTTAGGTGGCCAGGACATAAATTGGAATTCATCCTTATGCACCTTGAGCCACTCCATCACAATTCATGCCTTATGACATGGAGCATTGTCCTGCTGGAAGATTCCATTTCCAGTTGGGAAGGCAGATGCCATGTAGGGATTCAACTGATCCGCAGTTATGTTCAGAAAGTCCGCAGTATTTATGGTCTAAGGGTCTCAGAGCCACCCATGAGAACGTCAGTGCTTAATACAGCCACCACCAGCCTCTGTATGAACTACTGTATAGCAACTGTTCGCCTGGAAGACAGCGTACCCTGACACGACCATTGACATGATGAATAAGAAATTATGATTCATCCAACCAGACAACTGTCTTCTACTAATCCATGATCCAATCTCCATATTCCCAGGCCCAATGTAGGCATAGTTGGCAATGATACTTGGTCAAAAGAGGCACATAGTTCTATATCTAGCAGTGTCCACTGAACATGCGTGTTCCGAAACACTTGGGCCTTCATTATATTGGGCTGTTATCTGAACCACTGTCTGGCACTGATTTTGCTGTACCAAGCAAGACAGTCTCCTATATCCTTTTTCTTTGATGATGCATTGACATCCAATACCTTGGCGTCTACTACTGGTTTCACATTCATTTATCCACTTTGCATAGATGCTAACAGTAGCAGATCATGAACAATCTACCAGTTGTGCAGTTTCAGAGATACTTGTTCTGAGTCTTTGGGACATTACCATCTGCCTCTGTCAAATTCGCTTAGATCATCAGCCTTTCCTATCACTTGCAAAATTAAGTGCAAGAATGATTGCTTACCTTCTCCAGCAGAAGTTAAATACCATTTCCACTTAATTATGAGTCCCCCATGTCCTCCAGACATGTTTATTGAAAAATGTAGGAATAGTTGTAATGTTTTGGCTCATTAGTGTAGGTAGTTCTCAAGTATTTTGTCACAATTAAGTAGTTCATGATAATAGTCTTTACAAGACACTCTTTAAATAATAGAACTGTTATACTGAGGGATAGTTTTCTATAGCTAATTTTACAATTTAACAGTTGCAGTCGTATGACCATATTTTTCATCTTAACATGTGGATTATACCTCTAAAGAGTGCTGATTTATTGCATTTATGCTTATTTATTTATAGTATTTATAAAAGTAACTAATATTTTCATTTTGTAGAACGTCAGATTCGAGGTGAAATTACTACAGCAGCAGATTTAGATCTTCATTGGGATTCGTGGGACAGAAACTCTACGATAAGTTCTTCTCCAAGAACTCATCATCAGCGAAGGGTTGCCAGATCTTCTGTTCCATCTGAGGAACTATTGAAAAGCACACCAACTCATAGCCCCCAGTCTCCTCCGACAAGCATGAGTTCCAGCCTTCATGCGGGACACCACATTGGCCACATATCTATTTCCTCTTCGTCCTCTGTTATCTCCTCTGCACACCATGGGCCATGGTCACCAACCCTCAATTCAACTGTACTGTCTCCTAGTATGCCTTCCTCGAGAGAACGGAGATATACTCCACCTCCCACTCCTCCCATATCTGGAAAAAAGAGTGATAATAAAAAATTTCCGACCACACCGCCTCCAAGCAAAAAACATCAGACGAATCTCCTGCCAGAAATTTATCCTCTCACTAAAAGCAAATCTCACGAAGAGCACCTAGCCAATAGGATAGAGCAGGCTGATACTGTGGCCCAAAGGTATTTCGAATTGTTCCTTTGACTCAAAATATCATAGCACAAACTGCAAAAATGCCAATATAATACTAAGTCCTCTACATTATTTTAGTTGGTTTTCCAATAGTCAGTTATTGAATTTTACTGCACAAAATGTCTCGGTTCTTTTATTGAATAATGTGTTAACATTTGGCTAATGTAACTATTCATTTTTTGTTAAAATGCTTTTGTAGGAGAGGAGATGCGTTTTGACTAAATTAGGCATTATTTTTTAGTATTATTTTATTGATTAAATTATATCAATTAACTGTTACTTATGCTACACATTTGTTTAATTTATCTTCCAGAAAGATTGTATAATTTTTTTAATAAGTGTCGATGAGAAACATGGAACATAAGCTCTTGCATTCCTTTGTTTTGTAAGTTAAACTGCCTTAAGTTTCTCATAAAAGTATGTTTTGTAGTTAATTATATCATAGGTGGCACATATTGCTCAAGTTAAGATAGCTTAGGAGTTATATCAAAGAACATGCATATTTTTACTTAAAATTAGGTAAAATGGCAACATTATTTTGGCATAGATTTTAAATAAAATTTTGGCTTTTGATCAGATTGTGTCTTTCTTCCTAAGAGGCAAAATTATTCTGCTTTAAAATAACCACCTTCAGAATAGAGAGAAACTAGATAAACATTTAAGGTTTATTAAGTTTTACATGGGCTTGTTTCTCTTCCTATTCAAACGTACATGTTGTATCAGAAAAAGAGGAATGAAATTTTAATTTCTAGCATCTTCATAATTTTTAAATGAATTGAAATTTTTTAAATGAATTGAAATTGTAAATAAAAGAATTCTTTATTTTGCAAATAAGATTTCCTTTATTCACAAAAGTGTGTTGATGTAATTATTTAAAGTCTAATCATGTCCTTTCAAAAGCATTTAAAAGCCTTTTTTCCTATTTTTATGCTGTCCCCCTTTTTATTAAATTTTTCTCATTAGAATGCACCCTAACAAGTCCTCCTTACTGTAGTTATTGAGCAGTGAAGCTTGGCAGAATAGCTGTACTTTAGTTCTTTGAAGAATAGCGTTCTACATCAGATTCTCTTGAAATGCATTTAACCTTTCTGTAAGGAAAATCAGAATTTTTTTTTTTTTTTCCTTTTCTTTTTAAGTTCAAGATGTATTTATTCTCATATATATAGTGGTGAATCTTCATCTACTTTAATGGACAGTTCGTCAATGCCCAAATTCATGAAATAGGACATTAGCATATTTTCAATAATGGACATTTCCAGCTGCAGACGTGGTAAAATGCTAAGTTAAAATATATTTCTTAAAGATCAAATAGTTAGACTAAATATTATGAAGAAAAATTTAAAAAGTTCCTTGTAGGATGCATTTGTCCCAAAGAAAAAATGTGGATAGGAATTTTAAGAAATTTTAAATACTCTGAAAGTTACAAAATCAGAGTGTTAACAAAAAGATAAATTCTCAAGAAAATTGCCACTTTTTAGAAATAGGATATAAGTATATTCTTATAACTGTGAATCCCAATAGTGAATGGAGAAATGCTGACGTAAGACTTTCTTAGAGATTTTTTGTTGGCTATTTTTAAATTAAAGACATAGTGATTCCCAAAAGAAAGATGGAATTAAGTGGTGGTAAGATAAAAAAATTTAATTAAGTGATAAAATTAATTACTTAGAAGTGATTATTTTTTAAACAAATATTGTAATTCAGTTTTAACAACTAATTTGCTGAACAGAAAAAAAAAAAAAAATAAAAAATAATTTGAATCTTATCACTGAGATAAAAGTGGGAAATCTAAGAAATGTTAAGCAGAAGAGATGTTGCAAAGGAAGAGGGATATGAGTAATGTGAGGAAGAATTCTCATCATTTATCAAAGATAAATATCTATTCTTTTCCCTAAGTTGTGTGAAAAGAAGCTCTGAAAGTGATGACGATTTTCATTCTTATTTTTTCTTTCTTCATTTATACCTTAAAAAGCATAAGTCTTACCATTTGAAATTAGTATTGTTGAACTTTGCCTTTAATTTAATATTGAAACAGGAATGTATTTCATTAGAGTAAAAAATGTTTGGTAGAAGGATCAGTATTCTGTAACATAGTTTTATTTTGCAGTAAGTACTTTTTGATTTACGAATGAAATGCCATCGAGAAAAACATTGGGTTTTCATAATTTATAATTATAGGTCAGTGATGTCTCTTATAATTGACATAATTCATTAATTCTCTTGTACTTTGATTGATAATGTATCAAGATGTGTATCTATCTTAAAAAAAATTGCTAAAATTTGTTAATACTAATTTCTTTCTTTTTTCCAGTCAAAATGATAATGTTCCTCGTCGTAGGCTAGCTACAGAACCAGGGTTGGAATCTTCAGGATTAGGCCAGATGTCTCCTCTTATGTCGTCGCCAAACAGGTCTCCTCCTTTTGTTAGTCCTGACCAACAAACGGATGGCTGTTTTGTCGATGATACATCCACACAATGTGAGTTAAGAACAATTTCTTGATTGAAATAGAAAACACATTACTGTTTGTATAATGATAATATCCTTAATTTATCGGTTTTTAATGAAATGCAGATAGATGAAATGCGTATTTAATAAAATGTTACCTCTTGCTATCAGACCAAAGTTTTTTTTAAAAAAAAATTATCAGTTTTAAACTTATTGGGTATGAAAACATGCAGAAACTTAATAAAAATAGTTAATATCGGATTATTTTTTAATTTATGTTAGAATTTTATTACAGTAAAAGTTTCTGAAATTTTTTGTTTTATTGATAATTAAACTATAATTCTAGATTTGCTGCACGATTTTAAATATTAATAATGCTGTCTTAAAGAAAAAATATTTTTACTTGGGTGGCATGAATCATTATAAGTTCATTGTTTCAACCTAATTTATCTTTTTAAAATAAAATAATTTACTTATATCTAGCATTCGTATGTTTGTTGTCACAATTTCATCATTCATTTTGCATCAGAAGTCAATCTGTGAAGTGTATTTGAGAAGAAAAATTAATCTTTATTATTATTTGAAGCATTCAAAATGTATAGCAAATACAGCCAAATCTCATTAATACACCAGTCAGTCACCCTTGGGATTCATTTAAAAAAATGGTATATTGTTCTGTATGATTTCTAAAGCAAAATTTAAAGGTGTAGATAAATTTTAATTTTTTTTTTAAATTTTATTTAACATAGGAAGAGGAAGAAATGATTTATTTACTCACATATTTTCGTTTTGTTTTAAAATAATTTTTAATGCGACTTGGGTTACATGGACTATTCTTGAAGGTTTTATTTTGAAATAAATGTTAGACTTTAGTCATGTGGATTATTTGTAAAGTTTGGTAAATTTGAAATTTTCCTGAGTTCTGTTTAATATTTAAACGATTGGGTTTTTTAGTTTGACTTCTGAAAGGTTAAAAGATTTAAATGATTTTATTTTAGTACATGTGATTACAAATAGGGATCTCAATCTCAGTTTGGCCTGTTGACTCTGTAGTTATAACTAAAATGTAGATTGACTTAAAAATTTGTAGATGGACAAGTCAAAAGATGTGCTCAAAAATTCCCCCCCCCCAAAAAAAAAATCCATTAGGTGGTGCATTACATTGAAATACAAACAAGCTACATATTCCAATACAAGAATCGTTTATTTGTTACAAACTGCTTAGCAATGTAAAACATTTTGTTAAATGTGAGCCCCCTCATTAAAGTATAGAACATGCTGGCAATGAACAGTATGTTCAACGTCTGATCACCAGTGATCTTTTACACATGCAAAGTTATGCAATTGAAGTAGGAAATGAATAGCTAATCATCCTGTGATTGGTAAAATGTTGCCGTAAAACTTCAGTGCCTAGAGTCCATTATGTGGAGAGGCACCATCTCGCATAAAAGTGGTAGGCACAAGGCATTGTTTCTGTTGAAGTTGAGGGAAGATGAAAGTATTGTGCTATCTGAGGGTCGTTACAGGCCCATAATCATAATTATCATTATCATTCAAAGAAGAATGGTCCAAGGAAGAATTGGTAAATGAGAGCCCACACCAGACAGTAACTTAAGCAAGTAGGTGGAATTGTGTGGACGGAATATGAATTTTCCATAGCCCAAGTTCAATAATTCTGAGTGTTCAATGTTCTGTTGGGATAAAAATGTGGGGGCCATTGACCATCTGGGCAAGATTGAACAGTTTCTTTAGGTGGAGATGGAAGCACCAAGTCAGTGCAAAAGATAGCGACAGACATTGTTGGAGACAAGCAGTTGCTGGTTTTGGCTGATCTTAAGTAGAAAAAAGTACATTATTTTTCTTGGTATTTTGCATACTGTTCCGTATGACACATGTAATTGTCATGACACTGCACATGCACTGCTGGCACTATGATCATTCACCATTGACTGCTCAACGAGAGCCATTGCTACCTTTGAAACGACTTCTGCACTGATTGGCTTTCATTCTGTGCCACGTTGAATACATAATGATCCAGTTTTTTTCAAATCAAAATATCATGACTCTCACAATTTATGGAGACATTGCTCCCCAGCACAACTTCTTGTGACAACAAAATTCACAAACTGCCACAGCATTTCCCTAGTTTTTGTAAAACAGTTTCAATGCAGTGCCAGAGTTATCATTCTTTGTACCGTCATAAAGCTCCAAAATGTAAAAATGGCAGTTTTAAATGTTGAATGCTTCGAAATGTCAAAATAGCTCACATTATTTATTGCATATCTTTTCAAGCATTTTATCTGTAATGTGCATGCTAATGAAAATTTTTTCAACTAATCCCCCCTTGCAATCTTTCAGCGCATCCTTTGAATTGCTTGCAAATTTTTGAATCAGTCCATATTTTAGTTACAGCTTCACAGTGCTCTGAATAAGCAAGTTTAATTACAATCACCTCATATTTCGTCATGTAATCTGGTTACATTCTTAGAAAACTATAGCCTGTGCAGGTATGTTACATGTTAGTTTTGATGAAATGAATCCATCAAGCAACTGATAGTTGATCACTGTTCCTGCATTTTCCTAGAGCATCTTGCATATGTATAGTTATGTATTTTGCATATCTTTTGAAAAATGTATAACCATATCTTTCAAAAATAAAATCTATTTCAGAATTTGTACAGTCCTTAAGTTTTTTGGAAATCATTTTATTTTAACAAGTCCTTAATTTCAGCTAAAATTTGCAGCATGTTCTTGATTTTGCTCATTTGACATTTCTTCTTCATTTATATTTGCCATTCTAAGTGTGAATTAACAGTTTGGAATTCATCACACATGACTCGTAACAAAGTGTGGCAAGAGAAAGAACCATTAGCCATAAGAAAAAACAACAAGACACCATCAGCCATCCCAGAATTTTTTAGATGTGTGACTGGTTTTTCACTCAGTATTTCGAAGCAGGTATGCAGGAAAAGAGTACTTGTCTGTGATCTAAAAGTAAAGATCAAAAAGAGGAAAAGAGGTTTTAAAGACTTCGACCGTATGGTCGTACTTTAACCTGCTGCAATAAAAAAATGACCTTCAGTGAGAAGTCAAATCATTTTTTCATAAAAGTCATGCTTCCATGCACTGCTGTCAGTAAATTCAGAAATTCTTCAAGTGTGTTAAACAAAAATATGAACAAAGCACTCAAAAAAGGGGGAAGAATATTCTGAAAATATTTACTTGTATATGAACAATGTAAAGCTGAGGGTCTACGCAGGGTTTTTCGACTGCACTATTAGAACATTGAGGACAATTCAAAGCTTTTTTTTTTTTTTTTTTAATAAAAGAGGAAATAATCAGTCAAGTTAAAAAAAAAAAAGTGGTGGTTGGCTGTTAGGCAGTTTTTCTTTTGCACTATAATTTTTGTTCCTTGGAATGTTCTAACAAGATATAGGACCTATGGTTAATGGCTGAAAATTTAGAGAGTCTGTGGTATAAAAATGGGTTAATATAAGGAAATGAACATGGAATAAATGTGTTTTACAAAAAGATTTTGATGAGAATTTTGAAAAAATTATATCAAAATTTTTTAATTTTCTAACTTTTATCCCCATAATTTTTTCTTGTGACACATTTTTCTTTTTTCACTTTTTTATTTTCATATTCATGAAGTTAGGTAAATTGCAAAAAAAATAATTCTAATCTTGTCACATTAACAAGCATCTGTAGAAAAGAGTTTTATATTATATATACACTGCTGGCCATTAAAATTGCAACACCATGAACGAAAATAAATACAAAAAACATTTACTGCACGTAAACGGTATCATTATGGCATGAAGACAAAATGATTAAATTTGTAATCATTTTGGAGGTTTACAGGGGTGCGAAATTAGTAGAAACAGCTGCTATCCTTGGCAGCTAAAACGGCCCTTACACCATTAGGCATGGAGTCAAACTGGGCTTGAATGACAGAAATGGGCAACACATTCCTTGCTGCTTTGTCTGTGCCACACTTTATTAACTGTATTAGCTGGAGATGGGTGGCGGGTCAGTCTCTCAACAACCTATGACCAGATGTTTTCAATAGGTGACAGATCTGGAGACCGTGCAGTCCAGTGCAGCAGTCGAATACCCTGTGTATTGAGGAAGGTCAGAAAACGATGTGCAACATGTGATCTTGCATTATCTTGTTGGGAAATGGCATTTGTAGGCCTGGAAGATAGGGCATAAACACTGGATGCAAGATGTCAGAAACTTACCCATCTGTATTCGAATTACCGTCGATCCGAACTAGAGATGTGTGTGCCGTGTACTCCATGGGCTGTCCAAACCATCACACCAGGTTCAGGGCCCCTATGCCGATAACAAATGCAAGGCAAGCCGTCAACATGCGGTCTCCTCGGACACTCCAGAAATGTACATGGCCATTGGAATACTGCACAAAGAACTGGGACTCATTTGAAAAGGCAATATTGTGTCACTCCTGTACCCAGCTTTGTCGTTTGGCACACCAGAGTTGACATCTCTCTCCATGCAGCATTCTCAAGGGAAGCCAAAGTAATGGTCACCCTGCTAATAGTTAAATGCCACTGAAAACATCAACACGCCTTACGAGCTGATACTGGGCGTGTTGCAAACATGTCCATTTCCTGACTAATGGTCCATGATGTGGTCATATGGTTTTGCAGGGCTGACCTCGCAGTATGTCTGTCCTCTCTGGCGTTAGTCGAGGGAGGACGTTGTGAACCTGCATAAAATTCGCATGACGGTTGGATGTCGATCAGTGCGACTGGTGATATCACGGAATTATAATCTACACTTTTAATAGGCAATTATCCTGCCTCTCTTGAATTTCAAAACTTGCTGTTAAGCATTTTTCTTTTTATTCGAGGCATGACACAATATTCTGAGCAAACTCCAACCTTACAAATCACTTTTGGAATGAGAAATCCGCTACATAACTTTTCTTTTATGCAGTGCTTCACATGTCATTTCTCCCTCCTGCATCATCTAAATGCGCTGAAATATTAATCATTTGCATATCTCAACTTGTTTTTCCTTTCACGTGATCTGATCATTCCTTCCTGGTGTTGCAAATTTAATGGCCAGCAGTGTATTATACGTTATATAGATATTGAAAATTAACAATCTAAAAAATTTGTCTTATATTTCTCATTGCATCATGTGTCATTTTATACAGTTTTCTAAAGTTGTTATTGATATTAAAATTTCTAAAATAAAATAGATTTCCTCTTGTTTTAAATACAGGCAGTGTTTTTTTTTTTTTTTTTTTTTTTTTTTTTTTTTGTCTACAGCAATCCCTTACTTAAATATGAAAATCTACAGTTTATGAGAAAAATTGACTACTTAAGCCAAATGAAAATTTTCTTCGAAGGGTTATTGAAAATACTAATAAATTAGCAGATTTTTTGTAAGAGACAGCAGAGATTATTAATAACAATGATTTGTTTATTAAAGGAAATGAGAAAAAAAGTAGCCAGAAGAAAATGAATATAGACTTGATTTTATTGTCAAATGTGTTTTGTAATTTTGTTAAATATTATTTTGTGGTTAATAATAATGCATTCCACATACTGATTTTCTTATTAGGATGGTATTACACTTGTGAAGTTTATTTTGTCAATAATTGCTTCATTTTATTCATTTGTAGTTTTCTGGTAGGTTCTTAATTTTTTTCATTGATTGTTCATAAAAGTTCTTTATTTCCATGTACAGAAATGGTTATGGACCCTGTATTAAGAAATTTATTTATTAATTTTAAATCACTCAGTTTATTAAGCAATTACAGATTTATTAAATTTGAATGATTAATTAACCCTCTGAGCAGTGCGAGTTTTTGGATCTATCGTTAAGACTTTATCAGCTAATTTTGTATAATTACTTATTTTAGTCTAGTTTCATAAACTTCCATTCATTGAGATGACATTTATATTATTAAAGGAAGAAAGCAAAATATTCTAAATTATAAGCTAATATATGCCAAGTGACAAAAAAAAATCTCATGAACGGGTAAAGCTGATCATGCCATTCAGAGGGTTAAAGATCGTATATTTTGCCAAATGGCAGCACTCTGATAACTGGTTATGAGTGAGGCATGTGGGAAGGTAAAAATACTTCTAACATCAAAAAAATAATTTTGAAAACTTCTGGTATGAAGCTTATGTGTTTTTTATTAGTAAGGCTTTATGATTTCCATTTTATGAAATCTGATATCCTGCCATATTTATAATTAATTTTTAACCATGATGATGCTCAGAACTGATTATATAGTTATCACTGATTATATATATTATGATTATATAATATTTTGTTGTATTGCTTTGAAATGAAAAGTCACGCAGCTATTGAAAAGAAAGAAAATTGTGTTAAAAATGTGTTGGAATAAAGTTCACGTGTCGTATTAACTTTCTAAGCATGCATGCTCAAAAATGCTTCTATACTTTAAAAAATGAACAGTTTATTACATGATCTTTTTCAATCACTTATAAATAATGCTTTTTTATTATAATTTTTTATCTTAAATTAGTCACTGCCTTGTCAGTTCCAAGATCTCCTAGAACACATGGAATGGTGCATGTTATTCACCATAGGTAGGAAAATGTGCATTTTCATTTTCAGTTCTTTTTTGGTACCTAATAAATATTTTACTATAATTGGAAATAAGATATGTAATTTTATCTCTGTATGATAAGATTTTTCCCCCTTTTTTTTCTTCTCAGGTTTACCCATGTAGTAAAACCAACAACTTGTGATTTTTGCGAAAAAAAAGTTCTTTTTGGTTTCAAATGTAAGGAATGCAAGTGAGTAGAACTATTGTGTAAATTTTCAAACTATAAATGTAAAAATATTACTATAAATGCTTGTTTTCAAGTGTTCTTTGTTAACTGCCTTTCTTTGCATGTCATAAAACTAACTGATCTTTCCAAAGTATTGAAGTTAAAATGGTTAACAATTTCTTAAAATAGGATTCGAGTATTAAAAAATTCACTGACTTGAGTTTTGGAATTTTATATATAAGAGGAAGATTGTCAAGATCTGATGTTCTGAATATTCCATCCATAGAAAAACAAAATGTAATGACAATCCATGTCATGAATTAATTTACTTAGTTGAGAATAATCTTGATATACTGTCAGTAAGTTAGTCGTCATGTTAATTATGTGACAATTAAATTATTATTTTTAATGCTGACGCCTGAAAATTTGGGCATTTTATTTTAAAATAACTTTCTTAAATTGAATTTTATCCATTGTAAATTCCATCCTATGTTATGTATTTTATTCTTTCCAGAGATCTGAGGTTCTGAATATTCCATCCATAGAAAAACAGAATCCACATGTTAGTCAAAGAAAAATCTGTGTTTCTATTTTACAAATTATTGATTCATTTTTCACTCATGTTAAATGTTTTTACATGCAGAGACCTTTATTTCTTTATATATCTATATACAAAGACCACCATTTCTTCTTTGTATGCAAAGACCATTATTTTTTCTTTTGTGTGCGAAGATCATTATTTCTTCTTTTGATTTAAGTTTACTTTCAGTAAAACTAATTAACTGTAAATTAACAGAAGGGTAGGGAATTGAAAGAAAATGCTTGATTTTCTAGCTGGAAATCAAATTTGTTTACTCTAGGAACATATTTTTGTGAACAGTAGAGAAGGGAAATAAGAATTATTTATTTAGATATAAATGTGAACCATGTAAAAGGCAAATTTATCATTCATTATTTCAAACTAAAGTTTGAGGTAGATGCATGTTTCACTACTATTAATTTGATGCAAATCTGGACTTCTACTCTTGAAAAATTTAACTGTAGTTCTTGAAATTTTTTGACTTCTAAATTACAGCTTAAAATTACGGATCTAAATTGCAGATCATAAAGTTTGGCCATCCTATATATATGTAAAATATAACAAAATATGATAGCTGTTTTAAAAACTAATTGACGATTTGAAAATTAACATGCTAAATTTGATGGTCTCTCCCTAAATTCATCTGTTCTCCCACATTCCAGATTATTCTAAATTACGTAACGCTCCTTGAAAAATGGTAAGTAAAAGTAAAACTGACCAAACATGGCTTTAAATTCGTATTTGCGTGTATGTGTTATAGATTCTGCTTCGGGAGAACTACCTTCCTTTTTTCCTGACTTCAGCCCTGCTAGCATATCTGCGCTGCTTTTGCTGTCCTGCCTGAAATGACATCACATCTATTTATGCAGCATATAAGAAATTATCATAATTGCTATGATTAAAAAGTATATTGTCTACAAGAAATTATACTAGTGTGCCTATATATATACATATACATAAAGAAACATAATAAGAGGCAAAAAATTAAAAGCAAAATTTTTGTACCTGTCCTGCGGATTGAAGTAAAATAAACTTAAAGCATCTAAAGTTAAAAGTAAATTGGAGTCAAAGCAAGGCAATTCCTCAACAGTATTAATAATTGCCACAGTGTATAAGAGGTTTAACATAATATCTAAAACAAATCAAAGTTAAAATAGGAATTCATCGTAGTACAAGCTCGAAAAATAAAAACACAAAGGGGAAAAAATATACAAGGTAATAAAAATATAAAAATTAATTACCTTTTACTGAAAGTGCAATTCAGAACTCATCAGAGGAAAATGAATTAAAGCTTCATAAAAGTCGATTAATATGTTTTGAAAACGTGTTATGCCTTGCTTTGACTCCAATTTACACTTAACTTCATATAAAACCGAAATCTAGTAAGTCATTGGTAACAGAATTAAGAACTTAAGCTTAACAGAACTTAGCTCTGTTTTGTAGCTGTAATCATTTTCTTTTGGCTGCCCAGAAGCGAATAATTAGGGCATATATATAAGAATATTACATATTTGTAGGAACTCTTGTATCCAGCATGCAGAAACAAAATGATTTAATAGCTTAAAAAAAAGGCATGCATTAATTTCGTACTTATTTTCAGATGCATCAAATCGTACTGCTATGCTTATTTTGGACATTCCACAACAAAATGTTGACTTCAGTTTCATTGATTTTATAAAATATTTCTAATTACTTTTCAAATTCATTGGATAACTTGAAAGCGGAATGCGTCCAAGCGCGCGCAGCCGTCAGTATAAAAAGTCACACTGTTTGGCTAGATAAGTTTTATATTCTGTGAGAACATTAAAAAAAAAAAAAAAATAGAATTTTTGTACTATTAGAGGATGAATGATGTGGGAAGTGTTGAAAGCACATCATTTATAAATGTTAGAGTTTAAATATGTTATAGCAACCTTTTTATTATTATTTAATATTGACATGCTGTAGGAGAAATAGTGGCATTGTCAGTAATGAAATTTAAGTTATATATTTTCTTAATTTAAAACATTATTTTATTTTTTTATTATCTGAAATGATAATTAACTAACCTCTAACATATTTTACTAATAACTTAAAAATTTAATTCTTGGTTTATTAAAAAATATTATTTGGGAATCATTAACATTTAAATTATTATAAAGGAAAGCTTGAATTCATTGCATTTGAATTTATTTAATATAGTTTGACATTGTTTTTTGCTATAAGATTAAATATCTGTATTTATATTTTTAATTTTCAGATGCATATTATAAACTTTTAAGTGTTACTTTTGATTCTTATGCTGTGTAAGTATTGTGTAAAAATAAAAAAAAAGGTGTATCTTTAATTCTATCTTTAAAAAAAGATTTTTTTTTTAAACTAGGTATCGTGCTCATAAACAGTGTGTTAGTAAAGTGCCTCCATCTTGTGGATTGCCCAATGAATTAGTTGATGTATTTGTCCAAACAATAAGGAATGATGGTATGTTCACAGTATAATAAAATACTTTTTGTAATTAATCAGTTTAAACTCTAGTGCAATTAAATCAAAACATTATGTCAAGATATAGCAGTATAGGTAAAACTCAAGATATAGTAATAAAATTTTAAATATAGTGTTTTCAAAGCACTAAGTAACAAAATTTTAAAAACTTTTTTGCTGCTGATGAAGAGGGACCTATGTTCAAATGTTTTCGAATTTGATATAGAGTTTCATCCAAAATCTATGCCAAACATAGATTGCTGTTTTGGGGAGAGGGGAAGAGACAGTTTTAAATTTCACATTAGTATATTTCTCTCCCAATATAAATAAATATGATGCCTCATATTTATTTATATTGGAAATAAATATGCAGTTGTGATCATTTTCTTTTGGCTGCCCAGAAGGGAATAATTAGGGTATTACTTTGGATCTGATCTAATACCAAAATGCTAATTTTAGTTCACTCAGTTACACTCGGGCAACCACATGCACTCCACTTCACCATTGAAGCATCCCCCCCCAAAAAAAAAACTTCTTGCTTTATTAACAGTTTAACAGCTCTTACTTTATTGTCAGATCCATGATAGACTTTAATAACCCAACCTAAAATCCATTTGCAGATTGCCAGGTAGTCTTCCGTGACGAGTACCATAGTACCAACAGAAATATTGTCCTTCTATTATCCTTTTTGTTCTCTGCTGCAGAGTTCCTAAATAGTCATTCAACCACTTCTTCTAAAAAATCTGAACAACCTTTGTTATTCTCTGCCAGCGGCTTAACTGATTTTCATTTACGTGTATTATCATTGGCTCCGGAACTGCATGTATTGATCTCCCTATTAAAAAATGACCTGGGGTCAAAACTTCGTAACAAACACAGTCGTTGGAAATGGGTGTAAGAGGTCTCAAATGTAGTATTCCTTCTGCACAATTATTGTTTCAAACTCCTCATAGATAAAATGCAAATTTCCTGTTGTTCTCTTTTAACCCCTTCGCGCCGGGTAGCTCAAACGCGCGCTTATCGCGGAGGCCGGCAGTGTCTTGCGCGAGCGCCCGTCCAGGGCCGGGGGCTTTTTTGCTATTAAGCCTAAATCCATGAAATTTCCAAAGTATCAACTCATTGTTTAATAATTCTCTATAGAGTATTTAAACGGCTTTATAGATATTTTTATATATACTTTAATTACCTTATTTCTTGTTTAAATGCATATTTTACACATTTTTTTTCATTACTCACCATTTTATGACTTTTAACATTATACATCTGAAAACTAAATATATTAATTAGAATTCTCTTTTCGTATGAAAAATTGGAAAACAGGGATCTACACACAGTCCTTGCACTTGTAATAACTCATTTGCCGTTTTGGAGGATTTTTCCGGGAATGTGAACAAACGAAGCATCGTCGACTCGTTTTCTTATCAGTCTCTTCTGAACAAAGTTTTGGAAAATGTCTTTCAGTTAAGCTGAGCGGATTTAATGATTCTGCTGATCTTGGTGTGATATTAACATTGGTCCTTTTAGAGGAATACCGATAAATAATTTGCTTAACTAAATTAAGCCGATAATTCAGGAGAGGATGATTTTTTTTACTTTTTTTGTTGAAAAGAGTATTGGCATTAAATACAGCCATATCCATGATATTGAAGAAAAGCTTCTTATACCATTTAAGAGTTTTTCTGAAAGATGGGTACTGAATAATGACGGAGCGGTAATTCCGAAAAATTTTCTATTGTGGATGACCATGGAGGAGTACTTGCTTTCGACGTACTCGGCATACATATGTCCGAAATGTCCTCATCATCATTAGATTCGCCAGATTCTTTATGATCAGAATATATCATAGTATCACTATCACTACTATCAGAATCTGTTTCAGAGTCAATATCTGAAATATTTTGCATCATTTCTGCTATTTCATGCTCTGTTAAATATTTTCAACGCTTCGACATTGCAACGGTAAAAACAGAAGGAATTTACGTCTAACAAGATCTAATTATTTTCTAAAAACTGAACTGCAAACCGAAATACCCAACGCTTTAGCGAAAATAAAACTTCTCTACTTACAATAAACAACTACCACGTGCGAATTTAAAGAGACGTCATAAACCACGCGATTCGGAAACATTTATTTCCCCTTTTGTTTATATAATCAAAAACACGTGTATGTGAGTCATGCGTCTCTCATTTCGAGTAGAAGGTCTAATGTGCATGTATCTGAAACCATATGGACATACAGTGCCATCTTATGGCAGAAATTATAGTTTTTAAAACGTTCCAGGACACTGGCACAAATACATGACAGTCGGGACTAAAAAGGAAAACGTTCTGGCACGCCTGCGTGTCGGCCGGGAAGTGAGTGTGTTCGTTCCTGGCACGTAGACGTGACAATCGGCGCGAAGGGGTTAAGTGATGCTTTACGGACTTTACACCGGCTTCCCATGGCCCTCTGAAATGAATGGACTTGAAAGGAATAAAGTTCCAGTCTATTACTTTGGACGTGTAATATGAAGCCAGAGTTTTTCAAGGAAATTAATTACATTGTTAAGTTTTTTCAGTAGAGAATTAGCTGCTACAAAATTAGTGGCATTATCAGTGAAAATTTCTGCACGTTTGCCACATGAAATGCTTGAGAGTGTCAATTAAAGCCTTAGAAGTCAAATCTGACTAAGGCTTCAGATGTCACAAAGCATATAACAATACAAATATAAATTTTAATTAGCACTCCTTTTCTCTGATGCTTGTAAGTTACATAAAATGGACCACATAGATCCAAACCTGAAACACTAAATCAAGGTGATCTATTCACTCTCTCGTATGGTATTACGGTAATTACGTATGGTTAAGTATCTCTTATGGTAAATTACCCATAATCTGTGAAGACAGAACTGGTTTACATTTAAAGCATGTCACACAAAGGTGTACTGTTTTTCGTGCCAAATCTCTAACACCTAATGGCCAAAATTTGAAACATACTGCATTCAGTAATCCTTGAGGGCCAACCTGCAATAATCATCTGTGCACACTAGAAAAATAAATCTTACTTAGCTTAGAATTTCTTGTGAAAATCGCAGGATATTTCTGAGAAAATGGTAAAGACGCTTATTCAAGACGACCACCAACACAAATTATTCCTTTACGATCAACAAAGGGGTGTAAATTTTTAAAATTACCTGTTATGCCTTTTTTACAAGATGCGCTCTGCTCATGCTTAGTAAGCATTTCCTCAGCTGTTCTTACCTCTTCTAGTTGAAGAGGTCCTACCCTTTTTGATCCATTCTTGCAATTAAAAATAAATGTAAAAATATAAGAAAGAACACTAATAATTTTTTAATAATTGTTACTAATATTCAAGAGTTTGTGTAAAATGTTAGAGTACATGTTAATCAACATAGTTCTTTCAGAAAGGTCATTAATGCCAATAGAACTCCTTTTGTGCACAAAGAATTCCCTTTCACTTGGTGTTAAGTGCTCAACTCTGGAACTATTGGTTGTAAGCACATGTAGGGAAGATGTGGCTCTGTCAAAAATTCTGTGCAAGTGCACCACTTGGAATTGTTCACTAGAGAAGAGGCACTAACTCTGCGTATTAGAAGATCAGTAAGATTGTCCTTGGTTGAACAACAAAACCATGAATCCGGATTAGTCAACTTCTGAATTTCATCAATGCGATTTTGAACAAAAGCCTTCCATCTTCTGCTGGATCCCTTAATCCAATACATTGTGACTTTAGAATCATTTCAAAAAAAAAAAAAAAAAATTGTAGATGAACCTTTATGATCTGGAATTTTTTGGACTTCTGTTCCCAATCTTGCAGCAATTAATGCACCCAACAATTCCAGTCAAGGCAAGGAAACCTTTTTGACAGGTGAAACTGCTCTTGGAGGTCAGCAAATTTACAGAAATTTGTTCTCGATTCTGTGCCTTTCCATGGCTCACCATACGACTTTTGGCTTGCATCAGAAAAAACATGGATCTCTATACTTTCATCATATGAATCCAAAACAAATCTTGGAATACTAATGTTACTGAGTTCTGAAAGCTCACTGCACATTGAGACCACTTGTCATTCAAATCAGAAGGAAACTCAGCATCCTATGTTGGTTTACATAGTCATAGCTTTTGTAGTAAAATTTTTATTCTAACAGTAAATAGTGAGATCAATCCAAGGGGATCATATATTTTTCCAGCTGTTTGGAGGTTGAAGCATTTGGTATTTTTCTTTCTTTCTTGAAATTTCAGTCAAACGATCTTCCTGAATGTCCCATTGAATTCTTAATACTTTGAATATCTTTTCATTTGAACTTAGCGAATGAATGTCAACATTTTCTTCCCATTTTTTAGCTAAACAATTATCATTCGTCGTCCATTTACGTAGATTCATTCTAGCTCCACGCATAATTTCCTTTGCTTCCCTTGAAATTTTTATGGCTTCTGATACGTCATCTGTTTCTATAACAAGAACATCAACATGCATACATACATGTATCAAGAATTAGAAAGGTATTGCTATACACATGTCTATACTTTTGGATATACAGCTTTATAATTGCCACCAACAAAAAGGGACTGGAATAAACACCAAAGAGTACACACTTAAATCTATACACTTCTAACTGATCCTCAATATTCTGCAAAGGTGTACCAATATTCTTAACAAATAAAAATCTCACTGCATCTCGATCTTTCTCAGCTAAAGCAATCTGTAAAAATGCTTTTTCGGTATCTCCTAAGATTGCAACTCTGTTAAGTCTAAAATATATCAGCAAGTAAAATATATTTTGATTCAAGTTAATACCAGGCCAGAAGGAATCATTTAGCGACTGATTACCTATTATTGCGTCAAATACAATATGCATTTTTGTTGTAATGCTTTCTTCTCTATAAACTGCCTGATGTGACATATAAAAAACTGGCCTGTTTGCTGGTTTTGTAGTATCTAATACTCTTTCTATTATCCCTAGATTTAGGTACTCTTCTAAAGTTTCTCTATATTTTAAGCATAATGCATTATCATGCTGCATTTCCTCATCAAAATGTTTATTCTTTTTTCTTCGCCTAAATGTTCACAATTTTTCTTCCAGAGCAGGCTAACAACATAATGACCATCTTTGAAACTAAGAGTTTTATTGAATATCTCTAATGCTTTATCGTAAGACTTGGGATCACCTCTCATACCAATTGATTCCAAATCAAAAACATTTTCAACTGTGCCTC
>KK114294.1:309896-321007 GCA_000611955.2 Stegodyphus mimosarum
TTCAGGGTATGGGATATCTTCATGCCAGGGATATTATTCATAAAGATCTGAAAACAAAAAACATTTTTTTTGAAAATGGCAAAGTAGTAATTACTGATTTTGGTTTATTTTCGGTTACAAAATTATGTCATGGTAATAGGTAAGTATTTTGCTTCAGTTTCCTCTAATGAAAACTGTATTTTTAAATTTTTATCTATTTTCTAATCTCTATTCAAGTTCATTGGTTTTGGATAATATTTCATTTTAATATTTGTAAAGTTATTTGTTATCCTGTATAGCTTTCACATACTTTTCGAACATTTTATTATTCCGCATAAAATATTAACCCCTTCATATATTATGACGAGTCTAGCTCGTCATCGGTGTTTCATGACATATGCACAATGACGAGCTACACTCGTCATGTAACTAAAGTTACTGTTGAATGTGATAATTAATTTAGTTTAAAATTTCTAGTGTACTGAATTTGGCAACACTTTTGTTACTTGTGGAAATATCACTATCACATATTGTTTACCGTTAGAATTTCTTGGTACAAGACATGGCGAAATTGTTGTTAGTCTGTAAAATTTCATTCTTGTAAACAGTTGGTGTGAACATCGGTCGATATATATTTTTGCTAAAAGAAAAAACGTGTTGTATAATAAATACCATAATGGATAAGAGTAGTACAGAGTACGAAGGTCAAGGTCATTGGAGCGATTATAAAGAATCAGAAGAAATAAGTATACATTTACCTGATACTGGTAATGAAAGTAATGATAGTGAAATATTACCAAGGAAGCGAAAACGTGCTAGGCAACTAATAAGTGATGATAGTGAACCTTCTGGAATCGCACAATGACATGAAACACCGATGACGAGCTAGACTCGTCATAATACCGGAAGGGGTTAACAATGTGTAAAAATGGATATTAATTAAGAATATGTAAGAATTATAAAATGAAACAAGTTTTTTTTAATAAAAATTAAATGGTTATTTCATGCACAATTTTTCATTATTAAATCATACCGGAAGGGGTTAAGTAATTATGTTTTTTGAACAGTTTGTATTCATGTGTAAAAATGAATGTGTAGGGTATTCGAAATGATTGACTTAATTATGAATTGATGTAACTTCATGCCTGTTAACAATGTATTAAAAGGACATGCATCAGATAATAGGAACTACCTAATGTCACTAAAAGGTTGTAATAAATTTTCGTAGCAGATTGTTCCTTCATTCAGTCTGTGTATTGGAGTACATTGCATTTGACTTAGTGAGTTGGTTTTCTCACAGCTGGTTTTCTAGGTCACTAAATTTTGCACTTTTTTCCCTTTTATTACTATTATTATTATTATTAAAATAAAAATACATTCTTGCAGTTTGTATCCCTAAACATATGTAATATCAGATATTGCATTATTATTTTTGAGGGAAAAGAGGATTTCCAATTATTCAAAATACAGTTAATCTAGAAAAGCCAGCATTAATTTAAAAATATACCTTTTGACGTTTTAGGTTTGACTTTTGAAAAATTCTCACTTAACAGTAAGTATTATCAGTGACTAATTAAAATTCTATATATGCTGGAACAAATGCAGTGTGTGTGTCATCTTAATTTTTGCTGTTTAATTAAAGGAAATTATATAGAATACTTTTAAAATAAGACTTAAACCTATTAATTATTAACCAATAAATTTTATTAGTAACCAAATAAATTAATCCTGTATTTATTGTTTTTTATTATACTTTCATACGTACGAAAATACTATGGGCAGTAACTAACAGCCAAGTTAAAATCTAGTTTTCTTTTATCTACAAATTTCTTGCAAGTATTAAATGGGGAAGATGTAAGAAATTTTTAGATAAGAAATAAAAATTATTTTGCTTCTGTATCATTATTGTTCTGCATTCTCATGGCAGAAAGTAGATAATTTTATTTTTAAATTTATCTGTATGGATTGCCAAGAATTATATATACTAGATTAAAAAGAATTTCATTATTTTTACAAAATTTTCAAAATCTGCCATGTTGTTTAACTTCATATTTTCTGTTTTTGTAACATTTTTAATTAATTCATTCAGGAAGGGTGATTGGTTAACAATACCAAAAGGCTGGTTATGTTATCTAGCTCCTGAAGTAATTCGTAGTCTAAGGGCAGGAAGCCAACAAGAAAACAACTTGCCTTTTTCTAGAGCCTCAGATATATATGCCTTTGGGTAAGTTTTCTTTATATATATGTACTTCTCTCTTTCTCTTTATATTTTAATATTCAGTAGTCATTTAGTTGAGTTATATAAATTATTTTCATTAAATGTTCCTAAAATGTTCAGGTGTAAAATCTGGAATATAATTATGTAGTTGGGAGTTGTTTTAACTGTTATACTTAGTTATAGAAACATGGTTGTCCTGTGCAGTTAATGCTCACTACCTGAGATCTGACAATGCAAACTAAATCAAGATTCTAAACAATTGATTTGAACTTTACTTGTCAGTACACACTGTGTACATTTGATGAAATATGCTTACTTGCAGGTATCATGCATTTTGTAGTATGTATTAAAGCAAAAAATGTTTTGTCACTTGAACGTACACAATGTTGTTGTAAATTTATATTCTGCTGTGCATGCTTCCAGCCACAATATAAAGGCCTCCAAAAAAATAAAGATGCTCACCTGACACTGATTTTAACACAGAGCAATTTGGGTTAGCTATAAATATTCCTTTTCAGCACTAAACAAGAAACTATACTGACAAAATTAGCACTAAACGAAAATGTCTACACATCTTGTGTTAGTAACAAGACTAATGGGGGGGAAAAAGTGACAGATGGAGAGGATGACTCATCTTTAAGCTGCTTGACAAGCATCTTGCCTTCCGTGTTCAGGAAGGCCATGTCTCATCACAATAAAAACCTACTATAGCAGATGACCCTCAGAATTCACAAGCTTCCTGAATATGCCTATAAAGTTCTCAGTTGCTTTTATGTCTGAGCTTGCTGCTGCTACTTGCCTCACAATGCTATGGATGCCTGTTCTTCTCTTAAACTTTTCAAACCACCCATGGTTTGCCTTGAATACTTATTCTTCATCTGTTGATGGGGCCCACCAGCGGCTGAGCGGTAAAGTTGCTGAACACTGGTAGTTCGGTCTGAGGTTCTAAACTTGTGAACAGGCTGACTGCATGGGCGTTTCCTTGGTTTTCCCCATGTATAAGGTGTATACAAGCTGGTTTCCCTTAGAAAATCCTCCATGAGATATCACTTCCTCCCTTTAGGCAGATAGCCCTTGAGGCTTTGCTGTAATTACATCAACCAACCATCTGTTAGTGATCCTAGTGTCTTCTTCGTGAGGTTGGCAAAAATTAGTTGTGTCTTCTTTAAAATTATGTTTTTATTAATACTGTCACCTTGTATTTTCCTTTTGATCCATATGAGAGCAATCCTTCAACATCACCGAGAATATATGAGCATTGCTTAAAATTTCGTGTGACACCCTTCTTGCAGCATTTTCTTTGGAGACAAATGTGTAAGCATGCTTTAATTTTGCACTAAAAAAAAATACACGATATGTCTGAATGTAACTTCTACAAGCAGCAGTAAGATGCTTTGCTGAACAAGTGCTAAACACAGACTGACAGCCATGATGCAGGCAGGGTGCTGCATGTGACATCAAAACGTCTTAACATCATTTATTATGTGAATCTTTCATTATGAGAGATCCTTATTAAATGAGGCTTGACTGTAATCCAAATAATCTACCCTGAGCATTTACAATCATGTGTATTTTAAAGCTATGTATAATTATTGCATTTGAGTGAAATATGTGAAACAAATTTTATGTACATTTTTATGCTTGTTTTACAGTACTGTATGGTATGAACTTTTATGTGGTGAATGGCCCTTCCATGGTCAGCCTCCAGAAGCCATTATTTGGCAGGTGGGCAAAGGAGTGAAACAAACCTTAGCAAATATACAAGCTTCTCGGGATGTCAAGGTTATTTTTCTCTTTTGATGTTAAAGTACCATTGAATCTTATTATTATTAAAATGATTCTGACCGCTATAAAAGCTTATAAACTTTTTTACTGAAGAATGCATTCTCAGAACTGTAAATTCTTATGATTGTTTCAAATTGTCTCCAAATTCATTTTTTTTTGTTATTAATATTATTGTAATAATTTTAGGAAGTGTGAAATATATGAAATTTTCATTTCTTCAAACTCTTTACAATCCTCCAATAAAATTATCTTTTTTTAATAGCATTTGTTATCAATTGGTTAAAATTAAAACAGCTGTAATGGAATTTATTATAATTAGCTATTGCTTACAGTTCGTAAACCAATAATATTTAAAAAGTACTAGATGTACGATTAAGCAGAAGAACTATATGTATCTGTGACTAACAGGATTTCTATTAGATTGAAAATTCCTGCGAATTTGTACTTTTTTTAGAATGTTCTCCAAAAAAGTCAAGGAGGTTAAAGAAAAAAAATATCAGCACTCTGAAATAATAAAAGTTCATATTTTAAATAGTCCCAAGTAAACGAAAACCACCTCTCTCAAAAAGGAACAAATGAAGAGTTGTAATCTCTTTCTTGCGTGAAGTTTACTTACTTTATATCTGATGAAATTTTGTCAAGTCTTAAATTTTGTCTCTGTCTTTTAATGCGTTCCTATTAAATCTTCTCGTTAGAAATGTAACTGTTCTATCACTGCTTTCTTTAGAAATATAATTTTGCTTCAGAAATAAATAATGTAGTTAAGAAATTGTTATCATATTGGTTGTCTTGTAATCAACAGCAATTTTAATTACGCACTTTTTTCAGTCAACTTTTATTCTTAGTTTCTCAGTTTTATTCTGAAGTGATATATTAGTAATATTTATTATGAATGATGTAATAGTATAAATTTAGCTTGCAGATGAATTTTTTCTACAGTTCGATGCTTTTTCAAATGGTTTAGGTATATGTTTCATACATACATTTCTTTCATTTGCTTTACAGTTATAAGTGATGGGAATTAAATGTTTATAATGTTATAAAATTATCACTTTGGTTTTTTCAATAAGTTCATTAAATCAGTGCTTCCCACCCGTTTTCATATCATGAGTATAAATAATTTCATAGGGCACCTCGGGAATATGAACAATATTATTGCACTGCAAAGGAATAATTTTAATAGCATGATTTGTTTCTCCTATTTAGCATTAGGAATTCAGTTACTAATAACATGCTTTGAATATTTTTGCATTATAATGCATTTTTCCCTTCCAGCTAAATATTAATTTTAAGTAAATCATCTTATACTGTTATTAGAGTGAAATTTAAATAAATGCAGTGAAAATACTCAAATACTCATCCTCAGTGACTGATGTTTAACGCAATTTTTCTATTTGCATCTACCTGGTTTAATATTTTACTATGGTAGTAGCACTCTGAGTCCACAAAAACATTAGCCCTGCCAGTTTCAGAATCCGAGAAAAGTTGATTGTATTGAACTAAGCGTAGGGTTGCCACAGACTAATGAAATTCCCTCACTTTTCCAGGTGTGTTTTAAGAAAATTCCAGTCTATCCACGTAGTGCAGTTTGACTGTGCTAAGCGGTAAATTAATTACGGTACCACTTGAAAACACAAAAATTTGCCAATTACATATGACTTACAATCCCCAAAGAATTACTATTTTAACTATAATAGTTGTTTTCTTCACTGAAGATTGAGATTAGACTTTGTCCAAATCTGGATTAAAAAATGTCTTTTTTTGCAGACATTTTACAGTTAAACGAAAGAAATCTATTTAATGATATTTTTTAAAAATAAATTTAGGTATTTTATATTTATTTAGCAGCATACATAAGCAAAAAATATGTGTATTAAATTTCGTGATGTTATGTCATCATACTGCTAGAATTAGCTTCAGGACTATGTTAGAGAAGAAATTTGAAAGTATTATTTAGATAAATAAATTTAGAGGGAAGAAGCAACATTAAATGATATGAATAACATTAAAATAATTAAAAACAATAATCAACGATATTTTAGCAAATATAATTATATTAAATGGTTAGCCTAGATGACTCATTACTATTTTTTTTATTTTACTGCAAAATGCAAATAAAGCATTTATTAAAAAGGGAAAATTAAAAAAAAAAATGTTTAAAAGATTTTGCGGTAAAATCCTACTATACGCTACGGCCTAGGCCCGATTTTGAAAATTGCTGCCAATAACAAAATGACCCGTTTACTGCTCACCATAATGTCACCAAATCACATGTGTACCGTACATGGAGGTTAGAATAGTGGAGTACATGAAGGCTATTCTAACCTCCATGATACCGTATACTACAATTAAACCGATTTTGTTTTATACAAGAATGTGTATTTTCTGTAGTTCAATATGCACTGCACATGCACGTCACTCGATTCTCGAGGTTACTGAAAATCAAAACTGCTGGAAACTTGCTTTGCCTTTCTAAAAGACAATCTGATTGGAGCTGCAAAAGTTGGCTCTGTGCCAGCTGCCCGTATGACGCTAACGCGCGACAAGAAAGGAATCGCTTCCAACGCCGGCGCAAAACTCGCGTTTTTTGGGTTGATTGCCGTGTAAAATTCCCTGACTTTTCCAGATTTTTGACTAAAATATTTAAATTCCCTGACTTTTCCCGGAATTTTTTGGTCAATTTTCGAATTCCCCGACTTTTTCCGGTTTTCCAGGTAGCGTGGCAACCCTGTAAGCGGATTGACTAAGTTTCTGAACTGATGGTATCAGTAGTGGTGCAGCGGCTAGTCCATTGCCTAGTGCAGAGTTTCTTAAACTCTAGGTCGTGACCCCCGTGGGGGTCATAAAAAATTTTAGCAGTTTTGATATTTCTTTAACTTATTATAATAGTTTTACAATTACCAATATTTTTACGCAATGTATCTGAAAATAAAGATAAGACAATGCAGACAAAGAAAAAAGCAAAAATGTTTCGATGCAAAAAGGATCTCAACTAAAAAAAGTTTAAGAAGCCCTGGTTTAGTGAATTCTGTGCAATTCTCAGTGTGGGGTGGCCTGCATAGTAACCCAAGAGCATTCTTGACAACCAATTAAATTCTCAGGTTAAATAATTAGCCATGCCCCTGTATGAGACCAAGAACTGAGAGTGGTAACCCCACAAGCCTGGTAAGATTAGTTGAGTTAAAGTGAATTTTTAAAGTATGTCACCAGGAAGCATGAAACTGGTTACAGTAAATGGAGAGTATTAACCACTTGGTGGTGGCGTCTTTATAGCTTATCTCCTGCCTAATACAGAGATCAAGAGGAAATGGAACAAGACGTCTAGTGATCTAATCAGTATGGTGGAACAGTGTGCTGTTAGTCTAACTTGACCATATGAAACAGTTTAAATTTTTGAACCCTTATTTTATAATGATGATGTGAAAATACAGAAAATTAAATATGCAGAAAAGAATTGCTGACTATAATAATTTCATGACAAAATAAATATTTTAAATGTTTTCATAATTATCTGTCATTTTCTTCTGGCACAGTTAATATTTATATTGTCTTCTTATTTTGGTGATGTACTTGGGCTTGTTCTGTGAATACAACTTTTTTATCTATGGGTCTGTGATCAAAAGAGCTGTACAGAACTCATGATCTCTAAATTTTCATCGTGAGTAAAAAAATGTTTATAGCTCTTTTGCTGATGAATGAAAACTCTCATTTTTGCAGTACTGTCAGTTTTAAATCTAATAATTTCTCATTTTGTTTCACATAAATCTATGTGATCTAATAGAAATTAAATGAATCAGAATTTTTTGTCAACCAGAGTAGCAGTGATGTTTCCTCTCTTCCACAGGTAGTTGTTGATCTACAAGTTCTAATAGTTCCCTTTTAAGATTTGAAATACAGTACAGACTAAACACTTCAAAGGAACCATTTATCACCATCTTTCAAAATTTTAATTGTGTTTCTGAATTCACTAATTTTATCAGTGCAAGTTAATGTACAGGGTGTTTAGCCTATTTCAATTAGAGCCCTATTTCAAAGGTGCCTACAAGCGAAACCAGCGATCAGAAAATCATGAAATTTTGCAGCTGACTTAATGAAGGGATGAGAATATCTTTCAGAAGAAAAATAATAGTTACAAATAACATCATAGTAAAAATGTAAATCTTTGTCGACATCATGCAGCAGCTGTTATAAAACCTAGAATACATTTGCAGGCACTTTGTTTTCAATGTCCTTGTTGCTCACAGTGATGATAAGTTAGCAAGATCACACTTTGTTGGTAAAATCGTTTTCACAGAGAAGATGGTACTGTCATAATGTGTGACTTCCTCCGATACCCATCAATCCATGCAATTTTTGGCTTTGGGGACATTTGAAGCATTTGGTAACTCATGACAATCTAAGAACTTTGCCTGATCTTAAAGCCAGCATTTCATGCCAGGTGCTGAACATTTCTCAGCACAAACTTTGGTCAACTGTGGAACATGCCATCTTACGATTTTAGATGGTAGCTGAAAATGATTGCCATCATGTGAAATTCCTTTTTTTTTGTGTGTGTGTGTGTGTGTGCGTGCGTGAGTGAGTGAGTGAGTGAGGTGAGTGAGTGCGTGCGTGAGTGAGTGCGTGAGTGCGTGCGTGAGTGAGACAAACTTTGAAATAGTAAAACTATTGTAAAGGCGTTGCTGAATGTCTTGCATTTTTCGATTAAGTTCATTTAGGTATTCAAGACAGCTATGTAGGCCATTTTTCAACTAATAATTGTCTTCTCACTTAGCTAAATACTTTGTGTTATTCCCCAAAACTGCTCCTCTGAGTGGCCCTGCGTTTTGGATCTGCTCATAAAGATCTGTATTTAAACAGAATTTATTAGTTAAATTTTCATCATTACTTATTTTAGCCTGTCTTTTCATAAACTTTCATTCATTAAGATGATACCATTAAGGAAAGAAGATAGTAAAATATTTTAAAGTATAAGTTAATATATACCAAGTGACAAAAAACCTCATGACTAGGTAAAGACGATCATGCTATCCAGAGGGTTAATTCTAGAAGTAATATATCTGGCATGAGAGCTTCTCTATGAATAAAGCAAAGTATTATTCATAGAGAATTAGGATTTTCACATACCAAACCTCTGGCCGTTTCTTATAGTTGCAGCTCCATGGTCAATAGATAAAAGTATGCAATTTTTCCATGAAATTTTGTTTATGTCAAAGAATTCATCAATTATGTTCAGTCCTTCTGTATTGTCACACAAGGACTTTGCAGATAAATTTTCTTTGGTGTATGACTGCCATGACACATCAGTTGGGAAGCACTGCATTAAATTATTCATTTGCCGATACCTAATTTATTATGGTCTGATCAGGGAATTTGTTCTGTTTAATCAAGTAAATTACAAAAATTAAAAGTTGATCTTGAATAGGAAACCTGAGTGAAGAAAATGCCTAGAAACTATTCATCACTAAGGAGGAAATGGTATTGCCTAGACATAAAACACTAAAAGATAGAAAGTAAGTTAACTTTGCTACCCCCTCCAAGCTTTCCCAGTGGTAAATGAAAATAAAACTAGTTTAGTTTATCACTAAAAAGTTTAGTTATCACTAAAAATCCTTGAGTCTTTAAAAAAAATTAATATGCACAAATTCCGTGTTATGGGAAGAACTAACTGCAGTGTTTGGATAATTTGCCGTTCTCCTCTGAATGGAAGTCTTTGCAGCCACAGTAAAGTGGTATCTATTAGAAAAGAATCTTCCTCAAAAAGTTTTTCTTGTACTTTACATTCTTGCTCTATATGCTACATCAGTCTTACAACCAGTGGGTCAGAATGTTATTGCCAGTTTCAGGAAGATTATCCCCATACTTTTTTCCAGAGATGTTTCATAATTATTGCAGACGCAGAACCAAACATCAAGGAAAAAAACATATAAATATTCATTGTTTGCATCTTATTAAGTGTACATTATTTCTATGTGAATATTGAGATTGGCTTGGGAAAAGCTATAGCCCGACCATGTCCAAAGAATTTCTTAGGAAAAATTTGAAAGTAAGACTGACGTTGTACATACTGTTGTTTTCTTCTTGTCGAGATCATTCATTTTAAAGGAGTTGCTAGGGAAGCATAATGTTAAGCTGACTGCTGAAGAATTGCAGACATTAAGAAGGGGATAGGAAAAAGAAAAAGATGAAGAAGAAAAACAAGTATCTTCAGAGAATGAAAAAAAAAAAAAAAGCAATTAAAATAAGTGACAAAGGAAAATTTTGCAGCCTTGGAGCATATTAGAAGAACTGGTTAACGTGTGGCATCCAAATCAAGTTATTGTTTCTAGAACCACCAATATCTTCAATGACGACAGCCAAATCAAAATATAAAATCAATCAGAAGAAATTTGTATAAGATTTTATAAATAAAACTATCCATCTCTAATTTTTTCCCAAAAAATATTCAAAATCTGAGAATGGATTAAGATTTTTTTTAAAAAAGGATTTTGAGATTTTAACTTTTTAAAATATCCCCCCTCCAAATGGTGGGCAATTGCCTATTCGACTATGGCCTCTCCCAAGGCCAGAAGTGGAACCACCTAATAAGAAGCCATATATATGTACATTTATGTAAAAATTGTCCTATAAAGGGACAGACTGTTACAACCATGCCTTCACCAGAACTCCAACCCGGGCCTCCATTTGAGGTTGAATAAGCTTTCCTAATCACCATTCCTTGTAGGCAGTAGGTACCCTTGTATATTAAACCCAGCTGATGAAAATTCAAGTAAGTAATCTGATAATAAAGAAGTAAACATTACTTTTGTTTTGAGTTAAGCATTAGGCCAACTGTGTCTAACTTAGGGATACAAAATTTAATAATTCGTTCAGGAAATGGGGAAAAATAATGAGAGAGAAACCTTAAGTCTGAAAGCAAACAAGTAAATGATGTTCAGAAAATATAGAAATAATCATAACATTAATGTATATTTATAATTTAAAAATATGTTGATTTCATATCAAACATTTTTTAGTATGTGCATATGTTTTTTGTTATTTATGAGCAAATAATCTAGATATATTTAATGAAGGGGGAAATGACTTATAATCCACAAAATTCACTAATCTGCACAACCTTTGGTCCCAAAAT
>KK114294.1:321049-348126 GCA_000611955.2 Stegodyphus mimosarum
GTTTGTAATTTTAAGATATTTCCATTTTATCCTAAATAATGTTAATTTTTTTGCTTTTCCTTTGCTTCCTTTTTTTTATTTTATTTCTTGTTATTGTTATTTATATATTCTCTTTCTGGGCATTCCCTGAATCATGCAGTATCTCTATAATAAAAATACAATAACCTCCACATCATCAAAATTAAAATTTGAACAAATAGGAGATAGCAGTCACTAAAAAAAGGTCAAAGAAGTTGATCAGGTGGCCACCCATTTAAATTAAATACTTAATCTCCCAGTGTATGCCACATAAAAAGGCAGAGACAAATTAGATGCAGAGTGCACGAGAATGGAAGTCTATAAAGATCAGAGGGGAAACGGGTGACTTAGGCGACAGTCGCATAAAGTAGGCTCCTGGAATTAGTCCTATAGTATCAATTTCTGTGGCTAACATGAGATGGTAATGAAACACAAAGCCTTCTCCTTGTAAAAGCCTTAAATCCTAAGCTGTAAATACACTCGCAGGAGAAAGAGAAATATGAATCGAAATGTGCTACAGTGGGTTTTGTGACGTCTCTATGTACATGTGTATGTATATATGTTTATGGGACTGCTATAACATCTAGTTATGCACCTCCCATTTTTATTGCAATCGGCAGTACTAAAGTTTATATACAGATTATACGCCACCCCCTTTCCTGGCTTAAAAGTAAGCTTAATTTTTACTATTCAGCTTTTATTTTCATAATCATTGGTCATAGCCATACACTTCCACAGAAGTGTTCTAAATAACAAAAGTATTAATGTCAGATTTTCTCAATGTCAGGCAATGTCAGATTTTTTTAAAAAAAATTAATATTGGACAAATAACAAAATCTTAACTTTGAATGCAGACTCCCGATTCCCATTTATACTCATTATGAAAAAATTTCAAGAAGTTTGACTTCCCTATGACATAAATTGATTGGAGTATATAATTTCAAAACTTTTCAATTTTTCATGTCGTTTTCATGAATAATTTGAGGAAATAAGTTTAAGTGCAGCAAAAAATGTGCATAATTTAATAGACCATACAAGGAAGCCATGGTGTCATTAAATTTTTAAGAGAGGGGACCAGAACAAAATTTTTCATTGTAAACTAGTCATTTTTAAAGTTATCAATTCATTGTTGGTTTTCCTGCTCCCCCCCCCCCAAAAAAAGCATGGTGCACCATGTTTACCTTTTTTATACCAAGTAAATCAGAAAAATAGATTTTGTCATTATGGATAAATGAATGATTGCTAGTCATAAATGAAAATTTTGAAAAGCAACAGATGTCGGAATGATTTTTTATTAAAACTTGTATTTATTTTTCTATATCATTTGAAGGGAAATATTATTATTCTTATAATAAGGTTACTTTTTTATTTTTATGTTTTTCATAGATGAAATTTGCATTTTTAATATTTGAAGAGAAGTTAGTTTTGAAGCCTAGATTAGTAGTTATTATACTATGAAACTGCATGTTGTATTTATAGCATTTCTTATTTAAAGGATATCTTAATGACATGCTGGGCTTACAAAGATACTGAACGTCCTGAGTTTAGCAAGATCCTCGTGATGCTTTCATGCCTTCCTAAGCTTCCAAAGAAACGGCTGGCAAGGAGTCCGTCGCATCCCATTCATTTGTCACGATCTGCTGAGTCAGTTTTCTAACATCCCTCAAAACATTCTTGCTTAGAAATTCATGTTACAAATTTCTGTTATATTGACTGTGTGTGCATTTGTACATACTTGAATGGTGAATGAGTATTATGTTAATTTTTGTGATGTTACAATCATTGGCTATTGTCCTTTTGGGCTTCAGTCTTCTATGAAGATATTTATGAGCAGTATTTAAAATTAATGTTCTAGGCTGAGTAATAAACTTGAAAAAATTACAAACATTCCTTGTGGAATATGCTCAATAGCTCTTTATCTTGTGATCTCGTATGTAAAGAAAAAGTGATATATTTTATATGTAAGCCAACGATTTCATAATTGTTATATAACTGTAATATGATTTCAGTATTCACTATTAATTTAAATATTTAATGAACATTTTTTTAATTTTCTCATTTTATATTTGATTTTTAAATTATTCTCATTTTGAAAGTAATTTTTCTTCCTGGGCTACTTTTGCAAGAATGTACTGCTGTATAGCAAGAGAGTATTTATGTAAAAGTTGTGCTTAGTTTTAAACAAAAATTGGATCCCATGTTCTTAAGCACTCTGCAGAAATCATATTTTGAGCTATTGTATTATAATATATATTATATGTTTTAAAGTATACTTTTGCATCAAGAATTTTGTTTTTACCAGGAATTTTCTTCATCACCATTTTTCTAGAAATTTTAGTAGTTTTGCTAAATTAAGGGGAAAAGTAACCATCTATTATTGTATATTTAAAGATGTATTTTTACTTATTATATTTATTGTAAATTCTAAATCCTGAATTTCAATTGAAAGAATGATCACTTCACATACTTTGCTTTAAGCTTTGTTACAAAAGGGTTATTAATTCACAGTTCAGAAATTATTAAAATATCTCAGAAGACGTTAACAAGAAGAGTATAATTTCAAATCATCTTTTTACTGAAAAGGAAAATTTTAAATTTCAGTAAAAATTCAAGCTTTACTGCTTCCATTTGCATAAACTGAATCTCCTATGTATCAGTTATGTTTCAGCTTTCAGTTAGTTTTGCAAGAATGAAGTTTTGAAAAGTTTTAATTTCAACAGTTTTTAAACATAATTTTTCAGTCATTCTGTAATTAAAATTTTTTTAAATTATGATAAAAATTAAGGAAAAGGCATAGTTACCATCAGTACTCGGGTTATTCTTTTGTTCATGTTGTTTTTCATGTCGCAGGGGAAAAGAGTTGTTTGGAATAAGGAAAACTAAATTCACGTAACAATTTTTTCTCTGGTGTGAATATTTTTCTTACTTGTAATTCACCATTATATCTTGCTAAACATTACTGCAGCATTCTTATATTATTCAATGAAAATAAAATTCTTTCATTAAAAATGTTTTTTTTAATACCAATGTAAATCTAATTTTAGAAAGATACAGTAAATTTCAAATATTTTTAAAATTTGATGCTTTGCAAAACTATCCTTTTATCTATAGTATATTTTTAATATAAATGTGTGACAAGTATTTTCAGTTTTGATAATTATTATGTAATAATGGTGATGAAAATATGTTGCTTATATAATATAAATGTTTCTCTCATAGTTCATCTTAATAAAAATGAATTTTGAAAATAATGTGTTCTGCATATGACACCTAATAGCTTGTGAAATGATTTCTGCAATAATTTATGTGTACTTTTGCATATGTTCCCAGTTACTGACTCTGAAAATTAAATTTATTGCTTTGACAAGAAAGTAAAATATCCATTGCTTGAAAGCAGTTTTAGAATGTTTTAACTGCATTGGATCATAGTGATCTGAATGATTTGTAATGCTTATGTAACTTTGCCCATTTCGGCAATAGTCTAAGAATGATTGTAAATAAATTGTTTTGGTGAGAAAAGTATGGAGTATAATTTTAAAAAGTTGACTTATTGCCAAGCAGATATAATGAATGTCTTTTCTCTTTATCAGATTATTTTAAGAGCTATTATTATTATTTTTGCATGAACAACTTCAATAATTTAATCAAATTATGGTTTTGTAAATATATTAAGTAGTAGATTTATTTATTATTTGTAAGACAACAAATTAATAGTTGATTAGAGAGATGATAATCAAGCTTATATTTGTATCTTGTTGTCTTACCGAAAGGTATGGTGGTTATCCAAAAGAAAGTCTTAACATTGCGATTGAGACTTGGTCAAATAATTTGTCTGTCTTCTGCCATAAATAATGGTGAAGAAGAAAAGAAATATTTTCCCATTTTTTCAATAATACCTTCTTTTTTAATCAGTTCCAGATTATTTATGCTTGTTTTTAAACATATAATGAGGGAAAACAAGAAGATAGTATGATGTTATCAGTAACAGTGATATAATATATGTAAGATTTTTATCTTGAGGTAACATGCCTGAATTTTTAGATATCCAATTTATTATTTACAAAATGCCTAGTATTTGAAGTTAAGATAAAGTAACCTGATGATTTCTGCAAGCTGAGCTTTAATTTTAAATATTAAATAATGTATAGCAAGTGGAAGGTGTGATTCTTAGAGCTTTGGAAAAGGTTGTATGAATGCTGGGTTCATTCTAAAATTGCTGTTTCAAGTTTGTTAGATTTTTATAAAATTAAATTTGCTCAGTAATTTTCATTAGATTTTGCCGATTTTTCAAAATAAATTCCTATCAGAATTTTTAGTTAAGTAAAATGCAAATTTTTATCCAAATTCTAGGACTTAAATATTATGTAAATAACCAAAATGTAACTTAGCTTTTATACAAGTGTGACTTTACTTAGTTTTGAAAATTAAAAACTATATGTTTTTAATTTTCAAAACTAAGTAAAATTTAATTATTAAAGCTAAGAATAAAACAGAGTGCACATGATTCTATAAGTATATCCTGATATTCAGTTAATTTTTAAATGCAATACTTGATTACGCAGTCAAATTTTCAAATAAATCATAAAACTGACTCCCCCCCTTTTTTTTTGTTTTGATTGTTTGTTCAAGATTTATTGTATTAGTGAATGCAAATGTAGTGTTGATTAGCAAAGAGTATTTTAGGTAGAAGGCTATATTTAATGAAATAAAATGTAATCATTCAGTATGCATTGGCATTTGCAAGTAGTATGTTTCAATTGCTACTGCATACAAGTAAAATGGCAGATAATTGTAAACAATATATGTAATGTGATAGTAAATAACATAAATAAATACTGTAAAATTAAATTAACAAATTACATACAGTATGACATTGCCAGCATAGAATAAATGCACTACATGCTGCATTGTATTTACTGTGTACTCTTTTCTTTCTCTGTTTGTCACTATATATATATATATATATATGAAGATTCCAATATTTAGTCTAATACTGAAAGGGAATTGAAAAATGAAGAAATACTGTACTGTTCTCATGAAATAAAAAGAGCACAGTATTGTACTTCTGATCAAAGCATGAGCACTGAACTTTGGTACAAATCATGCATGTGCATCATATTGTACTTATAGTTGGAGTATTGTGGAAGATAATACTAGATGCTTTCATTACTCTGTTTAACCGTATTAACCTATTCTCTCTCTCGGTGTGTGTTTTATCTCTTATTAATTTGTATTTAAAATTTTCAGCATTCTTTTGGCCCACCGTAAACAAAAGATATGAGGTCATTAACTAAACCTCCTTGGCTGTATTTATAGCCTGCAGATATTCCTGAATGAATAAACGGGAAAAAGTATTAATGCATTTTACATATTTTGCTAATTTCTGCATGATTTCTTTTCACTTAATACTGACTCTTACAAAGTAAGGAAAAGTTTTAAATTTTGAGTACCACCTTACAATATTCGTTTTTAAACTAAAAGAACAGTGTATTTTGGGAAACAGAAATGTCTTAGAATGAACCCTAATAAATAAACTAATGTAATTGTTATTATACTTAGCAATTTAAGTAAGGGAATATTGTCTTTTTAAAAATTGATTCTCTTTCCTTCACTTTAAGAAGTATGTTATGTCTTTAATTTGATTCCTGAAAAATATCTTTGTCAAAGATACAGCATAATGCATTGAAACACATGTGATTAAGTGAATGATTAGAAATGTCTGTTTTTCCCTCCTCTAGTAAAAAAATAGTGTGCTTAATCAATATTCTTTGCTTTCCATAATCACCTTAACTGAGAAATATAATAGTTATGATCAGTTATAGTGTGTTCTATATGCTTTTGAATTTGCTGTATCCAAAACACTGAGATATATGTTGTTTTTTATTAGTTTATTATTCGTATAAATAGTTTATAAAGGACAAAATAAGTACTTGTGGTAACGATTTAAATTTTTTGAATGCTATAAAACAAAGAAGATAATATTGGAGACAAAAGAAATAGTGATTAAAAACATTTCAAGGCAAATTTCTGACATAGCTTTAACATCTCGTTATTTGGAATTCAGAAAAATACTTTTATGCGGTTTTATTTTCTAACTTTATATTGTATACATATGTGCACATCTGTTAATCTTTTGTTACAAATACAGTGAAATTTTATGATTTGAAATAGGCCACTTAAAAAAAAGTAGAGAAGGAAAAAAAAAACTGTTTACAACTAACTTTTAAACTGCATTCAGTTTCAGAATATTATAATACTGCACACATGGTAGATAAATTGTTAAATTTCCTAATGTGAATGTATATGGTATGACTCATAGCATATGGCAGAAAATATTATTGTACTAAATGATTAAAAGATTTTCAATTTCTGAGAGTGGTATTTCATGACTGTGTGCCTGTTTTTTAACTTCATTTATCAAAATATATATATATATATTTCCCTTCAAAATAAAAGTATGATATCAGAATTTAAATTCTGAAATTATTACTTAAAAGATTTTAATCGAAATTCTTTTCGTATCATAAAGTATTTTAATTCAAATTCTTTCATTCATTCAGAATTTCCTCCTTAAAAGATTCCAAAAGTAAAGATTCTTTAACAATTTATTTTGAGGTGTAAATCAAATATCTTATTTATCTTAGTAGTACATTTCAAAATTTATTGTATTGAGAAAAGCATTGTGTTAGCATTTATAAAAAAAGAAATTGTTTTGAACATTTGATTTTTATGCATTATGCAGTGTGGTAGTTCTATATCATGTATCATTTCCATAAGAGGGGGTGCAAAATATTGTTTTATTTGCTATTCTTTGATGCTTGATAAATTATATTTCCTTGCATTCACTAGAATGTTTATAATGCTTATATCTCATTTTATTCAAGAAAAAAAAAACTATTGAAATTAATTGTTGTATGCCAGTTTAAGAAAAAATCACTAGGCTAGGAAAATGCTGTTCTTCTGGGAGAAAATAAAAATATTTGTGTTTAATTTTTTTTATTATTACCTTGAATGTTGTGTTAAACAAACAAAAATGCATTTGTTGAAGTAATTTTGTATATTTCTTTCTAAGACTGATGATTCTGTTCTCTATAAAAAAAAAAAAAAAATAAAAGTGTGTTTTTAGTGAGGTATTTGAAGTATGATTTAAGTAAAAATATTCATACATATACACACACATACATATGTTATTTTAGAATTGTACATAATTATTTTGTGTTTAAATATAAAGTGTATATAAATTAAGATCTTGAAATGTTACCATTTCTTGAACAATTGTTTTTATTATTTAGAAAGATAAAACCACTGTATGCTACAGTATACATGACCAAAAAGTGTAACTGGAAATACCAAAGGTACTAGTCACTGTGCTCTATATTATTGCACTTGTAGCTTTGTACATTATTATATATTCCTCATCAATCTTCTGTACACTTTCATTTTTTCATAAGTTCTTTGGATTTATTTTTCATTTTTTTGAACGGATGAAAGAAATTCTTTTCATTGCTGTTCAGTTGATAAACTCTTGTTGCTTGTTCATGTTCGTAAATATATAAATAAATATATGTATATTGTATTTATTAATTTTGATTGAGATATATATAAATATATATTATCTTGTATATTTAAATTTACTTTTCTGTTTTAAATTTGTATTTACAGTGCATTTTTATAATTTTATTTGAAGTCATTTTTAATTTAAAATATTTTAATTATGAATTTTATATATTTAATTTATGAATGAACTAAATACACAAGTATCCGAATTTTAAAGAGAATGCTATTGTGCAAAACTGTCCGCAGAGTTGTTTTATAGAATACTAAGTTCTTTGAATTTCTAGTAATACAATTGAACAAAGATGTCTATAAAATGTTCACCTTCAAAGTGCTCAAATACTACTGCTTAACATTCTTGTTCTAATGAAGTATTTGTTGCTTCCAAATATTTGTATGCCAGAGTTTAAAAAGAGTAATGTGATTTTCTTTTACCGTATTTAAGTCCAGTTGCTGGATAAATAAGTAAATGCAATAGAAACCCAAAATAATGTATACGGAAATATTATGAGTTTGTTTTATAATTAAATGTACTTTTGAGAATCAAAGGTTAAGGATTATGAATTTTTTAATATTGTGAAACCAAATAATTAACTAATTGTTAATGGTATCAGAATATTACAGCAATTTTAATCTTTGCTGCATTATTCTTTCAGTTTCTCTCAATTAAATTCTATTCTAAAACAATCATTATCTTTCACCTTAGAGAATTCCTTTTGATGTTATGAATGTTTATCAAGGTTGATTACTGTATTTCAGAGCTTGGACTGCAATATTCTTGCATGTATAAGCCTTTATTTTTATGTAGTTTTAAAAAAGCATGTGTATTCTCATATACAAGCAATGTGATTGACCCCCCCCCTTTTTTTTTTTTAATTTTACCTAAATGAAAGCAACAAAAAATTTATGAGAGAAATTTTGTGCATCTCTAGTATGAGCTCATTATTTCCATACATATCAGAAAGTCATAAAAATTGCTGAAATAACTTTATTATTTGCATTAATTGCATCTAAAAATTGCTAAGTAATATGTAGTATCTAAAAATTATTAAGTATTATGCAGTTCAAAGTAATTGATAGCAGTGGGACAGTTTATAGTTTTACAACCTTCATTTGGAGTACTGCTCTTATCTTCACAAGAACTATAGTTATCACAGCATCAGTTTCATTATTATTCTGTGTTAATCTGGCATTACATATTTCATGTGTGAAAAAAAACATTTTTTTTTCACTGTTGCATCTAGTTTTATTATTTCTATCTTTAAAATCAGACAGATGGGCAGCCTTTGTCCTATGGCATGAAGAAACATCTCTATGCATAAAATGTGGTCTGATTAGTTCAAGAGGCTTCACAGCTTCTGCAGAAATGTTTTGTCTGTGATTACAAAATAGCCATTACATTTAACATTTACAAAATACTAAATTTCTTTTTCCAGTTATGGATATTTAGCTGTTTTCTCTCAAAAGACCTTTCCTTGGCCATTTCTTGTAGCATGTTTTTCCTTCTGTTTTCACTTTCATCAATATTTGTCAGTTACATCAAAATATTATTCTGCAGCTCTCATGGCATTTTTCTTAAGCGTACCTTGTTTAAAATGAGCATCACGGTTCATTCTTTTACCAGATATCCTTCATTTTTCAGAACTAAGCAGTAAGCAAGGTCAAATATGATTCATGCTTATGAATACATATATATTAGATTTTTCCGTATAAGATATGATTTTATTTTTATAAACCATGCTGTGTCTGCAGTTATAAGCTCTTTTGTAAATAATTTTGCATTCATATTAAGTGCTTCCAAAAATGTACATTTAATAACTTTGTTCTATGATGCTGATAGCAGCTTATCTGTATTGAAGTAATTTAGTACTGTAGCTTTTCTTACACTTTTTCATTCACATGTATAAGCTGCATGCCTAGTTTTAGCCCTTTTTTGCTTTGGGAGGGGATGAATGTATGACTCACATTTTACTCAAACAACACCTCCATATTTTAAGGGAATTTAGAGCATGTCTGTCTGCTTCTGTTAACAAAATTATTCTGCCAAACTTCATGTCTTAAATAAAAGAAAGAAAGAAAATTTGGTACAACTGATATATATTAGCCAAAACTGAAAAAGAGCATAAAATTATTTTTTGTTGCCAGAAATGCAGGTATTAAATAATGAAATACATTACAACCTCAACTTAATGTAAATTTGAAAAGGCCATAACATTCAAATTGAAGCTCACTAATTAGAAATAACTCTATAAACAATTCCTCCTTTTCCTTATCTGCATTTCTTTGCATTCAAACAATATTCATGCAGTTTATCATTTTTAGTGTTTGTTGTTTATTTACTTTTAAAATGAATTCAAAATGCAGAAGAGATTTACAACAGACTAACTGAAACTTTAAACCCGATAGACATGATATTAGTGAAATTACAATTGATTGATACTGACTGAATTTTAAATGTTAGCCTCTGCATCCGTTCCGATACGTCTAGCTTCGAGATCGTCTATGATAGCGTGTGATCACACAAATTGCTTTAGATATGTTTCTAAGATACCGCTCAATCAAGTTGGCAACACTAACTACTCTCAGCCTTTAGTACTGAAAGAGTAAATGTTGCCAGAAAACAAGTATTTCTCTTCGCAGACATCCATGTCCATTGCTAACGATGCCACTACTGAACCAAATTAACTGTCAAGAATATTTTTTTAATTCAAAAAGTGTTTTTTCGGTTTGTTTTTATATTCTTTTATGTATTTTTCATATTTTCATAGCTTATATCTAAGTAAATTTTCATTTATAAATACCTTCTAAGTAATAAATATATCTCTGTGTATGTAGTAATTTAGAAATTATTTTAATCATTAATATTGCAGAACAAATCTGTAAAGGTGTACAAAGCATTAAATAAAGCAGAATTCTAACTCTATGGATACTGGAAATGCAAGGAAAAAATATAAGGCTTTAAATGCTTTTAGAAGAACACAATTAGAATTAAAATCATAATTAAACGAATTAATTTTATTTAAATTTGAGGTAATAATTTTTTATTTTATTTGAAATTGTCTATTACTGATAAAACATCAAAATTGTCTATTACTGATAGGCCTCATTCACAATAAAAAATCTGCTGCAGAATTTAAGACAGACTAAATTGATGTAAAATTTATATTAGGTGATTGTAAAAGTTCAACATGTCCTCTCCCTTTTTTTCTTTTTTTTTGGGGGGGGGGGGCTCATAACAGTATTTCTTCTAAGGTAGATCTGCTATTAAAAATGATTAAATCTAAGATTAATTTTAGGAAAGTGCATTATTTAGTAAAATTTTGATTCTGGGTTTCTATTGCATTAGTCTGGCGAAACATGCTGTATTCTTATTGCTGGCTGCTTGTATGTGATGGAAAAGCAGTAACAAGTGTAAATAGTTGGTCACTGTTAAATACACATAAGATAAACTAAGCAATTGAAATAAAAATTTGAAATGAAATCTTGTTTGTTTCATTATGTGTTACCATTAGACAATTCTTTTTTTCCTAGTTTATTTTGTGCAACCGATTTCGAATCCTAATTAGGTATATAATTTTTCTAAGTAATTATTTCTCTGATCCTTCATTCAGTAAAAATACTGCATTTGGAAAGGAGCAATATTAAGTTTTGTGTTAAATAAGTCGAATAATTGTTTGCTATTTATCTATCAGAAGTAAGTTTCAGCTGTTAATGTAAAATTCAAAATATTCTGAATCTATACCATGTAAATAAATCATTTTTATGAAACCAAATAATTTTGCTATTTAAACATGGGCCTTACATTAAAAACAAATTAATAAATAGCAGCTGTTTTCAAAAGAAGTCATTAAGTAGATTATGTGGAAAAGTCTGTCTTTTTTTGTGTGTGTGTTTGCTTGCTTGTTTCACTGAGAAATAGAATCTGATATCGAAATGTTTGATTTTAAAAATAAATTTCTAATTAGTTAAGTAACATTTCTGGTTTCACATTCCTGTATCTAAATGTAGCATTTGCTGTTCACCCTCACTCAACAAAATTAAGAGAAACAGAGAATTAAGCCAAGTTAGAATTAGGGTTTATACACATTTCTTTAAATGAAAATTTTTAATCGCCACCAATAAAAAAGTGAAAGACCTATCAGCAAATAGAACTAAATGAATTAAAACAATTTTGTAAGCAATTGTTCTTTTACTGCCATTCCTGAAATTAAACAGAAATATGTTAACATTATTATTGAAGCAATCTAACAAACTGTAAAGCAAGTTTAAGGATAAAACTAATTCTGTAAGAATTTACAAGCAGGTGACATTAATTACTAATAAATTTTTTTACTTTTATTTATGTTTATAACAATCGCACACATGATGGCTATTAATTTTTTTAAATAAAATCTAAGTCACTTTTGCATTTTAAAATAATAGATAAGTGCATGTATAATTTATTACATTAAATTCTAAAAACAGTGAAGCAGTTAACATTAAAAGATAAAAAAAAAATTCCATAACACTGCAAATTATTTGAGCCTTGTTAATCTGAAATGTTTTGGATATTGTAGCATATTTATTTTTATTTCTTTCTAACCAATTCTTAGTTCCTTTGCTTTAATAAACAAAATCAGTGCTCCAACTAGTCACTGTATCGCTTAAGTTTATGCTTATATGATAATATTGTTGCATTCTACGAGTTCATGGATTTGGAGTAATTGATGATAACCCTGATGAAGGACCAAAACACAATTTATTCGCCAGTATAACACGGGGTCCAAAGACACGATTACAGTCGTCGAAAAAGTACATGAAACAATCAGCAAAGCCTTCAGGCTACAACGGTGAAGACAGCTTTACAGCAAAGCACTAAAGTACAACTATAAAGTATTTCTCCCGCCTTCTTCGCATCCCTTCGTGGTGTAGTGGTCAGCACGCTCGACGCGTAACCGAGTGGGTCTGTGGTTCGATTCCCCGGCCGATGCGTTGCTCATTTTTAAATATTTCTGTTTCAAATACCTTATGTCTCTTACTACAAGTGGTGCCGAACTAAAAGGTGGTGGATGATGATTCTCCACCACCACAATTTGCCAATTGGGGCTCCTAATCTCCAGTCCCCCTTTAAAAGGGGGAGTATATAAGGTATTTGCTCGCCTTTTTCGCATGCCTTCGTGGTGTAGTGGTCAGCACGCTCGACCGTAACCGAGGGGTCCGTGGTTCGATTTCCGGCGGAGGCGTTGCTCATTTTTCAATATACCTGCTTCAAATACCTAATGTCTCTACACGACTCCCGATTCGGTTCTGTCGCTCTCAAGCTAATCTGTGAACTTAAGATACTCTTATACTCCGCGTATAAGCAGGGTATATATAGCTTTTAACCTATCTTCGAGAACTTTCTTGAGGAAACCGGTAAAAATGTGTTCTGTAATGTTCTCGCTCTGTCTTATAGCATATCGCCAATTTTGTCACCGAATGAGCCGATTTCGTGCCAAATCTGGCAACCCTAACTCTCGCTTTGCGAGGAAGCACTCTTACCGCAGCTGGGCATTTCGTAACAATATTCTTTCAAAATATATTTGGAGGAACAAAAAAAAAGAATTTTCCTTTGTGTAATCAGTTTCTTCCTCGATAATTTTTTTTTTCCAGATTAAAATTTTTTTCTTTACAAAAACCTGCATGTATATAAAATTGGAAAATTTCGCTTTTTATTTGTGATATTTGAACACCTTCAAATTCGCAGCTTTCATCATAACGTCCGCTTTACACTATTGGCGATTAAAGACATGTTCAGTTAAATTTTGTTTTGCTGCTGTCGCTCGTCGACGAAGTTTAGCTTGAATTATATTAGTCATTTATTATACTTGCGCCTATTTCCTGCACGTGCTTAAGGCTTATCTGAGCGCCGAATAAACAAATTCCCACGTATAAGGCTCAATACTTCGTAGCGGAGTTAGCTGAAGTCTGCAGTCTGCAATCGTGGCCAAGCGTAATGTAACACAGTAAAAGATAACATATGTTCCTTTGGAATTCAATAACTATTTTTTTTTTTTGTAAGAAATTTGTTTAGATATCGCTGCGCGAGTCATTTCTCAAGCTGAATTGTGTTCATAATTATGCTGTGATGAAAGCACAAAATAATCTATGATTCGCCAGTTTGACGTTCCGAAATGAAATTAAGAATCGGAACCCAATCTCCATATGTTTTATTATGAAAAAATATCAAACAAACAAGGGTATGGCATAAAAAATTTCTTAAAAAAAAGGGGGGTGATCTAGAGGATTTAAGATAATTTCGGACTTCGTACTGTAATTATAAAATGTTATAAAATTAACACCATTTACTAATAAATTTTATCAAACTGCATTATTGTTGTCTTTTTTAGCATTATGTTCAGCTACATTCGGAGTTCATGATTAAGCTTAGAAGAATATTTTCTTAAGATAGAAATATACATATGAAAACAAACAGAGAAGAATCCAATATTTTTTTGTGAGCTTTTATTGCACACTAGTGTTATGATGACAGCTGTCAAGCAAAACATGTAACAGAGGAAGTCCGAAGTGTAGATTTTGAAGTAATATTTGGGTGAAAATGCGCTTTAGCCCACTGCTTGGCGATGTTTTGAAAATCGCCAATTCGGCGCGTTTCTGCGAAACGTCTTTGCAATTAATTGCAACCTTCCCGACACGCTCCGCGAAAACCTATTGTAAACAAAACATAGAATTCTAAACCATAAATTAGTATGGAAACTGTTGCCACAAAAATATAATAAAATAATATGCAAAACGAACATTATGATCATTAAAATATTTGTCAGTTACCTTTAAATTAATTATTTACATTTTATGTTGTAATACTTACACATTTTATGCCGTTACATAACCTTCCCGACACGCTCCGCGAAAACGTAACCAAAATGGCATCCAAGAAAGAAGGAATTTTTTTTAAAAGGGCATTAAAATTACAAACGATACCATGTACACACCGTTCCGTTTTAACTTAAAAAAAAATCTGAGAATTGCACAATGTAGGCAACGTACACAAATGAACAAAATAAGCTAAAATAACGAAAATAAATTACAAGAAAATGCCATGTGCACAGCGTTCCTTTTAAACTTAAAAAAAACTTCAGCGAATTGCACAATGTAGGCAACGTACACAAATCAACAAAATAAGCTAAAATAACGAAAATAAATTACAAGAAAATGCCATGTGCACAGCGTTCCGTTTTAACTTAAAAAAAACATCAGCGAATTGCACAATGTAGGCAATGTGCACAAATCAACAAAATAAAATAAATTGCAAACGATACCAGCGTTCTGTTCTTCAGCTGAGCCAAATTATTTCAATAAAAGGCAACAAAATATAAAAATTAAGCAACTTGCACTTCCAATAAAGTAATAAATGTACATGTACATTCACTCACCTCTCTCAGCATCACAGCTAAATCCATACCGACTCGGTATTTAGCGAAATATAAGGTACGAAAATAGCAAACACTCAACACAAAAACACCGCATTCAAAGAATACAACGACAACTGAAATAACTACTTAAATTAACACGTAAGAATTTCGAATAAACCGCTACGTCATCTCACATTACCAATAAAACCGTTCTTTATAAAATAGGAATACGCATGCGCGAAAACTACATGTTTCCGTAGCTTCAAAATACCCAGTCAGCCATGTTCGCGGATATACGGAGTTACCCATGTTGGCGCGTTTATTGCTCATTCAAAAACAATCGCTGCCAAGCAGTGGGCTAAAGCGCATTTGGGCCAATATTTGAATATTTTCAGAAGTATGTTTCAAGTGTGCAACATAAACACACGAATAGCGGAAACTTCGTTCACTTTACAAAGTAAAATTGCCATTGATATTATTTCGGATGACTCCTTACTTTGTCTGTTAACAGTTTTCTTAGCTATGTGACGCCTTAATTTGAGCATCAGTATTTCCCCGACGAAGCCGTTTTAGCTATCATTTTTTTGTGATTTTCTGGTGTCCGTTTACGTACACGACAGTGGCGTAACTAGAACTTTTGGGCCCCTATGCAAAAAACATTTTGGGGCCTCCCAATAACTTTACAGTGCTCCCCCCCCAAAAAAAAAGAATCGAGGTTCCCAGGAACCAACATTTTGATGAAAATTTTTATCAAACTTGGTTAATAGTTAAAAATCCTGATGTGGACCACATAACTTCCTTGTACGGCCTATTAAATTATACACATATTTTGCTGTACTTCATTTAAACTCATTTCCTCGAATTAACCGATGCCTCAAGGCATTGAAAATGACATCAAAAATTGCAAAATTTTGAATTAAATATCACAGTCAGCTTTTGTCGTACGGGAGTCAAACTTCTTATAATTTATTTTTTCATAACGAATATAAAACTTTCCTAAATGTAAATATACGAACCTGGAGACAAAGAAGTAAAAAGGGGACTTTTATTTCCATCCAAAAGCTTTGTTTCCAAACAACTGCTTTCTCTGTGTTCGCGAAAACTGTTGTTGTTGTTGCTTAATGCCCATTTGTCTGACATATAGTCACCCAAGAACACGAGATGCCTCGTGCAAAAGAGCGCCAGTTTACGCTTGTCGTTGGGAACAGCCTTGAGCATCTTAAAATCCTATCACATACGCTATTCTTTGATGAAACATAACGTCAAAAGAAACACTTCTCGGAACTGAGTTCCACGAAACCAGGTTTTCACTTTCACTTGGTAAACAGACTTATAATCCAAACAGGAATCATTTATCGCTCAGATTGGCGAAAGAGACGTTTGCTTTCAAATTCCGTGTATATACAAAATATATTTTGTAATTATTTTAAGACTGTAGAGTCAATACCTTGGCAAAATGACATGTGTTTATTACATTAATTGTTACTTTTATATTGTATAGTTTTTTTACTCCGATTCTTGTAATGATCTGTTGTATATATTTTCGTAAATACTTTTACATCGTACGTTCGGTGATTTCTCATTATTTCTGATTTTATTATTGTAAACAATATTTTTGTATCCATATATTTATTTAATAACTTTTATGTACACAATATAATGTCATTTACTGATATATGTTTTGCGATGAGTGAAAAAGATTTATTTTATCCCCAAAATGTTAAATATTTCATAAAGGCTATTTGCTCAGTTTTTTTGTTTAAATTCCCAACTAAATTACAAATACAAAGGTTATGTGTAAATGGGTGAAATTTAATGACTAGCCTAATTGCACAAAATGCACTTCAATTATTTTTCAACTTTGTATTCCATATCCACGATAAATGTGCAAAGAACTGATGGCTACAGTTGCTGCAAGTTACATGATCGTTATATAAATTGGAAGTAATTTCAAATAAATTTTTTTGGCAATGTTCGTTTTTGTATTTATACATATATATGCTATATATACATACACATCTAATAAGTCATATATTTACATACACATAGTTGATGTATGTTTATTTGTATTAATGTAATGAATAAGATTTATATCAATGAATATATATACAAATGTTTTTCATCATTCATAATAATAAAGCCATAAATTTCCAATGTTTCAATATGTAGCATTTATAATACAAATATAGTTCTTAATGTATTTATGATCTAAAAAGCATTTTATTAATTATATGAAGATAATACCCTAAAAATTTAACGTGTATCCTCATTATTACGTAATCTATATTTTCTTTTTTTAAGCACCTTATATTTTGTTTACAGTATGTCGCTGATTATGCAATTTCAATTTAAAAGTAGTAAAGGTAATAAGCAGAAAAGTAAAGTCGCGCATATACAAATAGATTTAAAAAAATATTCACCTTAAATTTAATAAAAAAATTCTATTATATAACAATAACATTTCTTTTCACTCGATCAGCACGACATATGACAAATTTGACGAACTTTTAGTGACGAATAATTTCTAAACAAATCATCAGAAATAGTACGTCATCACCAAGCACGTCCTAAAATACTGTCTACTCTGAAATTTCCACTATTATAAATCTAATGAATATATAAATATTTAAAAAATGACTTAGACAATGATACTACAACAAAACAGCAATATATATATACTGCTTTTTCTGTATTTCTTCAACTAAATCGGCTTCTATTTCCACCGTTCAGGATCTCACAGTTGCAGCCATCGCGATATTGAAAATTATCCGTGATCCTTCAGAAGCAGAACTTTCGTCTGATGGGTTGATCTCTAAGTGGAACACAGCTGCGAAAGGAACATTTTCGGAAAAGTTTCAAAATGTTGCTCACAACCGGAACATGTTCGTCTAGCTAGACGGAACATTTCTCGGATTTTAGTAGCACTAGTTTAAACGAGAGCTAGAATCTCGTTTCTCGGAAATGTCCCGCCTACTGTCAACACCGTCTTGAAAGATAATGATTATTAGTAAATTCGAGTCGGTGTTGCTACTGTCTATCTCTAAAACGGAATTATTAATCATTGCATAATAAACAGAAGGAAACGATCTGCTATCTTGATTTTGGGGGAAATCGGTATCTTTCGGTTTACAAAGGCCAAAATTTAAAATAAATCTCTTCTTATCCTTTGCAAGAATTTCTGGATAATGATCAAAATCGAATGGATATCTTTTATTTTTATATCCCTAAAAGCGGATTGGAACATTTTTCTGACCTTTCATCACTATTTATATGTGTAGTTGAAATATTTTCTGCTAGTTCACCTTCTTCAGTGACTTCAATCAAAATATTTTCTGGCAAATTTTTGTTTCTTAAAATTGTATTTGAACTGTTTGATGCTGCATCTGAATGCTCGCTAATTTCTGACGGCTGTTCCTGTGAGCTTAAAGTTGATAACCGAGATTCTTCTTCACTAGAATTTTCAGCTTGGAGATATTGAACAGCAGCTTTGGTTTTCTTCCTTGCCCACTCTAAAGCATCGCATAATCCTTTTTCTTTTTTGCGACCGATTTTAAGCTTTCTTTTCCATATTATAAGATTTCTTAATATTCTGTTTTATAAAGAAGAAGGCATATAAATAGAGTAAACATTTAATGAATCAAGAAGAAAATTTTAATAATATCGTTCAGTATTTTATGTCTATTTAAAGCAGTATATGTTGTATCGTTTCTTAAAATGATAAACAATTTATTTCACATTTTTCTTTACGTTCGTTTCCAGTCTAAACATTAGTTCTAACAATTTGTTTACTTTTAACGTTCCATTACCTGTCATCCCTGCGAGCTAAAATTAAAGTAGTCTCATCTATATACCAAATCCCCCCCCCCCACTGGGCCTAATGATTAAGACCAATGAACAGTAGTAGTTCATCCTAAGTACGAAACTTAGACAATTGTTCTAATTGCAGAAACGTTTTTGCTATTTTTTCCTATGTGAAGTAAATACGAGTTACGTTTTCTCAGATACCATGCTATCCATTAGGTAGACAGCATCCCCCCTTTGATATAATCAACTTTATGAACAAACAGTATGTCTATTGCACAAGACTATAAGGAACAATATCTAAAGCAGAAATCGTTGCAGGACTTTCAGGGACCACTTAAGCCTTCGGGCTCCTATGCAACGGTATTCTTTGCAAACCCTTATTTACGCCACTGGTATATCAGCTCTCTCTTGAATAACAAAAAATTGATTAAAAACGTAGTCCACAGGTAAGTCCATGCCATCTTAAAAGATGGCACTTTTAACTACTAAGATAATTATGTTTTCGTTCAATAGGCCAGAAGCTTGTGCGTTTCCCCGACAAACCGTTTTGGAGGAACTAGGAAATTTCTAGAAATTTTAAAACTCAAATTGGCTTTATATAGGCTGCTCAGAGAGAATCTGATGCTTTGGAATTGAGCCGAGATTATCTAATTTTAACTCCTCCCCTTATCCCTCGGACTTTTTGAATTTGAATATAAATCTTCATCTTGTACAAAGAGTGTCTAAAAACGGAATGAGCGATTCACAATCAAGATCTATTGCATTGGAGGCTGTTGGGGTTCAATATCTTCAAAATGCCTCCCAGACCGTATAGTGGTTAGGGAAGCCTGACTGCGATACCGAAGAGCACGGGTTCCAATCCCGGAAAAGACATGGATGTAAAATTGCCTGTCCATTCATAGGAGACAACGGTGGCCGCCTGTTAGGTGCCCCCACAATAAAATGGCCACCACTTCTGGCCTTAGGACTGGCCAATGCCGTAATAGGCAAATGCCCGTCGTTGAGGAAATAAATATCCTCAAAATTAGTGGATGCGTGACTGACGGCCCTATGTTAGAGAGAGCTCGCGGTGCTGGAGGGGGGCACATATCCATAGTGAACTTCTACTTACTAATAGCCCTCTTACTACTGCCTTTGATGGGAAAATCGAAGGCATTGCTGTAGCCATTCAACAGCTCTCGATTCGTAGCCACTCTTTTTTAAAGGCAGTCATATTGTCAGATTCCAAAAGTGCGCATCAAGCCTTTCTGAATAATCAAAATAGTTCCCAAAGAATCTTAGACTGTAAACCATTGCTTAAGGCATTGGCACACATAGTTTCTTTCCAATGGATTCCAGCTCACTGTGAGATTATGGGCAACGAAAAAGCTGATACATTGGCTAAGAAAGGAACTTTGGTAAAGCAATGCATTAATCGACCGCTTTCCTTTCATACGACTAAACTGCTTGTTAATCTGACTCTTAAGTAAATTCTTAAACAGGATATGATTTAACGTGGATTCTGGGAGAAGCGAAAAGCATTCCCAACGTTTCAACAAAGACAGTGGTGGCTCTGTTTAGACGTCTGACTGGACATGACTGTTTGCGAGATCCCCACTACAGAATTGGAGTGGTGAATTTCCCAAACTGTATTTTCTGTGACTCCAATCAGCCTATGGTTTTGAATTTTTAAATGATTGTATTGCACTTCCTCGGTATGAGGACATTGTTAAAAAGTACTTGAGAGCTCGTGAAATGGCTTAACCATATAATTTTTGGCATTTGTAAAAAAATTTTCGTTCACAGTTACTATGCACCAATCAGTGAGCGAATCGAATAAGACGGCTGAAAACTCATAGTTCAGTTCTCGACGAATATACCGATTGCATAAAGTTTCCATAGATTTTCCAATATGTAACTTGTATACAAATTATTTTCTCTAAAGAAATCCTCTGGAAAAGATTCCTCCTAAGACAGACAGCATTCATTTGCTTTATTGTCAACTTAAAATATCTTTTTTTTTTCTAATTTACCGTAGGTAGATATTGCATTGTTAATTATAGTAATGGATTTCTAATTAACATACGATTAAAAAATTGCTTGAGTATGTTTCCCTGCCCTTTCTGCAGCTTTTGCCATTTTGTCATGAAAATGTTAATTTCTAAAAAATGCAGCTTTATTCAGCGTTTTAGCGCCATTTTCGGAGTAAACGAAATTTAGATTATGTAGAACACTCATAAGTAATACGTGTAAGGCTTTTTTTGCACACTAGTGTTATCATGTCAAAATTAATTGCTTTATATCGGAAAATTCGTCTTCACTTCCCGAAAATTAAAACTGATTATTTTAATTTCTCCTGTTTCCACTTGTTTGGACGGAGTATTTACTTTAACATGGAATATAATTTAATTAACATGCATGAATAAAGATACTGCCGCACTTCGATTTGAAAGTAAAATTCGATGAAACTGTGAGATTCGATTCTAAATTATACTAAAGTAAATTATATATATATTATTATCTTGACCGTGCTTAATAAAGTAAAAAGGGCAATCAATTTTTTAATTTATTTTGGTGCAACACCATTAAAATATCATTCTAAAACCAGCCAAAAGTAACACCTTTAAAAGATTTCAAATAAGTAAAAATGAAAATTGGAATGTTCAATTTGTTTCTACGGTAAAGCGATTTCTTTTCCTAAGTCTTTCGATGTTTCGTTACTTTTTCCATAACTCTTCGAGCGGGTGATAAAATTTTCTTTCGTGATAACGGATGCCAGTGTTTTAGTTTGGGATGCACATCGTCCTTCTCCAAGTCTTTCAGCATAGGGCAAGAAATGGACAGCTTTGCTCCAAGAGGATCCAAGTCTGATAAATATTGAGAATACTAAAGCAAAACAAAAAAGTTCCGATTTTATATCTTGTTTGCTCTGTTAAATACATAATTATATTTCTTTTTTCAAAAAGCTCACGGAAAATTCGGCAAGTGCATGTAACTAGAAGTATTTGAATTTGGTTGTCAAAGCGCATAACTCTCTGTGAAAGATACTTGTATGTATAACGTGACATCCATTTTCGAGATGATTCTACAGGGTCAATGTTTCCAGACAATTCAAGCCCAAACTACAAACAATCAGTCTATAAGAGAAACGAAAAGAGGAATTTTTTCGAAATGACTGGACAACAATGTGTGTTCCGATGGATATTCCTTAGAGACTGATTACATAACAATTTTTATGTTTCATACAGAACTGACCTATAAGCATTTTCTGTGAACTTTTTGAACGTAGAAATAAAATAGTTGAGTAATAATTTTTAGATTGAAATAACTTAGAAGTGTACTCAATATTTCAGCCAATTTAATTGAAAATTTGTAACTTTAATGTAACCTCGCGAAAACTCTTACGAGGATTTCAAATTATAATTTTGTCATTACCTCATTTAAATGGGTTACTTTAATAGTTACTTATTTAAACGAGTCACTTTATTATAGTTAACAAAGTTTTAAAGTCCACCAAAGCTGATTAAATAAAACCACTGAGCACAGGTAGTTCGGACCCTAGCGAACAAGGCTGTGTCCATGGCTATTTTCGCAATTTCCTTCCTGCAAAACATAAATATGATCAAATCTTCCCTAAAAACTCCTCTTCGAAGACATCATCCCATTAGACCAGGGATGGCAAACCCGCGGCACGCGTGCCACGGTGGACGGAGTTTTAACAGCGGCACCCGAAGACATGCGGAAAAATTAGAAGAATTGGAAAAAATAATGAGATCGTCTGCGTCAACTCAATCGATAGATACACACATAAACAAATTAGAATAAAAATAATAATTCAATTTCTCTGCAAGACGTTAATTGTTCCCCAACTGAAATTCAAATCGAAATCATACTATACTGAAGAGCAAACATAAGGAACTTATTTCAACTGCAAGTGATCCAAATTATATTGAATTTTGGAAATTTGTACCAACAAGTAATTTTCCAAATTTAAACGATTTGGTTGTCAGGTATTGTTATAGGTTTGGATCAACATATGTTTGTGAACAAATGTTTTCTATTATGAATATAACATAAATTATATGCACCTAAAACACCTAATTTTGTTAGCGTCAAGAACTAATCCAAATATAAATGACTTCGTAAAAAAACTGCATATTCAAAAACCACATTTATTAATACTAATTGTTTAATAGTTATTTAGAATTAAGTGTTTTAAATTATTCATTTTAATTTTATACATAACCTAACAGACTGAAGCTTTAAAAATGCTTATTAACAATAAAACCCTAGGTTGTACGTTTGTTTTATTTATTATATTATTTTTTAAATGTTCACTACTCAGACTTGTATAAAAAAAGTTGCTATTCGTGTAAAAATCCCATAGCCAGTGTATAAATAACATTTTTTTTCTTTGTATATTTATTAGCATGTTGGAAAAGTTGGAAGTGGCATACTAACTTTTTCTCCAGATAGTGGCACTCTTCCCAAAAACGTCTAATGATTAGACAGATAACCATCATGTGGTTCGCAGTATTCAGTTTAATAAACAAAACCAAAAAAAAAAAAGTTTTAAAGGTAGCGAAAATTATATAATTATTAAAATTTACCTTTTAAAATAATTTAGTTGCATAATATTAATAAATCTAAATCTAATTAATAAATGGTCTAATATTAATAAATCCTTTTTTAACTCCCCCGCCATCACAACTTGCATAAGCTGTATGGAAATTAGAATTTTTAAGTAAAAGCATTAATGAATTAAAATAAAAACTAGTTTAATATGAAATAAATTTTGAAAAAATTGATTATACTTCGAATATGATTTTTGGTTTGAAAGTTATGTTTGAAAAGTTGGAAAACCTCTTATATTTTAGTACTTATTTCAAAAGAAGTTTCTGTGATTATAAAAGAAATAGTGCATGATTTTAATGTTAATAATAAAAGAAACTCTTATTTTAACTTTTAAATTGTTAATCAAATAAAATCAAATTACCTTCAGATTTCTTTCCAATGTAACTAATGAACACTTGTGAAAGTTTTTCACGCAGTTTAAAATTATAACGAAAGTTAAAAGCAAGTTAATTATTTAAAATGAAATGTAATTTGAAAATGTATTATCTCTCGTTGTTAATACTCTAAAATATTGCATGAAAAGAATATATCAGGGGTGGACAAGTCGATCACGAGGCTAATCAGGGTCGATCGTCGATCGCTCACAATGCCTGGAGTGGAATTTCGTGTACAATGGATTGGGATGAAATGTCAAAATTGACGTGTCTGTAGTCTTAACCACTTATCTGTTTCAAAGTTTGTTGTATTATATAAATTTTCCCTGATTGAGGAAAAAAATCTAAAAGCCTAGTTACTAATCCTTCCCTACATTTCCCTTCTTTTTGTGTAAGAAATTCACCTCACTGACAATCCATTAAACAACATGCAAGGATCTTTATTGCAAGAAGGGAGTGAATTTTTAAAGGAGGAAAAGCATTAGGTTCAAGATTCTCGTCCTTTCAAGCCTCTGACAGCTGCTAACGCCCCGTCCCCAAAAGGTGAATGCATTCTGGGAATTTGCCGAGGTCATAAATTCCCAGAACGCTGACAGCCTGACACTGTGATCTCCGCCCATCTAGCCCAATGCATTTTGACTTATGTTTTACACTTGTCACCGGACGCAGCGCGTGAACGCAACTATTGGGGTTCGATTCATCGAAGAACACAGTCAGTTATTATTTAGTAGTGTCATACGGTATTATTACGATCATAGGTCATACGGTAATATTTGGTACGGTCATACGGTAATACTTGGTTGTGTCATACGGTAGCTTCTTTTCTTTTTTATTAACAGTATTATTATTAATCAATATTACTTATCCTCAGTGACCACTTTGAGTCTCAATTTTTCTTGTGTTTAAAATGTAAGTACCTTTTCTTTGTTTTAAATCAAATTGCTTTTCTTATGTATCTATTGACTTGATAAGGGAGCATTCTCAGCAACAGACCTCTAAACAGCGGTTATTACACTGAGAGAAAAATAAAGGACAGTATTATAAATATATTAGGAATAACAATAATTCTATTTAAATTAAAATTTCAGTATTTAAATCGTGATAAATATATTGTAACTTTAACATACTTCGTGCAAATTTGAATATGTATTTATCAGATTTTAATACGCTTGGATTGCTGTGTCCGATCGTAGTATGCAATACTGTTATGATTTCTCTCAGTGTAACGGAGATAATAGACGAAGTCATGAGTTTTGAATTTTCTAGAAAAGTATTTAATTCAATACTTATTCTTTAAATTGTCCTATTTCTTTGCATTCTAGTATACCCAAGAACATGAGTAGTAAACCGCAGAAATCGAAAACTTATCACTTCAATGAAGAATGGGAACTCGATTACTTTTTTACAATGTTGAGTGATAAATGTTGTTTAATATGCCTTACCTCAGTAGCCACTGCTAAAAAGGGGAATCTGGAGAGACATTTTTTAGCCTTACGTAGCAAGTATCAAATAGATTATCCCCCCAAATTCTGAACTAAGAAAACATAAAGTTAGGGACCTTAAAACTCAACTAACAAATCAACAAACCGTTTTTAAAAAGTGAAGGTTAAGTCACAAGCAGTAATTACTGCATCATTCAAAGTAAGCTTTCTCTTAGCAAAGAAATGTAAGCCATTTTCCGACTGTGAATTTATAAATGAAATTTTTTTAGAAATGCCAGATTCACTTTTTAACGATTTTAAGAACAAGAATGAAATTGTTGCTGCAATTCAAGATCTACAAATGTCTCGAAGCACAGTGATGCGACGAATTGAAAAGATGAGTGGGAATGTAAAAGAACAGTTATACAATGATATTAATAGATGTTCTTGTTTTACCCTTCAGTGTGATGAATCGAGAGATATCAATGATACGGCACAATTACTTGTTTTCGTTCACATGTTAAGGATTTTACATCTAAAGAGGAATTGTTGGGTATGATTTCTTTAAAGGAAAGGACTAGAGGTGTAGACATTCAAAGCCTTTAAAAACTTGCTCAATGATTTGAAAGTACCACTTTTTTAATTAATCTCAATAACAACGCATGGCGCAACTGCAATGATAGGTAGCATAAAGGGATTTATAGCCCATATCAAAAAGAAGAAGAATTCCTTGCCCTTTTAAGCTATCACTGCACAATTCACCAACAAGTGTTAGCTAGCAAGAGACTGAACACAAAAGAGGTAATGGACATAACATTTAAAATTGTTAATTCAGTTTGAGGAAGTTCCCTCAAACGGCGGCTCTTCCAACGGGCAGCTCGATGAAGGCCAACCTGAATTAAGACTACATACCGATGTCAGATGGCTAAGCAGAGGTAAATTTTTGCAGCGATTTCGTGATTTATTGCCTGAAATTATAGATTTTCTTCTCGAACAAGATGGAGACTGTGAAAATTTAAATGATGAAACTTGGCTTAGTGACGTAGCATTTCTTAATGATTTTACTTCAATATTAAGTCATTTAAATTTAGAATTAAAAGGCAAAAATAAAACAGTAATTGATATGATCGGCTCCATAGACGCATATAAAATAAAATTTATTTTGTTAATAGAAAATCTGCAACAAAATAATCTGAATCACTTTCCAAATAGGGCGGATAACCTACAAAACCATAAAAATATTAATTATAAGATAGATAGGTGGCGAAAATCCAAAATGTAATTGAAGATTTTGAGATAAGATTTCAGGATTTCGAAAAAATTAAAGAAATTTTGGAATTCATATCTTTTCCTTTTAAAACAGATTTAAGTGTGAAATCTACTAGCCAAAAATTTCAGACATATTTCATATGGATCAAAAGGCATTAGAAAATACAGTTAAATACCAAAAATCCGCCGACCTGAAATCCGCACTGCCTTCAAAATACAAACATTGAATTTATAGGTTTCAGAAACAGCAGAATGGAGAATAAATACCGAAGAAAAAATATTTATCCAATAATAACGTCATAATTACCGAATACTAATGATTCTATATTAGTGGCAGAAAAAAGATCTTAGCCCAGGAAAGGTTTTCAGTATGGATGATGTGATGTATATGTATCAGATGAGCTAACACTGGCATATCAGATAACCGATGTTGAAATCATTGGCTCTGTTTTGAACTCGCCACAGCAAGAAAACGATTCCGACACCGACACAGATAATGAATTTGATAGGAGTGAAAAAATATCTTTTAGTGAGGGTTTGGAACATGGTGAAAAATACTTAAAATATTTAGAAAAACAGCGCTGTGTCACAGAGCAAGAGATTATGACTCTGTAGAATTTACAAAAAAAAAA
>KK114294.1:348306-368204 GCA_000611955.2 Stegodyphus mimosarum
AATATATATATATATATATATATATATATAATTTAATGCATGTAATAAAATAATGTAATAATGTATATTATTGTACATAATAATTTAAGTAAATGTGTCTAATATGCCTTATTTATTTTGCACTTTTAGTCTGAATATTATGATTTGGCTTTTCTGCCCTGAAATCTGCAAAATCCTAAAATCCGCGCAACCTCTGGTCCCAAGCGTTGTGGATTTCTGGATTTCTACTGTAATATTATAATTTTACAAACTGACTGAATCTTTCAAGCCAGAAAATTTGAACAAGATTTCTGGAAATATATCAACAGAAAAAAATATCCCAGTATCACCAAATGTAGCGAATATATCTATTCTTGTTTCGGATCTACATACCTATGCGAATCGGCATTTTCATACTTGAAACTAACTAAGACTAAACAACATTCTGCCCTGACGGATTCTCATACTGAAGACTCATTGTTATTATCTTTGTCAGGATATGCACCTAATTATGATTCCTTGGTTAGGGCCATGAAAATTCAGTCTTCCCATTGATGTCAAGGCAACAAAGTAAATTCTAAAGTAATTCTGTCTTTATCTGTAGCTACTTTGAATTAATAAATATTGTTAATAATTATGCATGGTCTTTTTTTTATTATTGCTTTAACATGAGTTTTTGGGATCTTTAAATAATTATTGTTGTTGTTTTTTACGTAGCTAAAACGCGGTTAATTATGATTACGCGAACCAATTATGATTTGTTGTGTTTTTCTGACCATTTCGTGTCCTCAAGCTAAACATTTTAATACATATTTTTATAACTATTTTTAATAATTTCTTCAGAATTTATGTGTCAATCTAAGTCTTACAATGCGAAGAAAGAAACATTTTGTAGAAATTACTCGCAATACTTTCGACCAATAGACTACTTAATGTCCGACTATGCATAATTTAGCTATTGATAATTTCGAGCATGATAGTGTCGTTCGCATGCCTATAACGAATACTTTAAAATATATATTTGCTGAATTATCGTCCTACGTTTTATTTAAAATGTACTTTGGTGTCAAAACTCAAGCTCTAATAAACCCTTTAATTTAATTTTATTTGAAATATTGCTCCAAGACTTCTTTTTGTTTCAAAAATTTTATGAATATTGTCATGAATGAGGCATTTAAGTAAGTAAACTGAGCAGGCAATTAATAATTATCGAGGATTTATGACAAAACTTGCCGCTATAACAAAAATATGACATTCGAAACAAAATTTGCACACTTAAAAATGACCGAAATTAGAACCTAGATCTAACACTTTAAATCTCTGAACCCTGGTTCTTCGAGCTTGGTTCGCGTCTAGGTAAACAGGTTGGCTGTATATGGGCATTTTCGTGGTTTTCCTCGTGCGTAACGTGAATACGAGCCCGTTTCTCTTCAACAATCCTCCACGAAGGCATCCCTCCACTTAGACAGATAGCCGTGGTGTGTTTTGTAAAATCAAATAAACGAAAGGAAACAAAGCTTATATTTTAAATACTCGTGAGACAAATAAAATAATAGGGAAGTTGAAATGCGGTATTCCAGAAGAAAGAAAGAGTTATACTTTAAAATAAAAGATCATTTTAATTACATTATTAACCTTTAATGTAGAGTATGTAACTTGTAATATTAACTTTATTTTTATTATTTAACTTTATTATTTATTAAATTAATATTTAGGATTTTTTTAAATATATTTATTATTTTCAGATTCTTTGATTTAGTGTATAAAAGCATTACATAAGAATATTTTAGTGTAAGCACTTTGTTTCTAATGATTTTAATTAAAAGATATTCTTGTGCGCTGTGAACTTTATTACTTCATTTTAATCATGATTTACCTTCAAACACAGATTTTTACAAAATGTTCCGAGTCAAATCTTGAAAAACCAAACTTTATTTTGATATTAACAAAATGTTGTTGCTCAAGCATATCAAAATTGCAAAATACACACAGCTTTCGTCCTTAAAAACTATTTTCTCCGCTTAAAATTTATTTTGATTTCTGTAATTACCAGCTATAGTACAATCATCTGATATTTTATAGATAAAGACAATGCCTTTTACTAAAAATAAACAAAGTAGGCCTTTTACTTACTCGTATTTTGTTATCGCCTGAGCTTTTTCGAAAGCTTCCTTTTCTTTTGATTTCTCCAGGAACAGTATCCGCTTCAAGCAATTTTAAATCTAAAATGAAAAAAAAGATTTGATTCCGAGTCATAAATCATCATGATACATATTGATAGATGCGTGCTAGAAAATGTCTGTAAACAAGCAGAAAGAAACTACATTACAAAGAAAACAATTTTAAAAAAAAACTTCTGAAAAGCTATGCAATTTTTATTCTTTCGTTAATCAAGTAATGCAAGATTATGTACTATGTATATATTGCAATAAATAATCGTTTCCTCTAGTAGAATCACAATTGGCGAAAGATGCTGAAATGAAATATCAAAGAACGATTTCAGCCGATTATGTTTAAAAGCTACTGAAACAAACTGCCATGGTGAAACTATAGCCAAAAAACTATAATCTTCAAAGCGAAAAGACTTAAGTGCATTTCTTTTTCAAAGAAATTCCTTAATAGTTTCAGTGAGTTCTGGAAACGGGTGATATTTTTTGATGGAAGTAAATTTTTAAATTCTGCATATTTGGTATTAAAAGAAACAAACTTGATTGGGGAAAACTTTCAATAGAGCTTAAGAAGGAAAATCTAATGACAATTATAAAACAGGACGATGGTAATGTGGAGGTATGTTGAAAGTAATAGTTGAAATTTTTCCAGTTGAAATTTTTCGGGATTTGGATGTATAAGATAACGTGAACCATATTTTGATCTATCATTCTAAGCGGAGAGATGTCTTAGAGGAAGATTTTCCCGGGGAAGCTAGGTCATATTCACATCACATACGGGGTAAAGCCCACCAGAGTCCGAGCAGTAAAAGCCCTAAACACTGGTATTTCTGTCCGTAGTTTAAATCCCGGCCAACGGACTCGCTACATGGGCGTTTACGTGGTTTTCCTCATGTGTAACATATGTGCGAGCCAGTTTCCCTTAAATCGTCCTGCACCGAAGCATCCCTACCCTTAGGGGGTGTGCGGAAAAAAGGGAAACGGAAAGAAAGTCCCCGGAAAATAAGGAACGGAAAAAATGTCACCCGGAAAATAAGGAACAAAAAAAAAGGAACTCTAAAATCTCGCCAAATAATGTCGCTAATTGGAGTTGGGGAAACCTGCCAAATTCAAATTTAACCGGCAGGGTTATAGCGGGCTCTCTTGAGGGAGGTTTTAAGGGTAAGACGTTGAGCTAGCTGCAGCCGAGCAACGTCATTTCGATAGCAGGTTTTAAAATTCTTATCGGAAACTGTGACTAAATTTAATCTATAACGGTTTGTTATAATACTGATCAGATCAGATCAGATCAGTTGCATGGTGTCGGCAGCATATAGTAGATCTCCTACTTTAACTGTCTCTTTTGAGATTTGAGCCCTTAGGCGTTGGTAAATTAATAAATGAGGGCGAAACCGCCCCGCCTTATCGGCGAACTAAAGCTAGCACTGATGTGCGAAAGATGATGTTTGTAAATAAATAATTTGCATCTGGGAAAACTGCGCGAAAGCTGGTTGGCTCAGAGTGATCACGTGAGGGGTCACCCGCCTCAAAATTGGCTCGGAAGATTGCTGCTTAATTCGTGGTGTTGACAAAATAAGATGTTAGATTTTTAACAGGTAGAGGTGCTATTACTGACAAAAGGTAGTCTAGAGGAGAGATTGAGGCATGATATCGGTTGACACACAAGTTCACATTCTCGTACACTGTTCACATTTATGTAACTGGAAAGTTTTTATGGTGTTTCACATCAGCTCGTAGTCGAGGTAAGGTATGAATTTATTTATCACAGACAGTAATAGTTCACTGGTTCAGGGTTCACTTGATGACTATATTATTCGCTGTTTACAGCTCAATTTATATGAGTATATATTAAGTTGGTGCGAAAAACGAAATTTTAATTTCGATCAATTTATGATTGGCGGGGTAATGTCACGTGAGGGGTCACCCTCCCGTGAATTGACCTCGGCAAATGCTAATTCAAATAATGAAGTATTTGAGCTTTGACAAGTTAAACATAGTTCATTTTATGTAAAGTTAACACAAAGTCTCTTTATTTAAGCACTTAACGAAGGCTTTGCAAGCAAATAAAACAAAGTCCATGCTTTGCAAAGTGAGAAACATTGAACAAAGTCCTTGTTAATTATAAACACTTCACCATTTGGTGTTATGGAATATGCTTCGGGGTCTTTTGGCTGCATTTTCAGTAGTGGGATCGTAATTTAGTAGATTTCTAACATGATTATGACTTGAATTTTTAATTTTACTATAGAAATTATGGCAGGTGGAGAGTATTTGGTCATCTATCGGTCTCATCTTTAGTTCTTTATGGATTTGAAGATTACGGATGTACCACGGTGAGTTCAAGATTTGTCTTAGGACTTTGTTTTGGAAGATTTGTAATTTTCTTCTATAGGTTTTGTAAACAGTAGCCCATACAGGAACCGCGTAGAGTAAGATTGGTCGTAGCAGCGTAATGTAGAGTTTTTTCTTTATATTGACGTTTAACTTTGATTTTCGGCCGATTAGGGGCAGTATTGCCATTTTTGCTGCTGTGGCTTTCATTATTATCTTCGTAACATGTTCTTTAAAGAGAAGTTGTTCGTCTAAGATTACACCCAAATATTTGGCGCTTCGGACTATAGGGACTGGCTGATTGTTGATTTTTATATTGATGTTTACTGGCGTGTATTTTCTATGTCTTCTGAAAAGTAGGATATTACTTTTTGTTGGGTTGATTGTGAGTTTCCAGGTATTAAGATAATGGGTAACATTATCTACTGCAAGGTTCAATTTGTCCACTGCTAATTGAGGTTTGAGGGATTTAGTTACTATTGCCGTGTCGTCAGCATATTTGAAAATTTTTGCATTTAATGGAGTTGGCATATCATTTATGTAGATGCTAAAAAGTGTAGGTGCTAAGACGCTACCTTGTGGGACGGAACTTTTGATTTTTCTTCTTGAGGATATTGCTGAATTAATTTTAACCTGAAAGGTTCTATTTTTCAGATAGCTTTGGAGCAGTTTAATGAAGTTGAGAGGCAGTCGAGCAAGGTGTAGTTTGAAGAGCAAGCCTTCGTGCCACACCTTGTCAAAAGCCTTCTCAAGATCTAGTAAGCAGGTAGCGACAGTATTTTTCTTCGAGAGGGCATCAGAGATATCTTCTATTACATTAAGTAATTGGTGAACGGTGCTGTGACCCGCTCGAAATCCAAATTGATTATTGCTGATAATATTATAGTTTTCTAGGTGTGTAAGTAACCGCTTTTGCAGAATCCTTTCAAATATTTTCCCTAAGCTGGGGAGCAGAGAAATAGGGCGATAAGAATTGACATCCTTAGGGTTTTTCCCTGGTTTAAGAAATGTGACTATCTGTGCATGTTTCCACTGCTGTGGGTAATAATTTTTCCTGATGCATGAGTTTATAATATTACAGATTAGCACATAGTAATTATTTGGTAGCATTTTTAAGGCTTGATTAGATATACCGTCATATCCTGGGGCTTTTCTGGGCTTGAGTTTTTTAATAATTGTGATTACTTCATTAGGTGAGGTAGGGGTGATATGATCGCTACCTATTTGGTATTGAATTTGATTAATATAATTTTTGACGTCTTCTTCTGTGTCTTGATCTGTGTCGAGGTTATTTTGAAACGTGGATTCAAGATGCAGGGCAAGGGCTTCGGCAATTTCTTTTTCCGAGTAGATGAGATTGTTATGCATAAGGATAGGTCCTATGTTATTGGTATGAGTTGTCCTAAGGCTTTTTGCTACTTTCCACACTGTATTATGGTCTAACTCCATGGTATCCAGGAATTCGTCCCAGGTATTTGATCTGTATTCATTTAGTAGATTTTTAATGGCCCTAATTTGTCTGTTCAGCTGAGTTTTGATACGGGGGTCCCTGGTTCTTCTCCATATCTTGGCAGTGCGGTTTTTATTTTTAATTTGCTCTTGGATATTGTTTGGGAGTTTGTTGTTTTTAAACTCTTCGAATCTGGTAGCAGAGCTGAGGGCTTCGTTAATTCTAGTGTTGACTCTTGTGATTTGATCTTCTATTTTAGCAATATCGGATAAATCCGGATTTGCTGGTAGTTTGACCAGGTTATGGCGAAAGATGTCCCAGTTGGTACGTTTTTTAAGCGGTATAGAGTTTTCAAACCCATAAAGGATAAATTGAATTGGTAAATGGTCAGAATGCAGCTCATGCAGGGGCTGTAGATACGGGATTTGAGACATGTTATGTGTAATAACGATATCTAATACCTCTCCTGTTCCTGTGTGATGGTATCTAGTGGGGGTGCTTGGGCCAATCACATTTAAATTGTTCCTCATCATAAAGTTGTGGAGCGTATTTCCGTTTGTATTTGTTCTTCTAGAATTCCAATGCGGATGCTTACTGTTAAAATCTCCTGCGATTAGTGTTTGGTAATTCGAGTTGGTAAGGTTATGTAAATCCAGGTCCGTTAGTACATTGGTGGGTGGGCAGTAGGCTGCTATAAATACTATTGCCTCGTTAGTCCTCGAGTGGATGATAATAGCAGTTTTTTCAACATTTGGTGTGGCAGGAAGTTCAAAATTGGCGGTATGCAAATGCCGTTTAGCTAAGATTAGGGTGCCTCCTCCTTGATTGTGGCTTCTATCTGTTCTAAAAACTTTGTAATTCTGAATTTTGAATTTGTTACAAGGGCGTAGATGTGTTTCATTTATTAGGAAAACATCTATGTTATGCCTGTTGACGAAATGTTCAATTTCGGTGTTTTTTCCTCTTATTCCATTTATATTAAAATAAGCGATGTTTAGGCTACTGGCAGTAGCAATTTGTACATTTTGTTGATTGTTATATGGTCTAAAATTCATAATTGAGATTTGAGAGGATTTCAAAGGCTTCTATGCCAATTTGTATTTTTTCCATAAAGTTTTTACTCTTTTTAAATTTTTCTAAGAGTGTTTTCCCAGTTGTAATTATTTCCTTCAACCAAGTGAAGAAGTTATTGGCTGAATTTAGGGCGCTTGGGGCTTCTTGATTGGTTGGGGCGGGATCTTGTTTCCCTGCGTCTTTGGTGTTCCAAGCTTTGGGTTCTTTTTGGGGGAGAGGTGGAAAATTTTGTAGATTATTAGCGGGAGCTTCATTTCTTGATTTTTTAGCTATGTTTTCTTTATTAGCTATTTTGGCTTTGATGTTGTCTGGATGCTTTTCGCAACCCCTATACGATGATATATGGTCTCCTCCGCAGAGACAACAGCGGCCGGGTAAATTCTTATCTTTTTTACATACATGCGTTGGATGTTTTTCACCGCATTTTAGGCATCTGGCTTGATGTTTGCAATGACCGCGGCTGTGGCCATAACGTTGACATTATAATACTGCTTTTAACGCTAAGTTATGCGACAATGCTTCACCCCTGAACCACAGCTTAAGGCTATAACTACATGGGGTACGAGGGGAACAATCACTAATGACCATGACCCGCTGGTCAACCCTCTATTTTTACCATCGGACAGTCCAGCAGCTCGCTCATCCTCTTCCAATCATCGTCAGAATATTTCCCTATTCCGCACGTATGGTTGTTACAATAAAACTTTTATCTCCCATCTTGGCGATATTTCTAAACATTCCTTATTTTTCCCAATGCAAAAGAATGGTGACTTATTTTCCGTTTTCTAATTTTCCGGTGCTTATCTTTGCGTTCCTTATTTTCCGGGTGACACTTTTTCCTACAACCCCTTAAGCAGATAGCCCTCGAGTGCTTTGCCAGTATCAGATAAACCAACCATATGCGGTAAAACACGAAAACAGCCATGCAACCAGTTCCTTCGCCAGTATTTGAAACAATGTCTAAATACCAATGTTTAGGAGCAGTCTTATTATTGGTGAGGTGAAATTTATTAGATCTAGTATAAACGAAATGGATTATTTAGCGATTTTAAGACAAGAATCGAGCTTGCCAACAACTATTATTATTTTCTATAACATAATGACTGTAAGCCCACTACTGAAGTGTAAAGGATAATGTGCATCAACAGTTGTATACAACCTTTAATTATCCAACTTGCATCCAAATGTGACATTTGCTTGATTTTTTTAAATATGGATTCTACCAACACAGTATATAACTCCGATTGATATGTTGAAAGTTATACTGAGAGAAAAATGGAGTAATATAAGCTTTAGGAACACATAAAAATTAATCAACTATATGCAAAAGAGGTTCAATAAAATCTCCAAACGCAAAACACATATACTAGCAAGCTATTTAGCTGCCTACTGGGATTAAATTTTCTTTTAATTTGAAGCGCGCATATTTGATGAATATTCAGATTCTTCTTCGATTATGACTTTTTTTTTCTTTTGCTTTTGGTAAAAGTATTACGTTTTCAATTTGCATTATTTAAGTAACGAAATTTAAGAAATCGCATTATTTTTCATAAAAACAGTTTTAGCAATTTCTTTTCTTACTGAATTCACTTAATTCTCTCTTTCTAATTACTTTTCAAATTGCTGCCACCAAATATTATCTCCCTGTATTACATTTAAAGAAAGTAAATAATGAATAATCTGTATAAATATATATGTTACTGTAAAAGCCCGAAGTCTGGTAAATCCTAGCTTTTATCAAAGTGACTTCGTAAAAGTCCGAAGTATGCTTTAATATGATTCCATTTCGGCTTTTTATCAAGCCTTTGCGGTAAAACCTAGGAGTTACCAATGCCTTCTGAGAAAAGCCCGAAATGAGGGATTTAAATCGACTTTGAATAAGCCTGCGCACGCAGATTCCGTTGCGACAATTTTCTGTTCCTGTCCCTCCTAATTTGAGCTATTTGCAATCTATAACTTTGACCGAATTCAGACAAGGGTAAGTGGCTACGACCTAAAATGAAGCAGTTTGCTTCCATTTTAACACATTTTGCGTTTTTACTTCATTGTACAAAGTAAAAAAGAAGTATTGTAATCTCGAAAAATTTCGGGTATCATATTTCAACCAAAATATCTATTTTGACATATTTATTCGAAATATTATTTCGAAAGTATTTAAACATATATATTTTCGAAAGCACTTTAACGATGTTTTTGCGTAATATCCGCACGTAAGGACAGAATAAAGAACCATTTTTTCCCCAAAAGGTTATAAAACTGATTTAAAGTGGATTTTGAAGACATTTTTTCGTTACGTCTGTGCGTACGTATGTATGAATGTATCTCGTATAATTGAAAAACGAGTAACCTCAGAACGTTGAAAATTTGTATATAGGACTGCTATAATATGTAGATGTGCACCTCCTATTTTGTTTGCAATCAGCCGCAACAAAAGTCTATAAATATATGTATATATATATATATATATCCACTCTGTGAACAGTCAGCCTTGTTGTATCAGGTAGTAAGAAGTCTTAAAGCAGTAGTATTAAAGAAAAACATACTACATTTTTCTTATTTTTTAAATTTCAGAATTTTTATTTTTTATTTTTTTCTAAACTATCAATTTAACTTTTTAACTATTGCCAAAATTATTTTTAAGCATTACTGAAATATCTTCAGTAGTTATCGAGAGAACTGTGCATTAGTTCAGCTTTTTCACATGGAATCTTGTTAGTGAAATAGCATAAATATTGCTTTTTTTAAATTTTTATTTCTTGTAACTCTTTGAAAAATAATTGTAAGACAGTTAGATCGACTTAATCTTAAATCATACGTTATTTTGATCACTGTTACAGTTTCTGTTATCAATTAAAAAATTAAACCTTTTCGAGACATTGCATACAGTATATCTGCGTATGGAAAATCTTATCATAAATAATCCCTCATTTCGGGCTTCTAACGGAAGGCGTTGGTAACTCCTAGGTTTTTACCGCAAAGGCTTGATAAAAAGCCGAAATGGAATCATATTAAAGCATACTTCGGACTTTTACCAACCTTTGTTAAAAGCTAGGTTTTTATTCGGGCTTTAACTGTAATTTATAACATATTTCTTTCACTGTGGAAAAACAATGGTACCTAGAGCCATCAAATTTTGAATAGCTTAGTCTTCCACCCGAATATGAGCACCTGGAAGCCCGAATTTTGAATTTTGAAGTTGTTTTATTATCTATTTCGTTGAACTTTAACAAATTTTTGATTAACAAACTCAGGGATTTGAAACAGAGAAAACTATGCGGAAAAAATATTTTTATCTCCAGCGCGCGGGACTGTCTGTCGGAAATTCTAAAGATATGCTGTTTTTAAATGTTTCTGTGATTTTGCTGTTGAATCGAATTTTCTATAGAGTAAGCGCCACGAACATGATATTTAATAAATAAACACACAAAACGTCGATACTGAAAAGACAATAATATATATATATATATACTAAAAAAGAAATCTAAACGTTATTTCTAATCGCAATAAAAAGTATGAAATAAAATAATTCTGACTTCTTGACCACAACACTAAAAAATTGGAAACGTAAATAGCAAGATATTAAGAGCTTAGTGTTGTGGCTGGGCGACCGTTAAAATCTGAAACAATTCCGAATTTTCTTTTTCCCATTAATAAAATCGTCGATGTCATCTTAGAACCCTGTTCTATTACACCATTTGCTGTTCTGTAAATTATTAAACATTAATTATACCATTTGTTAGCTCATTAAATTATTAAACATTAATTATACCATTTGTTAGCTCATTAAATTATTAAACATTAAGTACTCATTTTTAGATCTTCGGTATTCTTAAGTGACTTCCATTAAAAAACATTCCAAGTAAAGCTTTCACGATTTGTGAGGACAATTCACAGTAGTATTGTAATATTTGAAACAGCATTCTTGACTCTGTATGAGACTTAAATGCAAAAGTTCAAAGCAGTGATCCTACCAGCTTTCTGCCTCGTCATTCCAAGCAATAAACTCTGAAGTACTTTTCTCTCAGGAAGTATTATTCTTTATTTATGGCATTATAATTAGGATTTAATTGACATTTGTATTTTTCACGCAGATGTTTTAATGGAGTTAGAAATGCATAAAAAAACTGAACCCTTTGAAATTCCGTTGCGTTTTCTTAGATTACTTACTCTGTTCTGAGTAAAAGCAATTCCTCCGCAATCTAATTTCGTATGATAGTTCAGTATTTCGTATTTCTTCACCTCAGCAATCCCCGCGTGGATAAAATTGTTATACACAGTCCAGTCACATTAATGTGACCATCTGTCAAAAGCCAGAATAACCACCTTTCGCAGAGCGGACTGCTGCGAGACGTGCAGGAAGAGAGTCACATAGGTCCCTGAAGGTGTTCTCTGGGATGTTGAGCCATGCCGACTCTAATGCCGTGGCCAGCTGCGCTAGATTACGCGGTTGAGGATCCATGGCGCGAACACCTCGATCGAGATGGTCCCACAGATACTCGATTGGGTTTAAGTCAGGTGAGTTTGCTGGCCAGGGGAGGACGGTAAACTCATCCTGGTGCTCTTCGAACCACGCACGTACACTGGCAGCTGTATGGCACCTCGCATTGTCCTGCTGGAAGATGCCATCATCCTGAGGAAAAACAATGCGCATGTAGGGGTGAACATGGTCCGCAAGGACAGATGCGTACTTGTATTGATCCATTGTGCCTTCCACAATGATCAGTGAACCTAGAGAATGCCAGGAAAACATTCCCCAGACCATAATGCTCCCGCCTCCAGCTTGGACCGTTCCGGCAATGGTTGCAGGGTGGTTCCTTTCAGAGGTTTCACGCCTTATACGCCAACGTCCATCTGTCCGATGGAGCATAAAACGCGATTCATCCGAAAACGCAACCTGTCGCCACTCAGTGGACGTCCAGCTGCTGTACTGGCGTGCAAATTCTAGCCTTCGCCGTCGATGAACAGCAGTCAGCATAGGTGCACGAACCAGGCGTCTGCTTCGGAGGCCCAGACGCAGCAATGTTCGCTGAATAGTACTTTGGGAGACACTTTTGGTAGCCCCTTGGTTCATTTTGGTGGTCAGTTGCTCAACGGTAGCCCGTCTATCTGCCCGAACGCATCTCCGCAACCGTCGTTCGCCTCTGTCATCTATGGCCCGTGGTGCACCACATTTGCCACGTCGCTGATTTTGGACAGTCCCATTTTGCCATGCACGGTACACTTTTACCACGGCGGCACGCGAACAGTTCACAAACTCAGCCGTTTCGGAAATGCTTCCACCCTTGGCCCGAAAGCCAATGATCATGCCCTTTTGGAAGTCGGATAAATCGCTTCGTTTCTGCATTACGCCAACGATTGAAATGTTTTCCGAAGCCCTCACACACCCTTTATATACGCTCAACTGCACTGTGCTGCCACCTGCCTTCTGTGATTTGTTATTTAACTCTGATATGGAAAGTACGTGGTGGTCACATTAATGTGACTGGACTGTGTATATTCCGGTAGTTCGACTTTTCATCAAATTACAAAGAACAAACTGGCTGCATGAGCTCTTCCTGGTTTGCCCTATATTGTAACGAAAGTTTTTGTTTATTGAGATTATGTCAAAGCACATTAGGACTATCTGCCTAAGAGAAGGAATGCCTTCGTAGAGGGCTTTCTAAGGGAGGCTGACTCATATACACGTTGCACACGGGAAAAGCCACGAAAGCGCCCCTGCGGTCTGCCCGTTCGCGGCATTCGAACCTCGGACCGAACTACCAGTGTTCAGCGTCTTTACCACTCCGCCGCTGGTGGGTCCATGTAATAAAAGTTAAGTGATGATGTTTTCATTCATGCTCGCCGCCAATTCGATTCAGTGCTCTTTTCGCAACATCAGTACGAGTTTGTTTCCTGTTTCTAAGCTCTTTACTCTTTAGTTCTCTGTAAAGGTTTTTCTCCCCTTAAGCAGATAATCATAATGAGCTTTATTATAATCCTAAAATTCCTATCCTGCTGTGACGATACATACTCGTATGACTAACCCCAATAAAATTATGTTTCACATGAGGAGTTATACAGCGACCTTCTGGAATTCTTCGGGTTATCCTGCTGGCCGTGGTTATACCGTCTCCAAAATGTGATACCAGGCCACTCATAGAATCTTTATTTTTTGAACACAAGTCTTTTGTCATAAAGTCTTTGGTATTCATTTTGTTGAGACAGAAAATTTTCAACAGTGGTAAGGAGTGGCTTGGTGTGATGGGCAAAATAAAAACTTATTTTAAGAAGTAATTATTTTTCTTCTACTATTCTAAGCTGCCTTCCTCCTAACAAACAATTTCAGAATTTTCAAATGGTTTTCTGGGGACAAATAATGTCTGTCTTGGAATGTTCAGCTATTTTAGCCATTCGATATTTATCTGTCCTGATTCTAAACTTTCCATAGCTCTCCACCACGTCCGCCTTGGAAAGACCATTTTTAATCGATAAACGTTGAAATTTAATGTTAAATAACAGAGGTCCACAGGTAAACGTTATAACTTAATGTATTTACTTGATTATCACATTTGCAGCACTGCAAATTTATTTTAAATGGCTGCACTGAATCAAGAAGCATTTCTAAACGACAGTGAATGTGTTGGTGACCACCGTACGTGACTTACTACTTTGTCACTTTGAGTTCATGCGTTTGTTCATCATTGTGTATATAGCATGTATTTATTTTCCGTTTATTCTGCATCTTACTGTATTCTTACTTACTTACTCTTATTTGTGTTTTAAAATTGTAATTATTTCTCCATGAGAGAGTATTGGAGAAATTTTCAATTCTTTGGACGCTCATCGCGTGACCAACGAATTGTATTTAGGATTGAGTGAGATCCTTTTGAGGGACTTCACTAAATCCTCTGCTTTGGATACGCCTTGACTTATCAGATGACTTTGACACTCACGTGACAGTTGGTCACACTCCCCTTTGCAGCTTCAGTGCTGTCTTCTGGGCCCATAACCATGCATTCCTGAAGCGTCCAGTCTAGGCAGCAAATGGATGACAGCCAGAACACCTGCGAAATTCCTCAATAATCGCAGCTTACAGCAAAACATGGAACTTGGTAAACATTATTTGTACGAAGCGCTTGCTATGCTTGTAAATTACATCGCACAGCTATTTTTATTTCAGAAATAACTTCATCAGTTGGGATTAAATAATAATAATAAAAAATCTGAAAGCTTTCAAATTTTATATTACGCCCCAGGGGCGTTTTCTTAACGTTTTGTATGTTACCTTTATTTATTAAATATCATGTTCTTCGCACTTAAACCACAAAATCCAACCCAGCAACAATTTCGCAAAATATTTAGAAGAGCATATCTTTAGAATTTTGGATATACAGTCTCGCGCGCTGGAGATAAAAATGTTTACCCACCCCCGGAACAGTGTTGCCATTATTCGCTTTGAAATCGTTGAGTTTCTTAATCAAAACCTCCTAAATGCTTTACAAAATATGAAAGAGATAATAAAACAAATTCCAAATATAATACAGGGCCCTAATATTTGGTGGCAACAATTTGAAAAGTGAATCGACGCAAAATGCCAAAATGAAATTAATAGTCCTTATGAACTAACGCTACTTTGAGATAAGAAAAATAGGTTTGCAGATTGCTTATTTCATGAATAAATAAACCTGACTCATCGTTACTTCAAGAGTATTATATATATATACTTTTATACACATAAAGATAACTTTGAATATCATTGTAAACAAATGCAGAGATTCATGCCTTTAAAGTACTTTTAAAAAAACTTTTTTTTGGCCTAGTACTTTAAAAAATTCTTAAATTTCATTTCAACTTAATTAATTTTAAGCTAACAGAATTAATTTCAAGCAAACAATATCCTTCTTAATTAACTTTACTATAAAATAAATATTGTCACAAACGATTTATGAAAGCTGCTTGAGTGTGAAGACAGAGAATTCTTACCTGGATGAGAACTAACCGCCCAGTTCTTGTATAATGTATGATCATTGTGATTTTCTTCAGGTGGTTCAAAACTCTCCATGCGTACTATATCTGCAAAAGAAAATATCTGTCAGAATAGGAATTTTATTTTATCTGCTTTCCTACCACTCTCTTTCCAAAGTATAAGTGCATTATAAAATTTGTTTTTAATTTTATTACCAGTTAACTTGTTTTTTTCTTATTTCTTCTAACTATTTGTCGACTCTCTAAAAGTATCTGGTTATCACCTCTGCACGTAGTACATAAAAAGCCTACTGGCATTAGATAAGTTGGAGATTACAGAGCACTTAATTCAGTTACAGTTTTTGATTCATATTCTATTCCACATATACAAGATTTCGCTCAATCTGTTTATGGCAAAACAGTGTTTTCAAAGTTAGACATTGCAAGGGCTTATCATCATACAGCCGTCTATGAAAAACACGTACCTAAAACAGTGGTAATTAGTTTCCTTATTTAAATTTTGGACTCATAACTGCTGCTCAAACGTTCCAGCGTTTCATGCACGAAATGTTATGAAGACTAGATTTTTGCTACACATACCTAGATATGATTCTAGTATTCTCAGAAAACGAAACACTTCATAAAAACACATTTCCAAAATGTTCCACAAACTAAGCGAATATGGGCTTAAGTTAAATACTTCAAAATGTGTTTTCGGAGTTCCTGAAATAGAATTCTTAGGCCATAGATAACCAAAGGTTTTTATAACCAAGGGTGGCACCAAACCTAACCTGAACGGGTAAACGCAATCCTGAACTTCAATAAACCAGAAACTGTCAAAGACTTTGCCACGTGCAGCACATATTCAAGCACTACTCAGCGAATATTTAGAAGGTTCAAAAAAGAATTACAAGCGAAAAATTCCTTGGTCTGTGCAAATAAGTGATGCTTTAGAAAATGCTAAACAGCAGATAGCAAATGCTATATTATTAACACATCCTTCACCAAATGCATCTATCATTCTACAACTCGATGCATCTGACTACGCTATTGGCGAATCTCTAAATCAAGTTACTAAACAAGGACTTGAACCTCTAGCACTTTTCTCTAGAAAGCTCACAACCACTGAGGCAAAATACAGTGCATATGATAGAGAGTTATTGGCAATATACTCATCCATTCGCAAATTTAGATACATGCTACAAGGAGAGAAATTTACAGTATTTACTCACCCCAAACCATTAATATTTGCTTTCAAACAAAAACTTGAAAAATGCTCCCCGCTTGAAACTCGTCAACTAGATTTTATTTCTCAATTCACAACTGATATTCAGAACATTAAAGGAGCTGATAATATTGTGGCCGACACATTATCTCGCATTAATGAAATTAAAATCAATGGTCCAATTGATTGTGAAGAAATTGATCAAGCACAATCAAAAGATTACTTAAAAGAAATACTTAACGCTAACAATTCTTTACAAATGAAAAAGGTTAAGCTCCCAAATTCAGAAACAGATTTGTATTGTGATATATCTACAGGTATTGTAAGACCTTATATTCCCACGGCATTTCGAAAATTGTGTTTTAATTGCGTACATAATTTATCATATCCAGGCATTCGAACGACGTCAAAAATAGTTCGTAGTCGTTATGTGTGGCCAAATATCAACAAAGATGTCACGAACTGTGCAAGACAGTGCATTTCATGCCAGAAATCTAAAATAAACAAACATACTTCAGCCCCTTCACAATCATTTAGTGAAACTTCTACGCAATTTCAACATATTCATATAGATCTCAACGGCCCGCTTCCACCATCCAGTAAATTCACAACTGAATCGCCCGCTTTGATATGCCAGCTACTATTACAACTGATCAAAGACGTCAATTCGAGTCTTGTTTATTTTAGGCTCTAACTAAACTCCTAGGCGTACAACGACTTATCAACTTAGGCGTACACAACTGCTTATCATCTTCAAAGTAATGGCTTAATTGAGGAATTTCCCCGTTGACTAAAAGCGCAATAATGTGTCACGACACGCTAAAATGGACAGAAGTGCTATCTACTGTGCTATTTGTTTTGAGAATTGTTTATGCTAGATGGTTACTCTTAAAGAAGCCATCAAACCTGCTGAACTTGTGCACGGAACTACCATTAAACTCCCGGGCGATTTTTTCGACATATCGAATTTTGCAACTGATCCTGTTGAATACGTCGAAAACATTCGAAGTTGCATGTAGGAACTTAAACCAAAATCAGCTGGATCACATACAGCAAAAGCAGTGCTTATTCACAAAGATTTAAAAACATGTTCACATGTGTGTTGTGCGACGTGATACAGTACGAAGGCTATTACAACCACCGTACGACGGTCCTTTTAAAGTTCTCAAACTTGCTGAAAACGTGTTCAAATTATCCACTCATGGACTCATGGAAAAATTGTTTCGCTCTCAATTGGCCGGGTGAACCAACATTTCTGTTGAATACCGACATGGATACTCGCTTTCCCGATACTTTGAAACCTAGATATGTCCATCACGCCAAACCAAATATTCGTGAAACCCGTTCCGGTAGACATGTGCATTTCCCTGATTTTTACCTATCATCACGATGTACTGGAGAGGAGTATGCGGAGGACCACACAGAGATAAGTAATTTGTGTGTGCGGTCCCTGCAACTCACTGCTACCAGCCTTTACGACCTGTCACACGACATGTTTTTGACATCGCAGAGACATAACTTCACGACTAGTGTCAGGAAATTTCAACGTTCTGTACCGTGTCTGTCGTCAAAGCCTCTCGATTTCAGGAGGGGTGACGAATCAATGATCTGATTTTTCCTCTGATATCGTCCCAGATGTAACGAATCAGAGGCTGTAAAACGCTATTGTAAAATTAAGGAGGTGTGGTTAATTCGGTTCGAAAATTTTCGCTATCGGTGTAACATCAGAAGAAAGCTCCTGAACTCTGGACTAGAGAAACCTACAATGCTCTTGATCTCTCGACTAGAAAGACCTTTGTTAGCAGACTCTTCACATTACGAGGACTGTAATTCATTTAAGTAGTTTGCTATCTATGAAATTTATATATATGTAAAGAGCTTCTTGTAATTGTATTAAATATGTTTAATGCAGTAAGAATTACGTAACCTCGCAACATTACCTGATCATTATAAGGAATCAGATACGCTACCCGCAGGAGATTTTTTCAATGTCTTGTTTGAAGCTGTCTCTTTCTCCTAAATAAATTTACCAAGATTTTTCTGAAAAAACTTTCTAGGTGAGTAATTGTACAGTGATGTTTCATAATCGTTAAGCAGCCTAAAGATTTATTTTGTATCATATCTTCCAGTCATGACTATATGCTAAGGGTCCTTGTTATTGCTTAAAAATTTAGTTACAGCCTTCTATAGCCATGGCTATCGTAATGCCAATCCTACATCCTCTTTTCAACTTCAGCTGTCAACCTCAACTTGATAAGCTCCAGATTTTCTTTCAAAGTTAACTTTCTTAATATTGATCAAGAGGAAATACATCCCTTTAGACTGGTTGTTAGGAAAAGGAAATTTTCTCTGAGGTATTTAAAGGAATTAGTTCTGTTTTCGAGATTCCTCTTTCCGCGTTTTTCAAAATTCTTCCTGTTCCCGCGAAATCAGAGAGCACAGTCCTCCTCCCACTGCTCCTCAGGGAATGTCAAGATGAGTCAAAAAGAAGAGCTGGGCAGTTTCTTTGTGAATACATTAGTCTTTATCAGGCTTCTCTCGAAATCTTTAGTTTCATTCTATTTGTAATTCTGTTACAATATTAGCTGCTATTTTTACATCTTATATTAATCAATGGGGATGTTTTAGACATTACTGAAACTAAAAGGAAAAAACCTTTAGTCTTTTATAAAGGTTATCAGTACCGAATTCAGAATAAAAATAAGGAAAACGTAGTTTATTGGATTTGCGTAAATGAAAGAATTAAAAGCTGCAAAGGCGCAATTAAGACCAAAGACGTCGTCGTTTTAGAATTTACGTCGAATATTTATTCTGAAAGATTTTATTATAACTCACCTTTATGCTGAATTTCGGAAGAATTCGGCATATTATTTTTACTTTAGGAAACGATCTTTTAGTTCATTGTCAAAATCATCGCAGAATTTGAACATCTCTCTCTCTCTCTCTCTCTCTCGTTTTAAATACAGTATTAGCTTCATTTATGGAAAGATCTGAGATCCTAAATATTTGTCGATTATTTCTTTTAAAAATTATTTTTATAAACCTAAAAATTTTTTGCTTTCCTACATTTCGGGTAAGGCCAAGCCTCAGTCGCCCCCCCCCCCACTATGTAACCCTTTGAAAAGGGGATAATGAAGATTGATGATTTCGCGGAAACAGGAACGTTTTTGACAACCGCGTGAACAGGAATCGCGGAAACAGGAAGACACTATTGAATGCAATTAACCACTTCTTGCTAATGCCTCTATAATTCCTTTAATTAGACTCAGTTTCATGTAAAGAGATCCAAAGAGAATTTTCTCTTTCCTTTGAAGGTTATGGTTTAAACTGTTTTGCTGGCAGGTTGAAGAAACTGCTGGCCCATCACTGGTTAAGGGAATAAGCCTGCTAAATCCTAGTACTTCGGTCCGGATTCGGTTCTCGATAAACGCTCTGACTGCATCAATGAAGAGATTTTTGTTATTAGCAAGAAATTTCGCTCCCAGTCTTGATTATAATTAGAGCCGTAAATTTATATAAATGTATAAATAAAATTTTAATTAAATTTTACTTGTGTTCAGTGTATGAAAGATTGTCAAATTAAAAAAAAAAATCCCTGTTTTATACTATTGTTACAAATTTCAGATTTATTTGGCTATTTATTTAGAATTGTAATTAAAATTCCTTTTTATTTCCCCGTGCAACGCAGACGATTTTTGAAGAGAAAGGCTACGTCGAAAAAAAAAAA
>KK114294.1:368345-388900 GCA_000611955.2 Stegodyphus mimosarum
TGTTTTTTTTCCGTACAGTGTTGCTATTGCTCGCTTTGAAATCATTTAGTTTGTTAATCAGAAATTCGTTGAAATGTTACAAAACATAAAATCGATAATAAAGCAAATTTCAAATTCAAAATTAGGGCTTCCAGATGCCCATATTCGCAGTAGGATTACGTCATTCAAAATTCGATGGCTCTAGGTTTTATCACAATGCGAGAAACATGCATACATTTATGCAGATTTTTCATTTTTTAAAATTTAATGCAGAGCGATAACATTTAGTGGCAACAATTTGAAAAGTGATACGCCGTTTTTGTGTTTCCGACGCAAAATCGCAAAACGAAAGTAATAGTCCTTCGGGACTAAATCCCTTTGGACTAATAACAATAAAAATAAAAGAGCGTGTGCATTTAATGCTTAATAAATAAATATCTCGTAATTACTGTTGCCATCCAGAAAAATCGTGATTGTTCTACTGATAATTAAAAAGCTTATACGAGTAAAAGCCGAGTTGAAACAGCTCATCTCTGTAGTTGTTGCTGTTGTTGTCGCTGTTATTACATGTAGCTGTAAAAAGCGAATTGCTGTTTGTTTACTTAATGCTGTATTGATTGTAGCGATTTCGCTGTGAGATAGAATTATTTTATCTGTTTTGAACTGAGTTTTTGCTAAACGTTTGAGATATTGTGATATTGTGCGAAGATCTGTGAAGAAATATTTCAGCATTTTGATTTATTTCTTGTGGAAAGAATAAATTTTTGTTAACTTTTTAACGACTTGTGCATTCAATATATAACGAACCCGTACTCACGTAACACTATTATATAATTGTAAAAATTTATGCAACATAGACTTGTTTTCGTATGATATACTGATGTGAAACCTCTTGACTTCCTATATGCTTAAATTAACTGATAAATAATTTTGGGCCACTTATAACGGATTGTCTGTTTCTTAACTAAGGTTGATTTGATTTATTTGATTAAGGCAAAGTATTAGAAGACTATCTACCGAAGGGGAGAAATGCCCTCGTCGAAGATTTTCTAAGGGAAACTGGCTCGTATCCAAGGTACGCACGGATAAAACCACGTAAATGCCCATACAGACAACCCGTTAACTGGGATTGGAACCCCTAACCAACTAACAGTGTTCAGCACCTTTACCGCTCGTCGGCTGGTGGGCTGTTCCTTAACTAAGAGATAGTTTGTTTTGGTTTGTTTAATTATGGCAAGCAGGCGAGGGCTATCTGCATAAGGGTAGGGATGCCTTCGTGTGCGCTTTTCTAAAGGAAACTCTCTCGTACACACGTATACACATGGAGAAAGCCACAAAATGCCAATGCAGCCAGCCCGTTTGCCACGACTTGCACCCCAGACCAAGCTATCAGCGTTCAACGACTTCACCGCTCGGCCGTTGGTGGCTCCTTAACTAGGAGAAAGTAGTGTATTTTGTTCTTTAAAATTCAAAATACTGTTTTCGTATGTGGATTTTAAATAATGTTAAGTCCAGAATTATTAAAATTATTCAGGAAATGTGGTAAGGCGTTGAAAATTAAATACAATTTCCTTACCTGTCAAGTGAAAAAACGCGAAAGAGCTATTACGGATTTAGTATAGTGTTACAGATTTCGTATTTATTTAGCTATTTATTTAGAATTGTAATTAAAATTGTTTTATTTTTTCGCGAAACACAGACGAACTGGAAGAGAAAGCTACATCGGAAAAGTAAAAATACAAAAACTTGTGCGTTTAATATTTAATAAATAATTATCTCGTAATTGCTGTTGCCAACCAAAAAAAAAATCCCGAAAATTAATTTTACCAGAATGTTCTCGTGAATAATTAAAAAGCTTATAAAATCAGAACTAAAACACCTCAGCTCAGTTGCAATTGTTGTTTTAAGCGAATCGTATTGTTTACTTAATGCTGCTATTGATTCTAGCAAATTCGCTGTGAGATCGAATAGTTTCTTTGTTTTGAATTGAGTTCTGTTTATCGTTTGAGATATTGTCATATTGTATGAATATCTCTGAGGAAATATTTAAACATTTTGTTTTATTTCTTGCGAAAAGAATAAATTTTATTAACTTTTTACGACTTGTGCATTCAATCCATGACAAACCCGTACGCACTCAACAATATTTTCATCTCTATATGCAGCATTAACATGATAGGGATTAACGTATTTTTAAATCTTAAGAGTGCATTTAAAGGCAAATGAAATGGTAATTACATTTGCAAAACTTTATTACTTTTGCTTGTATTTAAAAAACAAAAATTGTCTTACCGGGTGCTCTGTGTTCCCAACTGTCATAAGCTCTCGCCATACTCGGCGATCCTGAGGTCTGACTTTGTTTCACATTTCGGCAAAGAGATTTCGAGGGCAGTTTACCATAAAACCATCCTCCAGATTTTTTCCATACCTAATAGATAAAATAACCATAATTATTGTACGATATCAATCATTTTAAAAAGTAAGGAGACGAGCACATATCCTTATATATCAATATGTAATTGGCACTTGAATTATGCAGGATCAAAGACACTAATATCCTTCCTAAATCCAAACCTGTACATAATATTCGACTTTTCAGAACCTTAACAGAAGCTTTACTGACAGCAGAATTAACTCATACTGTGTGTGTTTGTATACATTACGCATAACATTCTTACATTTAAAAAAAGGCTATAGGGAAGAATATCTTTCTCAAACAGAAAATAATCTATCTGCATTATATTCATCTACACTGAAAATTTCTCCATGGTTTCTTTCTTTAATAAATCTTTAAAAAACTTTCAATCAACCCATAAAAAATAACCTTCTTAAGAACATAATTAAGATTCATAATTATGTTCCATAATAAACACAATTCCAACCGTAATAAACACAATTTCAAATTTACATAAACTTGGATAAAATAAGTGCCTCGGGAAGGAAATCTCCAGCTCTTTTGATTTTTCCCAAAGGAGGCATGACTTATGAAATTTTGACACATTAGGTAATTTTCTTCCCTTAAAAAATTTACCAGTTAAAGAAAACGATAAAACTTAAAAGAAACGGTATAGTTGTAAACCAAGATACAACTTACATAATGTTCTCTGGTCTTTATCTCAAAAAGAAATTTTAAATATTTAATCGTTAGCTGCACAAATCTCAGATAGTTCCTACAAATACTTTGCTTCTAAGTCTCCAATTCTCTAACGAATCGAATAAGCGAAGGCGTGGAACTCATTGCGGTATGAATTGTATAAGAACGAGAATGGGATAATTAGAAGGTAGAGAATAAATTCAACTTCGAATTTGTATACATGCATTTTCAGACTTGGCAATAATATTAAACGATAGAATGCATAAAAATTAAAAAGATAAATTAATTATTTTATTGTTTTATTTTACAATATAACTCAAACTTTGCGCAAGAATTAGCAATAAAGTTCAACAATGTAAATTAAGAAATTAATCAAAAATTTCACTATACGATCTGTTTCGTTAAAAACATTGCTAAACAATGCAAAACATTAATAAACATTAATCAGCTGAGTGCGTCTATACACACACACACATTTTTTTCTCTTGGCCTTTTTACTTCCTTGTACAAAGGAAAGGAAGTATTGTAATCGCGAAAAATTAGCAAAAACTTTTAATTTTGTGCACCGAAAAATGTGCCATTTTATCTGCTGGCCGAATTGCTTGTTTTTGTGTAGAAACTCTAATTGTAAAAATTATTTTTTTTAATTGTTTCAACTGTATTTTGTGTTTTATGCTTTTCTATACCTTTCAATTTAAATGAAGGTATTTTGAATTTTTACGTATTTTTGCCTTGCCGCGACGGGAGAACTGAACTAATTGAATGAGAATTATATCTTTTATGAAATGTGAGGAATTAAGTGTCTCGTATTAGCAGCAAACATTGTCGCCAGTCTGTCTCGCACAGAGGAGAATATTTACGAGTAGCGCATGCGCATTACGTAAGTGGCGCTGAAACGTCTCTGAAAAATTGTTTCTTTTTTATTTGTTTAATTTCTTTACGCCTTTTTATAGATTTATTATAATATTTAAATAGAACATGTGGCAGCGATTAGATAATACTTCAGATTACATAATTTTTCTGCATCCTGAGTTATAAAATGAATGAGATGTAACGCTGTTAAGTGGACCTAAAGCTAGAGTATCGTTATGGTAAATAAATATAGTGAATTTTAAACAGTGCATTTATCCTATTGTGGTTTATGAGCTATCGACGAAGTTGATTAAATTCAGTTCAATAAGTTTAAATGAACTGCAGGAAAAAATGCATATAATTTAATATTCCGGTACAAGGAAGTCATGTGGTGTACACATCAGACTATTTCATATAAGATTTTCCTTCTTTCTTTATGACATCGCCAGATTTCTTCCTGGCTAACCTATGTCCCTCTGATTGCTAGACGTTAAATTTATATTTATTCGAAAAAAATTACTTGATACCAAAATTCGTTAAGCTCGTTAATGAATTTCGTTTACGAATTCCAATCTCTTCTGTTTGCAGCTATACTGCTTTTCTTCTAACTACCTGAGCGCCATCTCCAGAAATTTTACCAAATTCCTAATTTTTCTAAAATGGCCTTCTCTGGTAGCTTCTCGTTATTCTGATGCATTCCAAGATCTAATAAAAAGATTTAATTTCTTCGAAATGAATCTCTCGTCGCTCTTGCTTAGTTTAGTTGCTGTTCTAGAACGACACTTATTTTCGGTAGTTCCATTTTTTAAAATTTGTTTACGGTACACTACGCAGCTATACTTCGTATTTTATGTGGATATTTTCCAATTTTGTAAAATTTCATCATAAGATTTTTGGCACCAACTCGTATTTCACCTGTTTGCGTTATGGATTATGTACACCTTTCACAAAAAAAGGAGGGGATAGTTCCATATCTCCCGTTCTACTGGACCGATCGTCGAAACTTAACTTGCGTTTTCTGTGTGTCGACAGTGCGACTTGGGATATATATTAGATTATACATAGCATTGTTCTAACGTAGGTACTTTGACACAAAATCGGACTTTTTATGAAATAACATACCAATGTTATTCCACATTTCGATTCTACGGCTCAAAATATGCCAAAGTGCCAAGTTTTGTAAACATCGCACGAGTAGATTTTAAAAAATTAGCTCTCAAAATTTTATCTCCTCCATGTTATCTGAATTTAGTATACATTTATTAATATCTCTTTTTTTTATTAAACTTTTTGATTCTTGCTTTCACATTTCGAACTTTAGGTTTATTCAAAATAAAATTCGCGTATTTTTTATGATTTATTTTTTAAATTTGTATTTTTAAATAATTTTTATAAATTTTTCGAAAAAAGTTTGAAATATAACCTATAAAATCTTCACCACCATCTGAATGTAGATACATTTCTAAGCATATCTGCAAAAAATTAGACTTTTCATTCAAAATTTCCTGAGATATCGTGAATTTACAAATTGGCGTGTTTTGAAATTTGGCATATTTGTTATGAGCCGTAATAACGCCAAATGTGGTTTACGCACTTTATTAAAATTATTTGAAAGTATGACCGATGACTCATGTCCAATGAACAAAATAGAAAGGAAAATAGATTGTTATAAATTAAGAAGTTCGCCAAGTGAATTATTCTTAGCGCAAACTGGAAAAAAAAATGCACCAAGATAAATTTTTAAATTTCTTCATAAATTTCTGACCAAAAATTACAAAATTTAATATCTAGGCATAATTTGAATAATAGAATCGAAATACGGAGAAAAACGTGTATGTTTTTTCAGAAAAAGTCCGATTTTGTGTCAAAATACCTATGTTAGAATAATGCTATATATAAATCTAATATATGTCCCAATTCGTGCTTTCGAGACATGGAAAACTTAAGTTCAATTTCGACAATCGGTCCAGTAGAACGAGAGATACGGAACTGTTCCTTTTTTGTTGTGCGTGTGCAAAGTATACTACTTGTTGCTATGGGGGGGGGAACTGCTTGCGAGAGGATTTAAACTTTTTAAGTATACGAATACTTCTTCCCTAGCAAGTTTAAGCATTTTCAATGTTTTAACAAATATTGGTATACTAATTTATCACATTTACAACAAATATCTCCAGTTTCAAGTTTTTGACTTTTCGTGCTATTTTAACATAATACAAATTGTAAACCAATTTGTTGAAATTGGCTTAAATTTTTTTATGCAGGGTTATATGAATACTTTTTCCCTTCCCGCATATCTTTAAAATGAGATTTAAAAGAAAAGCTATAAATTCAGAAGTTCTTTAATTCCTATATCGCAAGGAACAAAAGTACAAGAAATCAATCCTATATAATCGTAGTTGCTTATATCTATCGTTATATCGTTATAATTTAAGGTATATATCGTTATAATTTAAGCGAATCTTTTTGCACAGCCAGTCGACTAGGTACAAACCCAGAAGTTTATAAAGGAACTTTGAGAACCTGGAACAAAATTAAAGAATATTCATATGGAATGGAGGACCAAAAGATGCAAGATTGAAGAGAAAGTGAAATAACCTTCGTTTCTAGTAGTAATATAATTATTTATAAGACATTTCTTTCGCCTTCTTAGAATGCCTTCGTGGTGTAATAGTCAAGTACACTCGGCTCGTACTCGAGAGGTCCGCGGTTCGAGTCCCTTCCAGGGCATTGTTGATTTTTAACGACTTCTACTTTCAAAAAATACCTAATGTCTCTACAAATGTATCTACAAAAGAATTACTTATTCATTATTTTCGAATAAAATGTGTTTGTAATTGAAGTTTAGCACTGGAATGACCTGTCGCCTGGGTACAAATAGTATTCCTTTCTTTTAAATAAATCGGCATAATATTTTCAGAAAGCTGCGCGTAGTGGACTTGGAGACTCTAAGAAGATAATTATGCAAATTCCATAAGCAATCATACGGAAGATGAGCAAGGAGTATCATTTAAACAAGTTTAATAACAGACGAAACAGCAACACATCACACTGATCATGTGAGAAGCAAAGCAATCAATGTTATAAAGTGCTCACTTCCCCGCATAGAGAAATACTCAAAGCTTGATCTTTCAAACAAAAACTCATCTAAACTTCAAGTATTATTAGACCCTTGATGACTTATGCTTCGCCAGCTTGGGCTACTGCTACCCTTTCGAATATACACAAGGTTCACGTTGTGCAAAACATACTTCTAAGGATCTTTAGCAGACTATTTTGTTCAGAATAAACTTCTACATGCTGACTTTAAACTGGGTTATGGGTTATGGGTTATTCAATTACGGCAAAGCACACGAGGGCTATCTGCCTAAGGGGAGGAATGCCTTCGTGGAGGACTTTCTAAGGGAAACTGGCTCGTATACACGTTACACATGGGGAAAACCACGAAAACGTCCATGCAGCCAGCCCGTTCGCGGGATTCGAACCTCGGACCGAACTACCAGTGTTTAGCGTCTTTACCGCTCAGCCGCTGGTGGGCGACTTTAAACTGGATATATTGGATAACTTTCTCAGGAAAGCTAACAAAAAATTCTTCGAGAGTGCTCAATTTTGTGACCAAATCAACTTTGTTCGAACTTTTCACTACGAACTGCTTAATGAAGATAGATATCTTCGCCCCATGCAGCCTTCATCCTCAGTGAAAGCCAGAATTTTCCCACTTATGAAAATTTCGTATACAGTTATGGCACTACTTTATACAGGTGTATTTTATTGTCATAGTTTAACTCAACCCACCCAACTGCCCCTCCATCCATCCTAGCTGTCTTCCTGGACCCGTCAACCATGTAATCACTCTGCTTCAAAAGCCCACTGAGGCAAACACATCAAGACAGCCGGAAAAGACCATGCATTTAGCATGTCAATAGCGATGACTAGAAGAACCTGAAACTTCGTAAGAAAAACAGCAAAATAAATAGATTTTTTTAAAAATAAATAAGTACTAAAGTAGTTGACTTTGACTCCTGAAGTGAAACAGAACTTCAAACATTTTGCCACCAAGTATCGTGCTTTTTCATTTCTTTATAAACTATGCAGACTGAATAATTTCGATTAAGATAACACGCCGAACAAATATTAATTTAGAAGTCAAATAACAAAAATAACATTTTCTGTATAGACTATGCAAATTGATATAACACTGAATTTTGTTGTTTGACTTCTAAATTAATATTCAAACTGAAACTTCAATTTCGTGACATAAACCTTTGTTATTGCTGTGAGTAGTCTGGTTTAATCAGAATAAGCTCACGAATTTTATCGCGCCAACAAATGCAAGATTCCGCTTATCGTTAACATGAGCCTTGAGCATCGTATAGGTGACAGTATGACTCTGCCCGGTTTCGCTCTGATTTTGAAGCACCACCTCAGAAGACGTGTACGAGAGTCTACCCCCTGCGACCAAACCACTCGAGAGCACTTTCGACTCGCTTTATATTTTGATTGCCCCCGTATCAATATTTACAGACATTCCTGCCGTTTCCATGATCGAACCAGGCTGATCAATACGGCAGTTAGTATCAGTAACCACCGGTGGCAAATGAACGTTTAAACACAACTTTTAAAATGTTTAAAAGTTTTAAACACAACAAAAACAGGAACCTGTTTCCTTTGTTTTCCCTGTTGGAGTTATGCAAGTACACGGAACGTTTTTAAGTAGGCCTTATATTATAAAATTAGAAGACCGTTCATAAAGGTCAACAAAATGAAATAATTAACAATTTAAGTTACATAAAATGTAAAGCTATAATTAAAAAATTAGTGTATTATGTCAATGACAAATAATTAAATAACGAAATACCGAATCTCATCTTATTTGGGTCTCCGGCTGCAGTTACAATTTCTGTAAAGTACCGAAACTGAATTCCAGCTAAATTTCGGTCTTTAACATGCAGTATTAAGTACTCTTGCAAGGAATGATGGAAAATAAGAGTATTCTCTTCTATCTCACAGATAGAAAAATGCAAAACGTTTAAAGCGTCACTAATGAAAGCGAAAAGTATGCTTGTAATAGTATGAGAGTGGAAGAATGTGTTTTCGAAAACAAAGCGAGAAAATTTAAACGCTATCGGATCACAATCACCTGCCGATATAATTATAGCTCTTAAGCAGAACGTGCAACATGGGGAATACCTCCGAATATATAAGCTGAGATCAAACGTAATATCTCCATCAGTGACATTTTCATCCCCTATATTTCGTTACATCGATGCGAGAGATGTGCAAATGCTCATTTCCATGGTTATACTGGACGTATTTGAGTCATTTACATTAGTATTTCATATATTAGGCCCACTGACACATGGGGGAATTTTGGAATATAAATGGGGATTTCTGTTTGTCGTTCTGTTATTTAAATTGAAGAGCCACGGTCTCTCAAGCTCACAGCCAACGCGAATTAACGCCTATTTCATATTTTTTTTTTAAATCAACCCTCCTAAGCTTGATGGCGTGCAAGATAAACTTAGTGTTGAATCAGCTATTAATACTTTCACCAGTACAATAATTAGGCAATCACGTAATGAGACATCTACTGTGGTTGAATGCAGCACCTCGATTCGCAGATTCCCGGAGAGATTAGAGAATTCTTGATAGTTAGGAATCAGCTCCAGGAACAATATCACATGGCCTGGGACCCGGAGCTAAAAATTTAGCATTAACAGAATTAGCAGACATTTTAAGCTTCAAACTGCGGATTGAAAGAAAGAGATACGGAAAGAAAAAAATTAAGACAGCTCGCTTTATAAATTCGCAAAAAAATCTCAAAATGAAACCGATTTGAAGTAAGCCTTTCCACTTTGAAAATCACACGAGTATGCTGATGATGAAAAAACAGTTTTTGCGAAACACCGGGAAGTACAGTTTATTCCCAATTCCAACCCTGCTCGTCTGGCCTTTATCAAGCACGTGAAGACCTACGTTGAAGCCTGGCTTAAGCTCGTCTATGACTAACAAAGTCGTCGACTCTCGATTCCGGGAGAAATCGAAAAAATCAGAAATCTCTGAACGAGGAAAGTTCCAGGCGATCGTTGAATTAGAAAGAAGTTAGGAAAGTATCATATGAAGCTGGATGGATTCTGTTTGGAAAGGCTGCTCTTTTGACGGCCAAAACCCTACCTAGATTTACTTCCAGCCGAGCAGTTTAGGTTTAGAAAGCGATTAAATGCAATGAAGCAATTAGTGAGGATTGTAGAATTCCTATGTCCAAGAGTATTTAATAAAAGATATATTGCTCTCCTTATAATAGATATGGCAAAAACGTTCGACTGCTTCTGGTATAAAGGGCTAACTGAAGCTCCTGTGTTTGATTTTGAGAAGAGACATGATTGGGCTTTTAATTCCTTCGAAGAACTCACCTTCCGCAGCAAGTGAAGGCTTATCCTACTTTTTCTCGATGAACTGCTATCAAGGGATTTCGTGTCCCAGTACATTAACTCTTCTACGTAGCTACAGTGGCACAAACAATTGAAGATACACCTCACTTTTACTTGATAAATCCAACTTTCAATCGAAATAATACATTAACTAGAAGTGCAAACGTACTTTTATTTTTAGACATAACAAAAGGTTTAATTAACAGTAAAAATAAAGAAAAATCAACGACAAAATTCTAAAATAAAAATTTTCAGAGGCATTTCAAATAAACATAAGCAGATTTTTATCTCAAAAAATTGAGGATACACCAATGAAATTTTTGTTTAACTACCACTAGATTTTTTTTCTGCTTGCTACTATCATAATCTAAGTTTGGCCAATTTTATCTTAAACTTTTCAACTGTTATTTTTGTCTTTTGAAGTTGGTTATGTGAATTTAATGTCGCAATTTTGAATGAAAAATGGCTCCTCGAAGCGAGACCATTATTGATGTAAGAAAATTTATATTAAGGTTATTTAAGAAAGGAAAATCTTATCGTGAAATAGCTAAGATTGGCGGTAGAAGCCACTCGTGTGTACAGAAAATCATTGGAAGATTTAAAAGCGATGGATTAATTGAAAATAAAAGTGGAAGAGGAAGGAAAAGTATTCTGAGTGATGTAGCCAAAAGGAAAATTTTGAAAAATATCAAGATTGATCCTAAACTAAGTGCAGTCAAATTAGCTGCAGAAACTTCTCGAATAATGTGCAGAAGTGTAAGTGCTGAAACTGTGAGAAATTTGATTAGACATGCTGGATATAGCAGTCGAGTAGCTAGAAAGAAACCTTTTATAAGCTTACAAAATCAGAAAAGCGTTTGGAGTTTGCAGAAAGTCATCAGTTGAAGACAGATAACTTTTGGAAGAAAGTTATATTTAGTGATGAAAGTAAATTCAACATTTTTGGAAGTGATGGTCATCGCACAGTTTGGAGAAGGCCGAGCACCGCTTTGGATCCAAAAAATTTACGTCTTACAGTTAAACATGGTAGTGGCTCCGTCATGGTTTGGGGTTGTATGGCTTCAAATGGGGTAGGAAATTTAGTTTTTATAGATGGCATAATGGATCATAAACTTTATATATATATACTCCACAACAATCTTAATAAAAGTGCAAAAAAATTGGGTTTAGATGGAAATTTTATATTCTAGCACGACAACGACCCCAAACACACGGCACATAATGTCAAAATGTGGTGTCTTTTTCATTGTAAACAGCAACTGAAAACACCAACAAAGTCTCCTGACATCAATGTCATAGAAAATTTGTGGGCCACACTCGAAACAACGGTCCAAAAACACCAATTAGGAAAAAAGCCCATTTAAAAGCAAGTGTTACAAGAAGACTAGGATAAAATATCTCGAGATACCAATGAATCGGTACGAAGACGAATCGGTACCAAGACGTTTGGAGGACATTATAAAAGCCAAAGGACATGCAACCAAATATTGACACCGTCTTTGTATGTGATATATCACAAAAATTTCATCGGTGTATCCTTACTTTTTTGAGGTAAAGATCTGCCTATGTTTATTTCAAATACTAGTGAAATTTTTAATTTTAGATATTTATTTGTTGATTTTCGTTATTTTTGCTGTAAATTAAACCTTTTGTTACGTGTGAAAATAAAAACACGTTTTCTCTTCTGGTTAATGGGTTATTTCTATTGAAAGTTGAATTTATCATGTGAAAGTAAGGTGTATCCTCAATTGTTTGAGCCACTGTAGGTTTATCAGCGGCCGAGTCGTAACGTCGTTAAACACTGGTAGTTCGACCCAAGTTTGACTGGCTGCATTGGCATTTTAGTACTTTTCCTTATGTGTAATGTGGATACGATACAGTTGCCCTTAAAACGTTTGTCACGATGGCATCCCTCCAATTCGGCAGATAGCCCTCCTCGTATACTTTGCCATTACTGAATAAACTATATCAAATCTACGTAGCCGATTTTCCTATACCGATAAATGACTATCAGCTCTTGGCCTGTTATGCAGATGATATCACATTTACAGTAAAATCATTTTCGAAGAACAAAGCATTTAAAAACTCAAGGTCCGAAATTTATGAAACTGGAGATTGGTGCCGAAACCGGAAGGCATCAATCAATGGAAGCAAGTCTCAGCTGTTTATAATAAGACGGCACAAGACCAAACGTGAAATTTGTCTACTGAGGAAGTACCGAGAGTAACCAAGCTGATGGCGGTCTTTAGTCGCAATCTTAAATGAGACAACACACTAAGTGGGCAGTTTGTAGAGGTGCATGCATGGTAATATTGCATCGTCCTAAGGTCCAGATTTGATCAGTAGCCAAGTAAGGGCAGGAGAATGTGCATGGCAATACATCAACTTCTACCCTTTTTTGGTTACACATCAAATTTAGACCTTAGGAAAAAATAACTTTATATACAATTAGCAGGCCTTTTTTAGTGCTAAGTCTACCCAGCCTGGACAGCAGCTGTTCCAGCTGATGATAAACTGCAGATTATTGAAAATAATACGCTTCGAATCATTAGTCCTTGCATTTTGATCAGAAATTTGATGATGTGTTAAGGTCTTAAAAATCTGATTAGCTAGTGCCTCAGAAATACCACTGAAGTGTTTATTTTAAGACAAACAGCTCTGTTATTAACTACTCATCCATAATCAATTATGTAGTACTGGAAGATAGGTTTATCAGGCCGTTAACTGTTCATCTGTTAAGAGACCAATTTTTTTTCCCAATTCTATTTAAATATACTTATGTATATTTCTATTAGTTTCCATGTTTCAATTTTTAATTATAATTCATAGTTATTTAATTATAATTTGTAGTACATAAGATTCGTACACAAGTTTTCTTTAATGTTTTCCCCATTTCGTGTTATTAGCTGTATTGTATTCCTAGTGTTTGAGAGTTTAGGATTTTGTACAGGCTTGTATATTTTGAAATTTTCATGTGCATAGTTTAGTTCTACTTCTTCACTCTGCCTGTCAGTATGGTACTTTACACTTTTACAATCTTATGCATTTCATTTGTTTCATGGTTGCATGTATACCCCTGGAACTACCTCTCATAGTCATTGCTGCAAGACAAAGATCTTCCATCTCCTATTTCTGCAGCGTTCACGTTATGCAAGTCTTGGTTTTTAGGCGAACCAGTCGGTCTTACGTTTATACACCGATAATATGTCAGTATCCCATCCTGTTATAAATCTCGGATAAATGGAAACGCCAGTGGTTGGATCAGTAGAAACGACGACACAGAGTAATCAGCCCCAATACTTTAGAAAAAGAAGAAAGTACTCATTCCCGAGTCTCGCTTAAATTATATTGAGATTTCTGAACTGCAAAATTGGCATGTGGACATCAACTTCTATCTAAGGTTTTGTTTCCTAGGAAAAGAGCTATAGTACTGATTTCCAAGATTTACTTTCCGCTAATGCAAATGGTTAAGAGATCAAATTTTATGAAACCAAGTGTCGGAGTCTGTCTTCATAGAGTAAGTGTGTTTGAGCTAAAATTGAGTTTCATTTGAAAAATCAGAAGCACCGATTTCACGCATAGGTAGAATTTATTTTTTACTTAATGCAATAAACTCCGTGAAAACATGCAATCGGCTGAAAGATTAATTTTCAGATAACTATTTTTATTCTAAAGATATCGGATTTCTTGAAATATATTGACCTTCCTACTCTAAGTTAACGCCAAATGTTGTTACAGAAGCACAGATTAGTATGCATCGACTACTGTGATTTTTCACAACACTCCATTCCCATTTAAAGCATGTAAAAATTGTTGAGGTATTTAAGTGTAAGCAGGCAGCTTAGCTATAATAAAACGCATTTCCTTACCCTAAAACTTCGAAATTAAGCACTACTGATAAACTTATCATAGAAAGCATGCAATTCCGCAAAATTGCTGTCATTTCTTACCTATTCTCAATTACATTAAAATAATTTCAAAGTTTTACTAACGAGATTTGCTTTACTTTGCTCATAGCGTCATCGAGGGGATAAATTAAATAGTTCTTTCAAAAATTAAATTTTTTCCAGAATATCTAAAATTTAAGACTTCACTTTTAATTTTTTTCTTCCCTCGTTTAGCGATGCGGATTAGTAAATTTTTGAATATGAAGATTTTAAACAGGCATCTATGTAAAAATGAAAAGCAGCATCTTTAAAGCAAATATTTCCCATTTTGATATTCCTGTAGTCCAAGGATTCCAAGTAATTGCAGCGATGGAATAAAATGATAGGTGTGATAAACTACTGATTATGCAAACTTACTTGAGCAATAGCAGTTTGAAATTTGAATTTGTAAGATTGTTAAAAGACATCCAGGACACTTATATTAACAAGAATTTTATTTTCAAATCTGGAAATATTTAACAAGCAGTCTTATTTTAAAATCACCTTCGACGTTTTACATTTAACACTAGCGATAATTTACCAAATTTAGAACTCTAAAACACTTTTGAAGCAAAGCAGTTTAAAACTTGCAAATTTTCCACATCATGCCAAAATCAAACTGCATGTGATTAAAAAGAAACATTGTGAATCCAATGACGGAAACAAATTATCAAATTCAAATCAACCACTTGTTTAATATTAGATGATCTATGGCTAGATCTTGTCAGGTATTTTGTACTCACTTTAAAAAATGACAAGGGAAGAATTTTACTTTCGTTCGGCTTAAGTTTATCTTCTTGAACCTTTTCACTTTGAACTTTCGTGTTTAGATTTAGTTTCGGCGTCCACATCTCCTTCAAATTCTTGATTCTGCAAACTCTCGAATCTTAAATTCGAACTTAGTTCCTCAGAACATGGTCCCAAAGGTTTTCCCACTTTAGCCACGACCATCTCCACATCCACAGCAGTGATCAGCGATGGGACCTCCTCCACTGCGGCTTCAACTGTCAGCTCGGCGGTCGTGGCAAACTTCTCAACTTCGGTGGCTGGAACCAGTTGAGAAACCTTTCCTTGTCTACGACTCTGTTTAAGTCTACGCCTCTGTTCTACGACTCTGCTCCAAGAAACCTTTGTCTCTTCACGTTTTGCTACAATTTTTTTCTGTGGTGGGTCAGATCTTAAATTCGAGCTCGATTCCTCAGAAAATACTCCCATTTCTGTGCATTTTTCAGTTTCCTGAGCTATGATTTTCATTGTGGTACGCGCATCCCTTTCATCGCGGTGCGGCATAGTCTGACGAAGATTCTGCATCATGTTAAGAAGTTCAAGATGGCTTTTTGCATTTTTAGATAGTATTTCTTGTTTCTTAACACTATGCCTCTTTTGCGTAATAAAACCTGACTGTTCTGATAACGATTGCTGAATACTTTCTGATTTACTCAAAGTCTTCTGCATTGGAGGAGAGGAAGCCAGTCTTACAGAATCCAATTTTCGTGGATTCGTTCGTTTCGGTCTAGCCCCTTGACTTAAGCAAGAGGATTCCAATCCTAGATGAGCATCCGAAAGCTTAGCTGCTTCTGGAGTAGACGGACTACGTTCGATGTCCACTAGTTTTATTTCCGCCGAATCTCTTTCCGACTTTACTTCAGTATCTCCAAGGCTCTTAGCTGCTTCAGTGACACTTTTCAGACGATAGTCTTGTAAAGTGTCAAAAGGAAGTGATAAATTAGAAATGTCCAAAACCATATTTCTACGCGATTCATAGTGTCTAACGTACAGAGATAAGCTGTCCCAGCCTCCTGCTTCGTAAAACGCATTTCTTAAATTAAACTTGAAGTACATTGTCCAGAAAACAGCAGCAAATTGGAGATTGTATGGTCTGCCTAAGGTATATTCGGTCAACATATATTCACCGATAATGGCACTTGTCAACAGCACGATGAGAAATATATCCTCCTGATCCGAAAACGACTGGTTAAGATGATTTACCAAATGTTGAAAAACATTCTCAGGGACAAAGACACCACCCAGAATAAAGTTTCTATTGCCTCTTCTCACATAAGTTTGTTCGTGAAGTACAGCTACACCAATGATTTCGGTGAATTTGGACCTTGTTTCATCATGTGAAGGCCGTTCGCTCCTCGGAATTTCATCTGGAATTATTCTGAATGCGTTCCAAATAAAGCTGTACAAATCTTGAGCAAATATTTCCGCTTCATTATCGTCGGCTAGCTGCGGTACCGCAGTGGCCACCTTCATTTCAGCGACCGTTACTAGCTCCTCCACTTTGATAGCCGCAGCTAGCTGCGAGACCATCTCCACTTCTGCAACCGGAGCCAATTCCCACATTTCAGCGACTGCGGCTAACTCGCCCTCTTCGATGACCGTGACCGGCTGGATAGCCGTATCTGGCTCGGCTAGCTCATCCGCATCAGTATCTGCGGCCAACTTCACATCGAATGCGGTGGCTAGCTTAGAGTTCTCCAGTTCACCGGCCGTATCAAGCCCCGCTACTTCAGCAGCTGGGCCCCCGCCGACCATGGCCATTTCGGCGGCGGAGGCAAGCTCCTCCATTTTGGCGGCCGTGGCCTGTTCCTTCACTTCGGCGGCAGAGGCCGGCAGAGGCTGGCGTCTACCGCTCGATTTCTTAAGACTGCTTTTTTCAGGTGTCTGAACTATCTGTGGCCGACGCTGGCGTCTACCGCTCGATTTCTTACGACTGGCTTTTTTAGGTTTCTGAGCTACCTGCTCTTTTTCTATTTGCTCTGCAGCGAATTCTACAGGCAGTGAAGGTAAGGGGGAGACCTGACTGTTCTGCGGCAATGAAGGTAACGAAATACGACTGCTCTGTGGCGGCGAAGGTAAGAGAACCCGTCTGCTCTGTGGCGGCGAAGGTAAGAGAACCCGTCTGCTCTGAAGCAACGAAAGGGGTACTGCGTGAAAAGGATGTGGTAAATTACAAAAGTCTGAAATTTGAACCCTAACCAATTCATAGCGTCCACTATACGCAGCTAACCTGTCCCAGCCTCCTGCTTCGTAAAACGCATTTCTTAAATAATACCTGAAGTACGTTGTCCAGCAAATACCCCCATATCCAAGAAATTCGTATCTGCCTAAGGTGTATTCGGCCAACATGTATTCAGCAATAACAGCACTTGTCATCAGAATCATCATACACATGTCTCCGGTAAATAACTTGTTAAGATCTTGGACCAAAAGTGTAAAAATTTCTAACCTTGTGGCATCGACATTACTCGGCATAAGCTTCCTTCCGACTGATCTTATATGTATTTGTGTGTAAAGTACAGCTATACCAATGGTTTCTGTGAACCTGGATCTTCCTCTATTCTCACACAAGGTCCGCACCCTTCTAGGAATTCGATCTCTGGATATTCCGAATGCATTCCATATAAAAGTATACAAATCTTCAGCAAATATTTCCGCTTCATAATCATAGGCTTCCAGCTGCTGTGCTGTCATGGGCGGAGGCAGTAGGGGTGGTCGCTCCACTTCGGTCGAAGGCGGCAGTGGGGGTGGTCGCTCCACTTCGGTCGAAGGCGGCAGTGGGGGTGGTCGCTCCACTTCGGTCGAAGGCGGCAGTGGGGGTGGTCGCTCCACTTCGACGGAAGACGGCGACGAAGGCAGTGGGGGTCTACTGCACGGTTTGAATTCCCCTTCGACGGAAGGTGCAGGCAGATGCAGTGGGGATGATCCCTTCACTTTGACGGAAGGCGCCGGCGGATGCAATGAAGATGATTCCCCCGCTTTGTCGGTCATCGGCAGGCGCTTGACCACTTCGACGGCTGAAGACAGCTGTTCGGTCGTTTTTTCGACAGCCGTGCACATTCGATTGATTGCTTCTTCGGAGGTTGTGGTGAACCGCTTGACTTCTTTTTCGACGGAAGATGACAGCTGCTTAACTTCCTCGATGACGGCCGCGGACATCTGCTTGATCTCCTCGACGACGGCCGTAGACAGTTGCTTGACTTCTTCACTGGTAACCGGGAAAAGCTGTTTGACTTCTTCACTGATGGCCGGGTACAGCTGCTGAAGAGCTGTTAAACCTGAAGACTGCGGCATTTGCGCTTCCTTCTCACCTGCATCTAGCGTTTGCTCTTTTTCCGTTTCTTTCTCCGCTAGTTCTGGTATCTGAGTTTCTTCTTCGGCTAGATTCGACATTTTCTTACTTACCCTACTGCACGGTTTGAACTCTCAAATTAAGCAATGACTGGATAATCTACATGCAAAAGGTTTTGGGGCACTGGCGATGCACTTTTAAATGAGAGGTCATTATTTATTCCCGTTCTAGCGCATGCGTAAACTCATGTATATTTCTTCAAAAGGAACCCTTAAGAAATGATGTGTCAAACAATTTGTAGTTCTGGATCTATTTTATTATATTTTAATTATTGTCTGATCAAAAACTTGCGAAATTGAATTCTCCGTTTAAATTTTATATATAAATTACACAGCTCACTTGTTTTGATTTCGAATGATAGCTCATTTTTTTTATCGTATTTACAAGTAACCGAAAAATGGTAAACTCCCAAACTGCTATCTGCTGTTATTTTTAATTATGACTGATTTTTCAAAATATATCCTCGTTTGTAGATGTCGTTAACAGAACATACTTCCTCGAGAGAAAACGCGACATTCACTCCAATTGCACTAGTAAAGAAATTATAACTTTTGTATCTTAAAGGCCCATTTAATAGTAGCTGAGCCTTGAGTCCAAGACACTGTACGAACTTGACTGCTCAGTTTGTATGGTTTTTAATGGAATAGTTTCATCTATTCAAGAAATTTTTCTTATTTGAAATTTTGAATAGCATTTTCATTTAGGCTGTTTATTTTATATTATAAAATTTTTGCTAGGGTAAATAGGCCTTAGCAGAATGACTTAAACTTACACTGCGTAGCGCTCATACATCTATAATATTTGTCAATCCGCTTAGTAATATTTATACTTCACTCATATTTCCTATCATTGTATTTGTGCATTTTTATACAGTATCCACGCTTGTTTTTCGCAGAGTTGCATTCATATATTTTCATGAATCTTGACAGATTAAGGAACATTGGAACCGCTTCTAGCTTTTTAACATATCTCATATACCCTCAGCTGAGCTGTACTCAGAACTTTGTTGTAGCCAATCCCTATCTGCAAATAAATGTTATGTTCTACCTACTTCTAGTTTGAATTCGAGTAATCTTAACATTGCTATCCTCAAATAGGCCACTGCTTTTGCGGAAAATATAGTTGGGCAAAATTTGTAATTCGAGTGTAACTGCAATTACAATTACAATTACATTGTAATTGAAATTAGATTATGCAGCTGCTTTCTGTAATTGGGCTTTTTGTAATTGCAATTACAAATTAAATGTGAAATCTAATTACAGTTATAATGGGAGTGCAATTATAGAATTCAGTTACAATTACAACGCAATTACAATGTAACTGTAACTGAAATTGCAACTAAGAAAGTAACAACCCTTGACGATTATAATTACACACCTTGGAAAATCCGGATCATTACGATAAGAGCTAGCACTTCTGAAATGAATTGTCATTTTGAATAACAATTTGTTAAATAATATTACATAAAGATGGTCGCTGGAAGAAAAATATTAGCATTTTTCATCTGGAACCGTCTTGCTTAAGTTCAACATATCCTGCAATTTGTAGCAGAAACGTAAGGTGTGATCTAAGTCTTTATTAAATATTACACATATTTTCAGTAAATAAGGAAAAGAAATATTGTTACGAATTTCACATTTATTTGGCTATTTATTTAGAATTGTAATTAAAATTCCTTTTTGTTTCCCCGTGCAACTCAGACGATTTTTGAAGAGAAAGCTACGTCGAAAAAAAAATAAAAATAAAAGAGCGCGTGCATTTAATGCTTAATAAATAAATATCTCGTAATTACTGTTGCCATCCAGAAAATCTAGAAAACTCGTGATTGTTCTACTGATAATTAAAAAGCTTATAAAAGCCGAGTTGAAACAGCTCATCTCTGCAGTTGTTGTTGTTGTTGTTGCTGTGGTAAGCGTCGGCACTTCCATACTATAACATGACGCCAAATTGCAGCGCCAATCCACTACAGTGGTGGCGATGTAAACTAAATCTCTTCCCCTCCTCCTTTCCCCTGCAGTGACGTCATGGAGGTCGGAAGTAAGATGGCGAGGCCGCAATGAGTTTTCACACGATTGGATGTTTTGCAATTGCGTCGTAATTATATATATAAATGTATATATTTTCTATTTGTATTTGTA
>KK114294.1:393335-409689 GCA_000611955.2 Stegodyphus mimosarum
CCGTTCTGATGTCTAATTCGTTAAAACTTCCTTTCTTCTATCTTAATTTCTTCTTCTCCATTTTTTCTCTAATTTCTTCTGATATATCCTTTACCTTAATACGGCGAATCAGGAATCCATCTTTATGAATTTCTTGTTCTTTAACTTATTCTTTCCATCTTCTGTGGAATATATTCCTTTTTCTTTTTGACATCTTCCTTTGTAATTTAATACCTTTTTCCTCTATATCTTCTTCCTCTGAAGCCTCTTTTTCTGCCTTTACAATAAAAGACAGCTCAAATTGTAATGATAAATTGAAGATTTTATGCTTTATTGAATGTCAGCCTGGGAAATTGCTAAAAATCTAACATTTCGGCCAATGGCAGCACTTGTCGAGGACTGCTTCTAAAATTTTCGACGTAGTATCGTGTTTACAGATTTTGTTTTCTAAGGACAATATTTCATATAATAAGTAAAAATAATGCCCCTCTCTTACGCGCGAGTGCTCTAAAACAGCGAGTACTGATAAATTTAATTATAATTACGTTGTAACTCTTGTTCATGCACATAAAGTACAGTTGTAACTGAAGGTTATAAGTACATTATAGCTGTAATTTCCGTGCAATTGTAAATATAAATCGTGCAATTAGAATTACATTCTAATTGAATTAATTACAATTACAATTACATTGTAACCGAGTTAACTGCAATTACAATCACGTTATAATTGTACGATTTATAATGCAATAATGCATTGTAACTGAAGAAATTTCAAAATACTTGAAATTGCTTTAATTGTGACTGTAATTATATTGTAATTGTAGCCTCTATTACTTTTTAACTTACATTGTAATAGAATAATGTTCTATGCTAACGTAAGAAAATATCTGTAAATGGTCATTTAACAGCATGAGGCATTCATTTTTCTGAGTTTTATTGCTGCATATTATAGCTTAGCCTGGTCCAGCGAAACAGAAACAATCGCAGATTCTAAAGTAGCATATTTTATAATCTGCGTTTGTTTCCCTCCTGAGGCTTGCGCAATGACTATTGTGGTTGAAGAGAACAGTGCTTCATGTGGTTCCCTTGAATCTCATAAACCAGTAGCAGTCTTCTCACAACATATTTTTGTTTTAATTTTAGCCCTTTGAGTTTTCATCTCATTGGGAAATTGGAAATTGTCTTGCTTTGCTTAGTGAACATCTTTAGCATCTAACTACATCTGCGTTCATATTAAATTGATGTAATGTCATATGCACACTGCTGGCCGCCCAAATTGCAACACCAAGAAAGACAAGAGACATCACAGCAAAATTTATTTAGTAGATAACATGTTGACCAAGTATCAAATGATTAAATTTAAAGACCTCTGTAAAGTGTGGTTCCTTCCAATCAGTAGCCAGAGTAGCCGCCATTGTTGGAGATCACCGCTGCCATACGCCTCGGCATTGATTCAGAGAGACTTTGGATGTGTTCGTGGGGTACAGCAGACCAAGCAGCTTCCACACGTTGCTAAAGTTGATCTGGTCTGGCAGCTTGGGATGAAATCTGGGTCAATCGTTCAGCAATCATAGACCACATGTTTTCTATCGGCAAAAGAGCCGGACAACGAGCCGGCCAGAGAAGCAAATCAGTCTGGCGATTGACGAAGAACCCTTGAACAATGGGTGCCACGTGTGGTCGAGCATTATCTTGTTGAAATATGGCTGTGGGCAAGCCCTGAATGTAAGGAAGGACAACTGGCTCCAACACCTCGGAGATGTAGCGCTGGCTGTTTAAAGTACCGGCAATGCGTACTAGAGGAGCGCGAGAGTGATATCCAATACCGCCTCATACCATAGTCCCCGTTGCAGGACTAGTGTGGCGGTGCATAACGCAGCTGTTCAGCATCCTCTCTCAACGGTGTCTCCAGACTCGAATCCGACCATCGTGGTGTTGCAGACAGACGCGTGACTCCTCAGTAAAGACAATTTCATTTCATTCTACCGTCCACATCCTTCTTTCATCGCACCACTGGCGGCGCAGAGGTCTGCGGTTCTGCGTCAAGGGTAGACGAAGCAATGGACGTCTTGCGGACAGACCACTCTGCCGTAAACGGCGTCGAATGGTATGCGCTGACACTGGATGCACATTAGTAATGAACGATGACTTTTTCGGCTCGTGTACAATGAAAAAAGTGAAAGGAAAATAGATTGCTTTAAATTAAGAAGTTCGCCAAGTGAATTATTCTTGGCGCAAACTGATAAAAATGCGCCAAGATAAAAATTTAAATTTCTCTATAAACTTCTTACCAAATATTACAAAATTTAATATCTAGGCATAATTCGAGTCGTAGAATCGAAATATGGAAAAAAATTGGTATGCTATTTCAGAAAGAGTTCGAGTTTGTGTCAAAATATACATATTATAACAATGCTATATATGAATCTAATATATATCATAAGTAAGGCTTTCGAGACATGAAAAATGCAATTTGAATTTTTGAATTTCTTTAATCAGCCCAGTAGAACGGGAGATACAAAACCTTCCCCCCCCCCCCCTTTTTTCCGCAGTGTACGTATTGCTCTAGCAAATGCCTGAATCGTCATGATGATTTCGTTGACAAACAGCTCTTTGTGTCGCCTGCCATAAAACAAAACTTCTTATTAGTTGAAAGGGGCTTTGTCCCTGAAGGGCTATTGTTTTCGTTTTGGCATTTTGCGTTGATTCACTATAAATGTCCGATTCACTTTTCAGATTGTCGCCACCAAACATTATCAGCCTGCATTATATTTAGACAAATTAATTCATGAACAATCTGCATAAATGTATGTATGTTTCTCGCACTGTGATAAAACAAAGGTACCTAAAGCCATCCAATTTTGAATAACTTATGTTTCCACCCGAATATGGGCATCTGGAAGCCGAAATATGGAATTTGGAATTTGTTTTATGATCTATTTCATAGTTTGTAAAACTTTAACGAAATTTTGATTAACAAACTCAACAATTTAAAAGCGAGCAATGGCAACACTCTACGGGGAGGAAAAAACTTTTTTATTTTCAGCACACGAAACTGTGTATCGGAAATTCTAAAGATATGCTCATTTTAAAATTATTTTGCGATATTGCTGTTGCACTGAATTTTATGGTTTAAGTGCGAAGAACATGATATATAATAAATAAAGGTAGCACACCAAACGTTAAAAAAAAGCCCCTTTGGACGTCATTTAAAATCTGAAACCTTTCAGACTTTTTTTTTTTTTTAGTCCAAACGAGCTTTGTCCCTGAAGAAATATTCTTTTCGTTCTGCGATTTTGCGTTGAATCATTATAAACGACTGTTACACTTTTCAAACCGTTGCCACCAAATGTTACCATTCTGTATTATATTTAAAGAAATTAAATAATGAAGAATCTGGATAAATGTATGTATACTTCTCAAATGTAATAAAGCAACGGTACCTAAAGCCATCCAGTTTTGAATAACGTACGTTTCCACCCGAATATGCGCAGCTCGAAGCCCGAAATTGCAATTTGTTTTATTATCTCTTTCAAATTTTGTAAAACTAACGAATTTTTGATGAACAAACTCAAGCGATTTAAAAGCGAGCAATGGCAACACTCTACGGGGAAAAACACCTTTTAATCTACACTGGTGTGCAAAAATTAAGGACGAGACGGTTTTTTCAATATAACTTTGTACAAAAGCTTTCCAAATCAACACATTTAATACCGTAAGATCCCCAATACGTAAGGACATGAGTAATGTAAGCAACACCCACTAAAAGAGAAATCAGAGGGATAAAAAGAAGCTTTATTGAAAAAGTAGCATGGAGCGCAATGCGACTGAAGGCCGAAACATCCCTGTGATGGGTGTCCAGCAAGAAACATCCGGTCTTTAATAGGGGATATGATCTCCCCTGACTGCTAGGCAGGTTTCACATCATTTGTGCATGCTGGATATGTGGTTGTTAATGAGCTGTTGAGACACTGCTGCTCGTTTCTCTTGTAGCACCAATCGCAGTTTCGGAATCGTTACTGGCGATAAGTTACGTGCTGCCACGGGTCTCCCTAGTAAGTTCCGTACATGCTTGACGGGATTTAGATCCAGAGACCTTGCCGACCAATCCATGTGTTCAATATCTTCACTCTCCAACAGCTCTTCGACAGTAACTGTGCGATGAGGTGGAGCGTTGTCGTCCATGAAGAGGAACTGAGGACCCATAGCCCTTGTGAAAAGACGCATGTAAGGAAGAAGAACCTCGTTACAATAGCAGTCCCAGGTGACGAACCTCCTTGGGAGATATGAAGGTCGGTCCGGCTACCAAGCATTATGTCTGCTCGAACGAGAACTCCGCGACCTCCAAAACAGTCCCTTTTGATGATGTTGAAGGGGTTATTGCGTGTTCCCCGCTCTGTCCAGATGTGTATGTGTCTAGAATCGCAACTCAGACTAAATCTGCTCTCATCTGTAAAGAGTACTCGTCCCCATTCATTGTCTCTCCAATTCCGGTGTTCCCGGCACCACAGAGAACGCCTTCTCCGATGGGCAGGCGTTAGAGGTACACACCGTACAGGGCGTCGTGCAAACAGACCACCACCGTGCAGTCTTCTGGCCACGGTAAAACGCGATATCGGTCGTCCAGTCGCCTGTGTCGTGTGTCTAGCGATTTCTCCCGCTGTCTGCCGCCTGTTTCTTCTGGCCTGTAAGGCAATATACCGGTCATCTGCGGGTGTGGTTCCTCGTGGACGACCACTACTAAACCCCCGGATAGCTGTTCCTGTAGTTTGAAATTGTCTCCAAAGTCGTGAAACGATGCTGTGAGCAATTCCGAACTCTGCAGCCACACTTGTCACACTGCGGCCTTCCTCCAACTTCCCAATGATTCGACCTCGGGTAAAAGCATCCAGATGTCGTCTAACAGATTGATTATTCGCCATTTCTCGCTGAGGCAGCAACTCGGTGTGATTTTAACTGCTATACGGCGTGCAATCTCTTTGCCAGAAATACTGATCTTACACCGACAACATGCTTTATACTACTCAGACACTCCCCCATTACGTCTACCTGCATATCTGCGCATGTGCTGCCGTACATCACCTTACTTAATCTCCTGATTGGTCTTTCTGTCCGCTCTGCCTCTTCGTTCAGCTGATATGCTAATTTTTCGACTTCGTCCTTAATTTTTGCACACCAGTGTAAAGCGCTCGGAGCTGTGTATCAGAAATTCTAAAGATATGCTCATTTTAAAATTATTTTGCGATACTGCTGTTCAACTGAATTTTGTGGTTCATGTGCGAAGAACATGATATTTAATAAATAAAGGGAACACACAAAACGCTAAAAAATTATTCTTTGGACTTAATTTAAAATCTGAAACCTTTCAGATTTCTTAAATTTTTTAATTTTTTATTTTATTTATTTATTTTTTAACCTCTATTCGAGTATCTAATACTTTTCTTCCAGGCAAGATTCTCGAGCTTTATTTTGAAAGCATATCTCTTCATTCTACTCTAGTATTAAATTCCATTTCAAGTCTTTTCTAGACAAATAATTTAACACTGACTGAACAACAAAGGTTTTCAGATGTTGCGTAAATATATCTAATGCATATCTGACAAAAGTCTGACCGCCTTTCGTTGCTTAATACAGAAACTTTATTAACATTTTCTCAACTTTCATCATCAGTGAAATTATGTCAAAGAACTCTAAAATGTACTATTTTAAATTTCGAAGTTTCGAAATTTTTCCTGAAAAGCAATTCTTATAGCACAAATTATATGAAAGGTTAAATAAAATTATTTATAAGCAGAAAAGACTAACTTAGTTTTTATTTTTGAAAGAAATAGGGCAACCTTTTCTTATGCTCTAGTGCTTTCCAAAACCAATGCACCATTTTTCGCTGTATTATAATTGTTTCCGAATGCCATGTAATAGAATAGGAAACTGCTTCTAAAATTAAGTTCATCGCAATTTACTCCCTCTGATCTGACAGATAGTAAGCACTTTGCAATTGAAAAAAAAAAAAAAGGAAAAAATTTTAATTATTTCTATCAAGATATCGAATTTGATAACTAAAATTCTTGTTACTAGGGAGCATATTTGAAAAGTCTTGAAAGCGCGAGGTTAGTTTAACAATAAATATAGCCTTAAAGCATTTGAAAAATAGGTTCGTAGCAAATGACCAGTTTTGAGTTGTAATGTAGAATGAATAAATGTAATGACTAAGCTATGAAAAATAGAATTTTTATATGGAACAGGCAGCATGGAAGAAATATTTTGTCGTTGTAAGCAAGGCAAAATCTTTTACATGCTGCTAAAATTTTCCAATTAATCGACTTCGAAAATTGTTTTCTACGGCTTACGCTAAAGAATGAAACGGCATTCGAAATTGCAGTAAATAGACTACAGAAGTTTTACATTAACTTGAATCCGATTATGCAAGTTCTTCATAAGATAGCACAATTATAATGTTATAAAATGCACCAAAAGTAACAGGGCCGCTTAGATTATTTCCCGTAAGGGAGTGTCATTGTGAAATATATTCACTTCGTGAAGAATTAAGAAACATATGTTTTGCGTCTGCGCAGGAAATTGAATGATTAATTTCTTTTCGTTTAAAAATGCTTAGCCAAGAACTTCGAAGTTCCTGTGCGCAGTTTGATTAGTGAAGCTAATTAGAAAACAAGGCGTGAAAATGATGGCGTTTGTAGAGGATCGTGAGGCTAAATTGTTTGCTCGAGATTTATATCGTTACATGTGGGATACATACGGAGTAACCTCAGGAAGAGAACGAAAAGAAAAGAATGAAGAAAAGTCCAGTTTTACAGACGATACTGGCCTAGCAGTAGTCTATACACAGATGTACATACGAGATAATCTTCAGGAACTGTTCCAGAAGTCTTTGACAAATGCACCCTTAAAGAAAGTGTTCAAAGAACTGACAAATTATCTCAACAGTTTTTTGGTACTTGAGGATAAATTCCTCGTAACACTGAATGCATCAGCTAGTATTGCTGAATTTATGTTGTACCAATACAACTTGGGCAAAATCGATTATCTTCTGTATGGTAAACTTTGCTGGTGTACATATTTCAATATTTACTTAAAAAGAGACTTTTATGCAAAAGGAGGTTGGAAAAGCTTCGTAGCTTATGCTGAGGGTTACGTACAAGAGGCTTTCGATGAAGAAGTGATGAAAAAAGTGAAGAAATACATCGTCTTCAATCGCTACAACTACTTAAGGGGTACAAAACTATATTTGTTAAGGACAAAGGATCTTCCCCTTAAGTCACCGAAACAAGATCTTTGTGCTGAAGGCGCAGAAAGGGTAGCTAAGGAAAATGCTGAAGTACAGAAGTCTTCATCAAGAGATTCAATATACTTGGATGACAACCAACGTCTTCACCCTGAAGCAGCTGCTGAACGTCATTCCGCAAGCGCAGATCCATATTCAGCGACTTCAGATTCGCACAAAAGTCGTCACCGACGAAAATCTTCAATTCCAAAGAAGCTGACTCTAGGAAAGCGAGTACCTTCGACAGTAAAGAACATTTCCAGTCAAGAAGAAACTGAAAAATATATCACGTTACTAGAATATTTGCAAACTCTTTATGCTTCGTTTCTAGTCCTGTCAAATCGAAACCAGAAGGATCCGGGTAAAGAGGCCACGGTGGGTACAGGAACTTCGGAGTCTTCTCTAGATCCAAAAGTTGAACAGGCTTCAGCTGAAGAGGTACAGGACACTAAAGTAACTAAACCTCCAAAAAGAGGTAAGAAAAAGCGCCGCAGTTCAAAGAAAAGTGCGCATTAATGCCGAAAATACCTCATTTATTTTTGCAATGCATGGTGAAAGTTAAACTAACTTAAAAGCTCGACTTCTTGAGTAAAACTAATTGATAACTTTTATTCTGTTTACTATGTTCGTTCCTATACTTAAGTCTTAATTAAAATGATTAGCTAAATCGTTTAAATCGTTATTTCATAACTTCATTATAAATAACTTTTAAGATGAATTGATTTTAACATAACTTGTGCAATTTTAAGCCTGCCATAAATATGTTATCATAAGTGCAGGTATCTAATGAATTCTCAGTATCTTGGTTTTGTTTTACGTGTCACACTTTAGTTGTCTTAAACATGTATGGAATTTGAAATTTAAATTATTTAGTCTTAAATTTTTAAACATATTTAAATCTTGAAATGAAGTGCTCAATATTTGTCTACTTTATGTAACTATTTGGTGTTTTAATTGTAATCACTTGTATGTGTAGTCTTCTGTTTTAAAAAGTTTAAAATAAAATTCCTTTTCAGATGATTGTTGTTAAAGTGTTCCTTTGTGTACAGTTATGAGAATTCAAATTTCAAAAGAATTGTTAGCAACTTAAACAATAGAACGGATAAATTTCGGCGTTTCAAATCGGTGCTTTAAAACCATAAAGAAACTTTTGATGTTAGTAATGGATTACTCTTAATCAAGCGTAAATTCTCAGATTTAAAAATCTAGTGTAAATTCCAGTAACTGATTGCTGCAATAACTGATTACTTCAAATTGTGGCTAAAGTTTAGCACTCTTTAAGGATGGATGGACCTAAAATTTAATACTACTACGCATGCGTAAAACCTAGTTCTAAGTTTCCAAATTAACTATGGTCTGCCTCAATTCTATCTTCTAGATATCCTGACGTAAACAATTCCGTCGTTCTTGTGTCAAACTAAACTTGCTAATGTGGAAATGCGGCGATAGGCCCCTCGCGTAAGTTTATAAATATAATCTTAAATTTATCTTAAATTTCACTCAATTTCTCAAGCACAATATGCATAGTTGTATCTCTTCATATAAACATTAGAATGAAAAATCTTCAATTTAACCTTTTCTGCAGATTAATTGTAAGATTTGCAATTAATAACGTTGGTAAATTTCCGATCATGCATTTGATAATTTTACAAATCTATCTTATCTACTAATTTCTGCAACTTGTGTCGTGTTCTGTTACTTAAATTGATAATCCCATGTCAAAACTAAAAACAATGTCTGAGCAATCTCTTGTATTTTAATAGCTGTAAATTGTTCACATTTTGACTAATTTCTGTATTTTAAAATTCCTTGACCCGAACCGATCTGGAACAATGGTTGCAATTATTTTAATTATAACTGACTGCGAAATTTCTTTCGGTGTGAGGAATTTAGAAATCGGCAATATACCCGTAATAGTTCCTCCTCTTAATTATTCTGTGTAGAGTTTGGAAACTAATGCCGCAAAGTGTTTAATTAGTTTCAAATAGTAATTGTGTATGTTTAAGAAGTATGATGGACTATAAGGTTCTTTTCAGGCCGTCGAGAAAAAGTTGGACACTGACATCTTAATATATTTCTGCAAAACTAAAATTTCAAAGTTTCGCCGTGTTTTTAGCTTAGGGTTACTTTCGAAAAACTAACACATAGCTCAATTACTCTAGCGATACTCCAATTAAATTAGTATACAAGAATCGTCATCACTGTTGGAGTTCTCATGAACCTCTGATTTCTCGTAGTAACACATAATTGGCTAGTACTACTTGGCCAATTTAGTTTCCAATCTAACTATATGCTTTAAGGAAGCCTCGCAGTTTTCCAGATGGGTTTGATCAAAAACATACAGTAGCTATATTTGCACTTTCAATAAATTCACATTTTCTGTTTCGAGAATGCTATGGGTACGTAACTTTAGGCCATTTTCCAGAAGATTTTATTCTCAGCTTGATTCATGTTTAGTATTAACAGTCCATTTAGTGTAAGTTATCTAAATGTGTGGTAAAAGCAAAAAGCTCCTGTTTCTTTTTATACAATAGCCAAGATTGTAGCAGTTCTTAAATTTCCAACCGAAGTATTTATTAGTTTTCGATAGCCCTTTCACTTCTCACAGTGAGTAAATAAATTTCGAACAGTTCTTGTTTAAAATCTTGGCATGTCTCAATTTTTTTACAAGATCTTCAATCTGAAACTAAATCGGGCATTCTGAAGTAATACAAACTCTCGATTTTAAAGCGGAATTCGAATTTTTAACAAGAATTTTAGTTTCAGTTGAGCTTCTAATCACTTTCTCGATTTCTGAAAATTAAGTACAGGTTTTCTAATGAGTCTCCACTTTAAAAAAAAAAAAATTCTAGGAATTCGAGTTTTCTGAATTCAATATAAACTTATGGTCAGATCTAAGTTCTCTCGGGTACAATATAGCTATTTTATAATCCTCATTCACTAATAACTTAATTAAGGTAGAAATTTATTTCCTTATGTTGTCATATTTATACACAAAGGAACTTCAACTCGTGCATTGTGTTCGTTCCATACAAAAGTGAAACTCGTTTAGAAGATAAACACCACAATGAGAAATTAGGCGGCTTCACTGCCATCACACTTCACCGCCAAAAGACCGCTGGGGTAAATTATATACAAATTTTATTTTAGAACAATCTGGCTTTTACTTATTGCTCTTTAATGCTGACATTATAAAAAAATGTATTCTTTGTTCGAATAAGCAACTATAAATTCCTTACTTTTAGAAAGCAGAAAAAGGCTGTGGTCAGTGCAGTTTGTACTATAATAATTAAAGTTAAATATGTCCAAAGCTCTTGGAAATATTAATTTGAAGTACGAATTCATTTTTGTATCTTAAGTTGAAATTAACATTTAGAAAACTCTGCTGTAGACCACACACCTTAATGTATTAGTCAAGTTAGTTTTAAACTCACTGAGGTAGCTTAAGAGTTTAATATTTAACTATTAACCTTATTTTAAGCTTAACTCTCTCGAACGTATATGTGAAAGCTTTCGCGTTTTGTTGTTGGTCTTGACACACGTACATAATATAACGAGTTGTAAGAAATCGTGTGTTTTGGTAGCAAATTTTTTCCATTCTTACGTATACACTTTAGTGAAGTTCTGCACTTCTATAGTTGGAATATACTTCAATTATATAAATACGATGAGGCTTAAATTATATAAATATACCAGTACTTGACATTGGATAAAACTCAGTCTCTCTTCCATAACCATGTAGGTTTTTAATCAATACCAGAAATTGCAACTAAAACCATTTCGATACATTTAAGCCATGTACCCTCGATTACTTAACAAATTAAAGGTAAATGTTGGTTAAATTTTGGATTTTCAATTAAGTACAACATTTATATTTAGATAAAGAAACATTTTTAGCTGATTAAGAAATCGAACTGCCAAGCGAAATTAAATTTTTATCATGGCTAAACTGAAAAGCATACATTTATACGGAAGTTTTTCCCCTTTAAGTTATTCACTTTTAAGTCGATGTTCTTTATTTGCTTTAACGTCGTTGATGAATTTTGGCGGATTTCAGAGTTGCTTCCGCGAGTGGCTGCAAACTTTTCCTCCTTTTGGAGGCTTTCACATTTAGTTTTAAACTGCGTGTATTTTAAGTAAGTCTCATCTCATAATTGTTTTTCTGCTTTCAGGGCATAAGTGTACAGCGTCACTATTATTACGTGCAATAAAATTTTGGCGTGTCTGATCTCTATAAGTTACTTTACATCAGAAAGTTGTTAAGTCCCATTTCCAAGAGTTTGAAAAGATTGCTTTGTTTCTTTGCCATTCTTAATAAAGAGGCATATTGAAATGGAACATAGATGGTATCTAATATCAATTGTCATTTCACATTTTTCAGTTTAATTCTTTCATTTTACGTGTGGCCGACAAGATATTTGAATCTGAAAGTAGGCTTCAGTCTACAAGTAACGGGTCAACTGAGCACTTGGTGCAAACTGTACTCGACAAACCGGAGAATGCAGCAGAGACACTACTGTCAGTTATTAGTATAGTTTTGAAGTAAAGTATTGTTAGCGTTGCTGCGGCGAAGGGGACGATTTTACAGTTTTGGAAAACTTTGTCCAAGAAAAGAGAGGCCTGCAGGCAGGACTTCCCTAGAAAGACCTCGTATTCACATTATGAAATTTTCGCCATGTGTGAAAAATCAGAAGACCTTTTATTAAGGAATTTATCATAGCTTTATGGTTGGTTTATTTGATTAGGGCAAAGCTCTCAAGGACGAGGGATGCCTTTGTGGAGAGCTTTCAAAGGGAACCTGGATCTTATACACTTTAAATACGTGGAAAACACGAAAATGCCCATGCAGTCAGCTCGTTTGCCGCTAGTTGAATCCGGACCGAATTACCAGTGTTCAGCTGCTTTACTCCCCGGCCGCTGGTGGGCGCCGCAGCTCTATGAACTCGGTCGAAAAGTTCAGGTTTTGCTCTTGGGATAAAGAGGATTTGGCAAGACATAAAACTATTAAAATAGTTCTCGAATTTAAAAAGTAAAACACATTTATGCTATGCAGGTGACGCTGCTCTCATCGAAACATCCTGTAACCCCAATAACGCTCTACACAAACTTTAAGAAATGACTGAAATCAAAAATTGGTGCCGTCAATGTAGAATCAATTTTCAACCCAGAAAAGTCGAAGATTCTTTTAATCCGATGCTACAAACGTAATCATCCTATTACCAACTCAGTGACGCCTTTCGGAAACTCATCCTTCTCGTCAACAACGCAAAGTATCTGGGCATCACCTTTAATAAATCCTTCAGATGGTAGACTCGTATTAACGCTGTCAGAGGAAAACTTATGGACTTGTACGAAAACTATTTTCTGCTATCAGATTACTCCGGACTCGGCATACAACCCAAAAGACGTATTTACACCGCAATCCTACTTGCCATCTTCTCCTACGCATCACCTGTATGGACTAACTATACAAAAACATAATATAAGCAAGCTGCAAGTAATCCTAAACAAGTTTCTTCTAATTGTCACTGGTGCCTTTACTTCATTAGGAGCAAAAATCTACAAAAAGACCTCGAAGTTGACCATAAAAGATCACTTAAATAAACACAATGAAAACTTCTAAAGTAAAGCTTTAAACAATTATGCAGCAACCTTAGCCAACCTCCTAAATTACGAGATCTTAGAGGAGTAGCCTGTCCGGAAATTTGCAACCCATTTTCTTTTAACATGCTAGAGCAAAACACTTAAATTCCAGTTTCAGCCACGTCAAGTCCTATTCGCAGGAACTCAATCTTGCTCGCCGGCTCAGGTGGATAGCAGGCTGCGTCTTCGGCACTTAATTAGCAAAATTAATTTCTTTCATCATTAAACTTATTTTCAGACTCATTTCTGCAATTTTTCCACCTACGATAACACTTTAAAAATTTTTCGGGAATAAGAACGGCGGTGAAAATCTGCTCCCACCTTTGCAGACAATTGATTGAAGAAACCATGGATTCTCGTCAGCACGTTCTTTCATTACAGATTTCCCTCAAGCATTATTCATGACCAAGGCCTATTACGGAATTAATTCATAAGAGCAGGAAAGTACTGCTATTGTAGTAGAAAGTCTGCACAAATACATCCATATCAACGTATCAACTTATATATTTATATGCACGTAATGGTTCATTGGGAGGGTCAACAAATGTTAAATGAACTAATTCTTTTAAGGACTTACGTCACTAAAATTCAGCATTTTAACTAACAAGATCTGGAATTTTTCTGAGTGCTAAATTTTCTCGAAACCGTAATTTTGACATGAGAGAATGACAGTTTCAGCGTAATCTGAAACCCAAAGCCATTGGAAATGTGTGTTTTGAACAACTTTAATCGTTTCTGCCTTTCTTTATTTTTGATGCATGATACGTTTCCAGCTTTTCGACCACAACACATATATTTATAAAGAATTCCTGATTGTTTAAGACTTAAGGTTTTCATTCAAATAATATTACACAATTCGTTCGACCACTGTACATGAGAAATAATCAACTATTCCTCATGTATAATGTCTTTCCGAACACTTTGGGGTCTTAAGAATGAGAATAGTGAGTTTTAAAATTAAGATGCAATAAAAAAAATTATAGTAAAGAACTTAGTCATTGTTTTATAGCAAAGCATGCAAGATTTAAAATTCCAAAAAATGGTGATTTCGCAATAAACATTGCAACACTTCTATAAATCATGATTCGTCAGCGAAGTTTCAAATTTAAAGAACTTTAAATACTTTGTTAAATTTACAGTGACCAGCATATCATTTCACCCACCTAATTCAGGTGCTATTTATTTACATAACTTCAAATCTTTTTTTTTAATCCAATGGCGGGGCGCTTGCCTATTCAGCATTGGCCAGGCCTAAGACCAGAAGTGGTGACCATGTTATTGTAGAGGCGGCCATCGTTGCCTCCTATGAAGGGATAGGTGACTGAGGACGAGGATGCCTTGGAGTTAACATAGGTGAACAGGCATATGTCCCATACCCTCCTCTATCTAGAGGCAACAACTCATTGGAGACCCACGAGGCTGCACCGGGAGTTTATTCATATTCAAAATAAGATAGTACAGTGCCATACAAGGGCTGATGAAATATTAGCTTACAGTAATTGTTCTTGTTATTTATGTTACGTAAAGAAAGTGCAAAAAGAAGAATACATATACATACAAATAAATAAAACAAATGTGAACGAAAATTAACATACATAAAACAACATAAAAGGAATATACGTAGTCCGGAACAGATACAAATAGCATGTTTTGAATATATGTGTGCTTGTGCAAGAGGTCTTATGGTACACTGCGGAAAAAGAAAAAAAAGAGGGACAATTATATATGCCCTTTCTACTGGGCCGATTGACGAAATTCAAATTGCTTTCTTTATCTCTCGAAAGCGCGACTTAGGATGTGTATTAAATATATATATAGCATTGTTCTTATATAGGTATTTTGATACAAAATCGGACTTTTTCTGAAATGACATGCCAAATTGTTCCATATTTCGATTCTACGACTCCAATTATGCCTAAATCTTAAATTTTGTCAAATTTGATGCGAAATATACGGAGAAATTCGAAAATTTATCTTGGTGTATTTTTTTCAGTGTGCGCCAAAAATTTAGTCCAAAGGGATTTAGTCCCGAAGGACTATTACTTTCGTTTTGCGATTTTGCGTTGATTCACTCTGAATGCCCGATTCACTTTTCAAATTGTTGCCACTAAATGTTATCGCTCTGCATTAAAGTTTAAAAAATGAAAAATCTGCATAAATGTATGCATGTTATTATTATTTTTTTTGACGTAGCTTTCTCGTCAAAAATCGTCTGCGTGCGTTGCACGGGAAAATAAAAAGGAATTCTAATTACAGTTCTAAATAAATAGCCAAATAAATGTGAAATTCGTAACAATATTCTCTAAAACTTTAACGAATTTTTCATTAACAAACTCAAAGATTTCAAAGGCAGCAATACCAACGTTGCACAGAAAAACATTTTTATCTCCAGCGCGTGAGAGCGTGTACCGAAATTTCTAAAGATATGCTCAATTTAAAATTATTTTGCGATATTGCTGTTGAACTGAATTTTATGGTTTAAGTGCGAAAAAGATGGTATTTAACAAATAAAGGTAACACACAAAATGTTAAATAAACGCCCCTTTGGACGTAATCTAAAATCTGAAACCTTTCAGATTTTTTTTTAGTCTTTTTTGTAGGTATGTTTAGAAATACATCTACTTTAAAATGATTGTAAAACTTTTATAATTCAAATTTTGTTGTCGAAAAATTTATAAAATTATTTTAAAATACAAATTTTAAAAATAAATCATAAAAATATGAAATGTGAAAGGAAGAATCAAATAAGTTTAATATAAAATAGGGAAATTAATAAATATATACGAAATTTAATTAACATTGAGGCGCTAATTTTTAGTCCAAAGGGATTTAGTCCCGAAGGACTATTACTTTCGTTTTGCGAGAAGGCGCTCAATCCCGGAACGGCTGCTTTTGTTTGCTGGAAGAGTCCAAGATTTGTAGGTACGGTACGTGAAAGTAGGGATGTGGTCAGAGGAGAGGAAAACACGACGTTACATCATTTTCGGCTCGTGCATTGTGAGTGCAGCTAGCGTTTTGTTAGTACGAATAATTTGTTATTCTTATTTTTATTGATCGTCTGCTCTATTTATTTTTTTTTTTATTTTTTTTAGTCCAAAGGGATTTAGTCCCAAAGGACTATTACTTTCGTTTTGCGATTTTGCGTCGATTCACTCTGAATGCCCGTTTCACTTTTCAAATTGTTGCCACTAAATGTTATCGCTCTGCATTAAATTTTAAAAAATGAAAAATCTGCATAAATGTATGCATGTTTCTCGCATTGTGATAAAACCTAGAGCCATCGAATTTTGAATGACGTAATCCTACTGCGAATATGGGCATCTGGAAGCCCTAATTTTGAATTTGAAATTTGCTTTATTATCGATTTTATGTTTTGTAACATTTCAACGAATTTCTGATTAACAAACTAAATGATTTCAAAGCGAGCAATGGCAACACTGTACGGAAAAAGAA
>KK114294.1:412786-425046 GCA_000611955.2 Stegodyphus mimosarum
AAAAATGCAGGACTATGAATTGTATTTTTTGTATCGTTATCAGAGAAGGATTACACCGGTATCGTTCTCTCTGTTGTTAGATGTATTATTCTCAATCTAACTTAACTGACATCGGGTAGTAGGATATGTACATGAATGTGAAAAAAAATACGGCACGGGCAGAGCATGATTAGATACAGGAAAACAGTAGGCACTTGAATATATAGGTTTCTTGGCTAAACTGTGTTTAGTTGCGTGTTATACCTTGTTCTGGGAGTATGAATACATGCGCAATAAAATTAAAACATACTTGCCAAACATAAATATGCACACACAATATTATCAAAACATGCATATAACACGACGCCATAACGTAATTCAGTTTTATAGCATGGGTAAACAGAGGACGGTACACATGAGAGAATAAATATTGTGGAAGACTTTCACTGATTGGAGTCCAGAATCTCATGATATATGCTTGCAGGGTGTTTAACACTTATAACGATGCCTTCTCCTGATTCGAACACGGGCCCTCGGGTACCGCAGTAAATTCCCCTAACTACTATACCATCTGGGCGGCATCATTTCAAATCTCTAACAAAGCTCATTAGAGCAAATATGGTATTTACATTTCGTATGATCTCACCAAAGAACTAATAAAGAAAAGAAAATTATCTTATACTCACTTCTCTGTTTTCCGCACATATTTTGCACAGCATGCGTATTTCTTGGGAACTGTTGTATGTATCTATTCTGCATTTCTCACATACCGCCTGTTGATAAATATTATTCTTTAAATATTCTACAAAAATATTTTCAGAACAGATGATGCTAAATTTTACAAAACGACAATTCTTTCAGTTACAACTAAACCAGTTTATAGTTACATCTCAAGAGAGCCATTTCTTTATTGAGATTCATTTCTATTTAAGCCGTAGGCTGCTTTTATTTGTAATTTTGGCCTGATTTTAAAACAATTAAAATTGAAGCAGATTTAGAATCAAGGCTTGTAGTATTTCCATAGTTGTATATTATTAGAAAGAACTTCAATTTTTAAGCTTTGGTTTTCTAAGTTTTTTAAACGAGAAGAATTCGATATATATATTATTATATATATTCACGAAATGCAATCAGTCAGTTCTCTAAAGTCTGATAATGAGCAAAATTAGCCATTTCAGCGGTCATCTCCGCTCGGTCACTGGTAGCCTAAAGAGCTTAGAAAGCTCTTTACAAAGGCAGTCATCCCTCCTGAAGCAAATAGACAGCCTTCAGATGATTTACCTTATAAATAACTAACCTAACTTAATATTAAATGTGCTTTAACATGTTAAATTTTCTTTTTAAAAAATTTCATGCTTTACCAATTAAAGGTTGTTACCGCAAGTTATGCTTATACGGATAAACATTGTGCAGAAAATGTTTGTCATTTAAATAAAATTTGCGAAACCCGTGCAGAATTTCCTGCAGTGAACATTCTTAGAGATATTTGCTGTATTTAGTTTAAGTAAAGTTATGGAAAATGTATTTTCTACATGTCTGATGACTTTAAAAGATTTATTTCAGTTCTTTTAATGTTCATTTTTAATTTCTTGCTAAGAAATCTGAAATCGTTTGGTGGTTTTGTTGGTTCGTCATTGATTAAGTTTACGAGTACTCTTCGTGGCTAAAAACAGCGTTAGTTATAAATTAATTTTTTGCTGTTTTACAATGTTATCATTAAAACTCTGTAGCACTTTTTTTTGTGGAATTGTAATTGAAAACATTATCAAATACTTACAAAAATAATTATCAAAATTTTGCGGAAAATAAAAATGAACACTTCATAAAAATTAGACAGGAATCTCTTTAGATAAGGAGCTATTATTTCTGAAGATCACTTTATCGTAATTGCATAGTACGAAGAGACCGCTAACGAGAACGTGAAGCAAGGTAGTTCAAATATGAAAGAGACATGTTTTTTTTTATCAAAATCTTCATTGCGAATAGAAGAGTTGCCCTTCAGCCATATGATTCAAAACTGCATCTATCTCCGGTTTTGAATCCTTCGGTGACTTAGGTAATTCAAACGCAACTTCATCTCAGGTTCACAAAATTAAATTATCACACTTCGGTGACGAGACTGAGATGCATTTGGTAAATATATTTCCTGAAATATTTACAAATCAACTCAGACATTATTACTTAGTTTTAATTTTTAAAAATACACTCCTTATAACCTCTCAAAAGAACATAAACGCGAGAACTGAAATTCGCACTCATGAGAAAGCCCACTGAGTGACTCATCGTCCTCTTTTTTACACAAATTCCACAGCGCACGCCCCTCCGGACCCGATCGTTCTGGAAACATTTTCGTGCCTTTTTCATAGAAGTTTTTCAGTTGTCTGCAAATCCACTCTTGAACACATCACGGTGACGCCGTTCTCCATAAACTACATGCTTCCAAACTGGAATTAAAGCCTGAGATTCGCGACTGAACTAGTAGACACACGTTTCACTGACGGTTAGTATTAACTTCTGGAAAGCATCCTTTTCATCTTCAAACCACCGTAAGATGGAAAAGGCGGTTTGCATAGGCATCACTTAGTTCTCATCTGTCAATGCACATGGAATCCATCGGACTAATCCTGGCAATGCAATTGTTTCTTCGTAATGATTTCTACGTTACTATCACAGACTGAAAACATCGAGGCAACTTCTTTGATAGTGATGTGCTTTTTCTTACGAATAATCGCATTCACACGATCAATGTTTGTGAGGGTGATGGGTGTTCTGTAGGTACTCTTACCCCTCAATGAAGCATTTAACCACTCAAATGCATATATCCTAGAGAGACACTCTTCCGCGTATTGTATTTGGAAAATTTTAAATGAGTGTACGTTTTCTCGAATGAGATCACAGTGGTCTGTTCCACGCTCCAACGCAGCTGTTGTTGGCTCAGCACTCTCGCGGCTGCAAGACACGGTTGAGCAAGTTTTAATCTGCACAGAAGTCCAGGGTGAGATTGGCTGTACCAAAGAAGATGAATAGATGATGATCCCAATTCAAATTATTTGGCTGTACTCACCCAAAGACATACAACGCTGTGTACGGATAACAGTTTGTAACAGCCACATTCTCGCTCATATTTGAATCCTCTTGCAGAATAAACGGTCTGCATGGGTATAGCTTAATAACAGAAAACCTGACGAGTAGAAAGTGGACTTTTTAGCACATTTGGATTCTCTCGTGGCGCGCCTTTTTAATTATACATATATCAATAAAATTAGGGGTAATGGCGTCATTATTGAGAAGTCGTAGCATAAGCAGGAACTAGCACTGACAACAGAAAATTATTGATTACCGCTGTAAAAATGCTAGTAAATACAAAATCGGTGTTAATGTTGCCTTTTATACGTTTCTTTGTAACTAGCGGAACCTGCCTTTGGTTTTAGCATCCAATGATCGGAATTAAATTAAGATGAAAGTTTTATGTTTTCTTTGAATTTTAACTAATGTTTTGCCATCACGATTTACTAGATTATACACCTTGGTGGATAGCAAGAAAGCTTGAAACCTGCTCAAACTTGACATATCGTTGCAGCGCTTGAGTTTCTCAAAGTGTCAGTAGGATCAGTTCAAAAAATGTAAGAACAATGCACGGCAGACTAAATAAGGAGGTAAACGGAAATTCACCGCAGAGTTTTTAATCAACTGAAGAAACGCACGCAAAAGTTGGAGCTTAAGGAAGAGACGAAAGACCTCTTGAGAGAAACTAGCTCGCGTGTACATTAAGTACAAGAAAACCTCTAAAAAATCTGTGTAATCAGATGGGTCATGAGGAATCGAATAAAAGGGGAACATCAAACGTTTGCTCTGTTATCCATCCGAACATAAATGAGAGCTAAAAACGAACCATTACGTCTCACTAATTTTTTATCAAAGTCGTGTATAAACTCAGTGAACATTCTCAACAGTATGAGGCTGTTTGCATCGACATAAATCTCTCATCATCATTTTCATGAAGAAAGGATTATTTAGATTACCTAACTCATTTAACTTTTGTTAACATTTTTCATCATCTACATCCTCCTCTTTTCCGTTAAACTGGATTGATATGAATGAGGCCTCCGTAACAGACATCTTCCGCTCTCTTTCCATTCATGTAATTAAAAGAGTCAAGTGGCACACTTTTTCATGATCGATAATCTTACGGAAACATTCATAATATCGGCCAGGGATTAGGTGTAATTCTTTTCCATTTAAAATTTTTTACCCATTCGTCGCTTTCTTACATTTCGCTTGCATTCACTTTGATTCGAAACTTCCCACCTTTTCTTAACGGAAAACAATTGTTGTTTTCACCATCTTCTCTGATTTTGATTTTCTTTCCTTCAAATAAGCTGAAATAAATCACTAGACCCAAAGTTAATATTAAGCAGGGTGACAAATAATGAGCTATATGAAATAAAAAGTCAAATTTTCAAAAACTACTGAATTAAAAAATTTTATTCAAATTTGACAAATAACAACTGATATTCGGATTTAATTTATGACATGTTCGATGTGTTTGCCCTCAGTGGCTGTGACGTGGCTCAGATGAAGAACAAAATGCTACAAAGCTCGACGAAGTGTCGAAATATCGATGTTTCAGATGACCTCCTGAATGGCTGTTTCGAGCTCAGCTGTGGTTTCGTGGTTATTTGCGTAAACTTTATCTTTAATATTGCCCCACAAAATGAGTCACAAAGATTGAGATCAGAAAACTAATGGTGATTCCCATTCCAGTGGCTCCTGTTTGTCCAAAAGCCAGAATGTACTCACTTATGTACTCTTCCAGGACTTCAAACACTTTATTCCGATTATGTCGGGCTCCACCTAGTATGAACTACACGTTTCGAAATCTGTGTCACCTTGGATAAGAGAGATGACATCTTTTTCTAAAATTTTGACATAATGTTCAGCAGTTATAGTGCTCGCAATGAATATCGCACCGATTATTTCGCGAATTGACATTGCACAGCAAAAATTTACCAGCTTGGGATGGAGAAACTTCTCAATTGAGAAATGAGGAATTTCAGTCCCACAGACACGGTAATTCTGCTTATTGACGTACCCATCCAAATGAAAGAGAGTTTCGTCGCCATTTCACATTACATTCTTGTTTGTCAATCATGTCAACAATAGTGTTGGTAAAACACAAAAGCTATTTAATAGCAATAAGCCAACATTGCCAGCACTGTCATTACAAACACTACCAGTACTCTCGAACTTTTCAATCACATTTTTCATTGTTGTAACATTTGGACCGGCCGTCTTCAGCTTGTACTCGGTCGCAAATTTCCTTTGATCTACAATCGCGCTGTTACTGCTCAAATAGTAGGTCTTGACGATAAACATACGCTCCGAAAAGCTGTATTTTGACATTTTCAGCGAAAAATGAACAACAACAGTATGAGTGCGCATGCTAAAACAAATTGCAAACATTTCCTGCATTCAACCACAAAAGTTTTAACTGAATCTCGCCAATGCTTCAAAAGTCATCAAGTTCTTTTTTTTTTTTTTCCATAGCTCAATAACTGTCACACTGTAAATAGTCTTTTCTCTTCCGAATCCCTCATTATTCTTAAAACAATACACAAAATTATATATTAGACCTAAAAACACGAGATTCGGCATAAAACAATCCACTATTGATAAATGCAACCTGTCTACCTGAAACAATGACTTGCATAGTTTAGTGGGAAAAGGAGGTGACTCTAGGAGCTACTTCTATCTTACAACAAATATAACGAAATAGAGAGATCTATCTTTTGAGAAGCACCAGACCTAATGATCAGATTTACATCTTTTTTACGCCAAATGAAAACGCTTGCTATTTGCTACAAGATAGTATATATATAACTCCAAACTCCACCATTACAGATGTACCCCCTTTGCAGCAAACGTTCAATAAAAAATCGATTCAAAATTCCTGTTTGCATTGCAGTAAATTAATATTTAGTCTACAGTGGAAAAAAATAGTTACCCTTCCAAAGTCAGATTTTTGAAGTTTTGCTTCAAATATTTACATTGGAAAATAATAAGGATAAAGTGCGGATAAGTATGTTCAGGTGCAATTTCATTTTATTTCAACTTACCATCGCACAGTCAAAGCAATAAACGAAATTAGATCGAAAGAAGCCGAAAGCTGCCCCACACATTGAACAATTTGCTTTGCCGTCCCCTACTGTGTTTCTTTTCATGTTCTCAAGCCTGCAAATCATTCTCCTGCAAAGAAAAAGGTAAACATTGTGTGATTATACATTAAAATGCAGAATTATAATTACAGTTGTAAATTAGAAACTCATTGAAAAATGCTTTATTTTGGCAAGCTGGGAAGTCTTAACTATTTCTTATTTTACGCCAAAAATCTAAGATCATACATTTTTAAAGCTAAAAATTTCTATAGTCTAATCTTTTAACTTCCTCTTTCATGGTACTTTCGTTACTGCAGAATTTATTCTTTGTGTTACATGACAGAATGAGAGTTCTGACAGTCTTGGGCAAGGTAGTTAGAGTACAGAGTTTTAACTCAGAAAGTGAATCCTCGCCCACCTCTATGATTCGTCAGACTTAACTTTTTTTTTTTACTTTTTTAATTTTTCAAGTATGAGACCTTGTATAGCGTATGGATGTACGAACATAACTTCTAGAAAGTTTCTTGAGATTACTTTCATTCGTAATTATGAAATTTTTCGTGTGATTTGGTGAATGTATTGAAAAATATCACAGTGTCTTGTGTTTTCTATTTCAGATGAAAAATAAAAGACTTAATGCTAATCAAATTATATTAAATGAATTTTCCTGTTTCTGTTTATGAACTGATATCTTTGTTCGTCAATATGCAATGATATACGCTAAGCTAACCTCCTTGGTCTATTCTAACCTCCTTAGTATTACGAAAGACGATTTTCCTTTTTTTCTTTTAAATTGTCATTCCGAAGGTTGTTATCAGTCTTTGAATAGAAGATTTTTATTTATTTTTCATGTTATAAAAATGCATTGCGTATACTTTGGCAAATCGAGATGTGTATCGAGACTTAATAATTGTATTCCCTTAGTGTATCATCGAATGCTTCCAAAATAGCTGCCATGATTCATTTTTGGAGTATATTGCCATTGATGAAAATTTGCTAACAGGGAAAAAAACTCTTGAAACCATATCAGAAAGAAAGAAACTAAAGCTTCATAAATTAAACCATAAGGGTTTTGATTCAATATCTAGTCCACTTTTGTAGAATATTATTGCTAATATAGCTTTAAATATAAGTTTTCCACAAAATGTTAGTATACAAGCTTATGCTGATGATTTCGTTTTACTAGCCACGTGAAATGGTCATCATACAATTGATAAAGCTTTAAGTTTTGCCACTGTAGAAATGGAGAAGTGGTCTTTCCATATTAAACTCAAATTTGATCCAAAGAAGAGCTTCCTTTCGGGTATTGCTAAAACTAATACAAGATCAATACATCCTAGGTGCAAACCGTATGGTCATCCAATTAGAGTTTCTAAGACAATCAAATATTTGAGCATTGCGATCGATGAAAAGCTCACTTTTATACCGCACCTAGCTCAAATAAAGATTGAATGCACTCACATTCTTAATAGACTTAATAAAATGTATCTCCAAGTTAAAGTTCTTAACAGTAAAGAGCTGTAGAGAGAAAGATCTTGTATGCATGTGGCGCATATGATAGACTGGATCGGTCCGAATGCGAAGCAAAATTTTGCAAATTCAAAGAATTGCTCTCTTGGAGATTACCAAGTGTTTTAGAACTGTTTCGACAGTAGCTCTTCAGATTTTGGCTAGATGTCTCCCGATCGATATTTTAGCGGAAAAAGAATATGCTACCTTTAAATTAAAAGCTGATAATAAAACTGTCGTTTGCTTTGGTGAGGCCTTCTCAGTTACAGATTTCGATTTAGGTAAAGGCTTAGACTGTCGTCCGGCTTTATTGAAAAAGCTGAATTGGCATAAAGGCCTCCCGAATATGACAGACTACACTTTTTTACAGACGGACCTAAATTAAATGCTCATGTGGGGGCAGCCTTTTTCGAGTTCTCAAACGAGAAATTAAGCATACAAAGGAAATATAGACTTTTTGACAATGCCGCTGTCTATCAGGCAGAATTATAAATTAGTAGCCCTGCGAGAATATAAGTTATTAAGCAGAATTATAAGTTAGTGGCAGAATTATAAATTAGTAGCCCTGCGAGAATATAAGTTATTAAGCAGAATTATAAGTTAGTGGCAGAATTATAAGTTAGTGGCAGAGTTAGCGGCCCTGCGAGAGGCCGTATATTGGCTTATTTCTAATTTTACGCAAAATTCTGTAGAAATCTATAGCTACTGCGAGAGATGCAATTGTTCCATTACGGACGTTTGCCGTAGTAACGATTTAATTAAACGTATAAAAGGTATGCTCATTTTTCTTAGCGCTTTCATAAATATTAAACTCTTTTGGGCGAAGACTCATATTGGAACTACTGGTAACGAGTTAGCAGGTAGATTGGCAAAGGCTTCCACTGAAAATTAAATCATTGATTTTGAACTTAAGAATTCCTTTGATAGTTTGAAATCCTTGTTGAAAAGAAGAAGTTTGACTCTTTTGCAAGCAAAGTGGAACAATCCAGATTCTAAAAGAAGATTCACATATATTTTAATCTCAACTGTAAGTGAGAGAAGATGCTTAAATTACAAGTATCTTAACCAAGCCTTAACTGATTATGGATATTTTCCACCTAATTATAATAGGTTTTCGATTAAAAGTTGTGTCTGTTCTTGTGGCATGAGTAATGTCTATCCTGAGCACCTGTTATTATTAGCACCTGTTATTTTTATACTCGTCTGTGAAAAATATTGTTCCAAGATTTATTCCAGATATTGCTAAATTTAATACTCTAAGTGATCTATATAAAAATACAGTGCCTAAATTGAAATTGACAAATTTCGTAAAATATGTATCTGTAAACAAAATGAATTTAGATATTGATTGTGCTTAAAATTTCTCTGTCTGTTTTAAGAAAATCCAAAGTGTTTATATTATTCTGTTATTTTATTTCTTTGTATATGTTACTAACATACTTATGCATGTAAGCAACGTGTTATATTTTATATTACAAAGTATGTAATAATGTAATATTTGTTGGCGCCGCTGGTAAATCTCACCAGCTTCTAGATTTAAATTTCATATTTTAGTTGTTAATATTTAAAGTTAGTTTAAGTAGTATGGTGGTTGTTTTGCTGCTTATTAGCCTGATTTAGGCCTTGTTTTAGATTTCAAAGTTTCTTCAATTAAATAGCTTCACTAAGCCCTGTTAAGCGCCTAATGGCGGTACAGGTGGTTCGATCAGTCATAAGGGTTTTGATGAAGGTGGTGCTGGTCTTTCAATAGCCGTGGAGTCATGAAACATACTGTATATTCTTCAGCGTATCCTACAATTTCCCAGCCATATCCATAAAAACAATTTTCTGATTAGCACTGTAGAGACATTAAGTTATTTCGAAGCAGAGAGATGAGAGATAAGGAATTCCCCAGCCGGTACTCGAACCACGGACCTCTTGAATACGCGCTGAGCTTGCTGACCACTACACCACAAAGGCATGTTAAGAAGGCGGGAGAAATACCTTATATACTCCCCATTTAAAGGGTGACTGGGGATTAGGGAACCCAGTCGCCAAACACTGTTGGTGAAGAATCATCATCCATCACCCTTTTTACTTCGGGCACCACTGTAGAGACATTACATTACTTGGAAGCAGGAGATGTGAAAAATGAGCAATGTCCTCGCCGGGACTCGAACCACGGACCTCTCGAATACGCGCCGAACGTGCTGACCACTACACCACAAAGGCATGCGAAGAAGGCGAGAGAAATACCTTATAACATGAGCATAATTTTTAAAAGCAATTTGCTTATTATTAGAAAAATAAAATTATTTAAAGTACTTATAGTTGATATACATGGAATGTGAAAGCAATTGATTTTTAAAATAAAATCTAAATTTCGTTTAACAAAAATATGTACATCAAATTAATGCTTAACCAAGTACATAAATCATTCGCATTTAAGCTAGATGTTTTAGACCATTACAAGTAGTATTTGGCTGGTTTACTATTAATATTTATTTAAGTGAGCAAGGAATTATTTTCCTATTAAAATTACTAATCTTTTACATTCAGTTGGTGTAGTTTTACACTAACCTTGAATTTTTCCGGCAGGGAACTTGGACTAATAGATGATATAATATCACATGCATCTATTATTGTTGTTGTGCGCAGATATTGCGATAAGCAATTCAGTTTAGTATTATCCTATGTTCTGAGCTTCTGCAGACTTTCCTGAATTTTACCTATTTTGCGTGGGTTAATCGATATATTTGTGAGATGAAAAGGATCTGGTTTTTTAGCATTTACTGAAGAGCCAAAACATTATGGCCAACTATCCGAAACGTTGTTCCACCTTATAAAGAATAAGGAAATAAGCATCCGTATTTTCAAAAACACTGAAATTAGCAGGTTTCCCTTGCTAGAAGATCTTTATCATACTACGGCTAGCTATTAATAAAATATTAACGCTATAAGGTATTTTCTACCCCCTTTCAGTATGCCTTCGTTGTGTAGTTGTACACTCGGCGCGTATACGAGAGGTCCATGTTCGAATCCCGGCGAGGAGATCGCACATTTTTCACTTCTTCTGCTTCAAAAAATAACCTAATGACTCTACAGATGGCGCTTGGACTAAAAAAAGTTGGTGGGCAATAATTCATCATCACCAGAATTTGGCGACTGGGTTCCCTAATACCCCAATCGTTTTTAAAAGGGAGAGTATACAAGGTTTTTTTTTCCTCCTTTCAGCATGTCTTCGTGGTGTAACGGTAGCACACTCGGCGCGTATTCCAAAGATCCATGTTCGAGTCCCGGCGAGAGCGTTGCACGTTTTTCACGTCTCCTGCTTCAAAAAATAACCTAATAACTCTACAGATGGCGCACAGAATGAAAGAAGGTGGTGGGCAATTAATTCATCCCCACCTGGATTTGGCGATTGGGTTCCCTAATCCCCAATCGTTTTTTAAAAGGGAGAGTATACAAGGTTTTTTTTCTCCCTCCTTTCAACATGCCTTCGGCATGTAACGGTAGCACATTCGGCGCGTATTCGAGGGGTCCATGGTTCGAGTCTGGGCGAGGTCATTGCATATTGACTCTACATGTCCCCAGGAAATGAAGTTTTATTGCCCCCCTCGGAAATCGCTTCTCAATTGAAACATTACTTTTTAAGAAAAAGAAAAATCAAGTATTACAACAATGCTTAATTAGGAAGTTTCAGCTAAAATGAAATGCTAATTTATGGGGACGGATGGAAGAACCGTTTAGTTCATTCAATAATGATGTAGAAAATACTTTCATTTTCCATTTTCGCTGTGCTACTTTGGGATCAGCTTCATGTATTACGGTTCCGAAGCTTTTCTCTTGTTTTCTTAATTTAATTTTATTATTATTATTATTATTATTTGCTCAAACATTTTTCACCCTATTCTTTCTTCTTCAATAAGATCTATTTTCCTGGCTCTTTCCAAAACATTCTCTATGGATAACATCTCTGAATCTGGAACAGGTTCTACCTTCCGAAAACATTCCAAGCTCCGAATAGACCATCCATAGTTAACCCTAGAATACATACGTAGATGTAAAAAATTAATAAAAGATATTTATTAAAATTACATTAAACTTTTGTTAAGAACAAAAGGACATGTTTAAATTATACTTAAATATTTATAAAAACATATTACCTCCTTCTTCAGAAGCAAAAATCTATACTAAACTACTTTCATGAAGCACCTAGCTTTACATTGGCTTGGTGTTTCTATTCAGCTTTTCTTTTCTTTTCTTTTCTTGCTGCCAATCCGTAATTTTGTCTTTAATTCCGATTCAGCTCAGTGATAGTCAAACATTTACATGTGGGTAAAACAGTTATAGTTTGAAAATTTACTTCTTGCTACTTCTTCATACTTTTGGAGCTCGTATAACCCTAACAAGTCTACTAACGTCAGCTTCTTAATCATGTTAGTATGAAGCAGATCATGTTAGTATGAAAGAGAAAGCTGGAAAAATAGCTTAGAAGATGAACACGCTCATCTTGAGCCAGCTCATAGAAAAAGTTGGCTGAACAAATCATTACAGATCATGTATTAAATTAATTCCATGGCTCACTTTATCAACAAAGAGAACTGAAGAATATGCTCAACATCATGTATGGTTTTA
>KK114294.1:439319-482206 GCA_000611955.2 Stegodyphus mimosarum
ATTTTAAATTATTTCTTTATTCATAACATTATTTACTTACCAATATATATATATATATATGTATAAGTAAGTTATCGAGACGTGTTTAAGCGCTTCCAGGTGTTTTCTCTACAAATTTGTCAAGAGTTAGTCTTCCTCCCTTTCATTATGTATTTCATTTAACTCTTGTTAGTGAATTAAGTATCCATTTACAGAAGTACTGAGTGAGATTCAGTCAACTTGTTAATATCTTCTTTACTAATGTCCAAGCGTAGTTCCTTCGTTAGATTAACTATTTCATCCGTGATAGTTTCCAGAGTTTCTTGATAATTTATAAAATCATTGTCCTCGTTTGCGGGCACAATTGCTTCCTGGAACTTCACGTTTTTTACTTTTGTTTCAGCCAACGAGTCTCCAGTATTGTTTATTGCGTTCCATGAATAATATTCTTACAAATTTTTGTTTATATTTAAATAATATTAGGGAAATTATAAGTTAAATAGCAGATTTTTTGTTGTTGTTGTTGTTGTTGTTGTATAATGCAACATGAAAATTTAAAGAAGCGAAGTTTTGCCGGAAAAGTAATAATACAGGGCAAGTCATTAATGGCTACCTTGATAAATTGGCGAGATATCACCAAGTTGGCGAGGGTTTTGACAACTAATTTCTGTTGCCAAATTTGGCCAGAGATCTTCAAAAGTCGCCAAACTTGGTGACCATTTGGCAACTATTTATTTTCGGTCCATGTATAACTGTAATGGATATTGTAATTGAATAACTGTAACTGATTCTATATGTAGTTGTAACCGTATCCGGCCCTCATATGCCTTCCAGTAATTTCGAAAAGTGGAAGGTACTAGAATCGGCGGCCAGGAGGAAACTGTGTCAAAGCGGGCAGAGCATCAATTTCTGATTGGTAGTTGTTTTGTGAAATGTGAGTTTCGAGTATATAGATATCTCTGTATTAGCTTCCCTCTTTAGATTCGCTTTTCATTGCGTTGCGTTTAGCGTTCCTAGTAGAAGTGTAACTACTGCTTGTAATCTGTCATACTGACAAGAGCTGTAGGAGTATTTTTGAGGAAAGTTCCAGAACTCTAAAGTGTTTCTTTTGGTAAAATAAATTTTATCAAGCTATCATCAATTCTGTGCTACGAACCTCCACGCACGTAACAATTACTCTTCCAAAAATCTCTTAATATAGGCCCAGTATCCCTTCCAGTTACTTAATGGCTTAATTCATTATTGTCCTTAGCCAATATCATTTAACCGTAGTTATTAGTGTTTGATCTATGGGCTCTATGAGGCAGACAGTATTGGGAGGAAAAAATATAGCATTGATTTCCATATACAAATTCTGGGTGTCCTGAAGCACTGTCGAAGATTAATAATAATTAAATTGTAAATTTTTATCTTTACAACGTTATTACTTAGCTGCTAGTACGAAGTGAAAGGTGGACTTGGAAAGTCATTAGGTTATTTAGAAGCAGGAGAGATGAAAAATGAGCAACGCCTTCGCCGGGACTCGAACCACGGACCTCTCGAATACACGTCGAACGTGCTGACCGCTACATCACGAAGGCATGTCAACAAGGCTGGAGAAATACCTTATATACTCCCTCTCTTAAAGGTCGACTGGGGATCAGGGGACCCAATCCTCAAATCCTGCTGGTGAAGAATCATCTTTCACCACCTTTTAGTTCGGGTGCCACTGTAGAGACATTAGGTATTTTTCTGGAAGTGGGAGATGTGAAAAATGAGCAAAGCCTTCGCCGGGAATCGAACCACGGACCTCTCGGTTACGCGTCGAGCGTGCTGACCACTACACAAAGAAGGCGGAAGAAATAACTTATAGACTAATCTTTCAATATTAAAGCAGTAACCAGCTCGGCACCTTGTCTTTCTACTTTCTGGAGGCTTAAAGAAAATGCTTGAGACATAACGTTTTAAATTTCGTACAATTATGCATCATTAATGAAATTATCCTTAACTTTTATTGTTGATGTACTCATACGGACTATTTCTGGATGGAGTTTGGGTCTCGAGTTGCAGAACTCCACAGATGCGCCTCTACTATCAATATAAGTGGGGGTGACTCCGTGAAAGCGAACAATTTTGCAATATCGACAAAAATCTTTAAAAAATTGAATTTTTAAAAATGTGCAAAATAGGAAATTGTGCGAAAGTCGAGGGCCGCCTGTACCTATAAGTACATATGAAATAAGCTTTGATATTATTGAATAGAGCAAATCATACTGATGTCTGTATGCACGTACATCTATGTATCTATATATATAAGCGAAATACTACTGACTCATCACGAGATTTCCGAAACTATGCACCCGATTGACTTGAAATTTTGCATAGTTACTCGTTCCACGATGTAAACACGCTTAAGAACGGATTTTATATAAATACTTTTACGTAATTTGCGTGATTTTACGTAAATCTTACACGTTTGCAATTTCCGATTGGAGTTTGCTTTGCGATGACTATCAATAAAGCACAAGGGCAGAGTTTAAAATAAGCTGGCGTAGATTTACCAAAATGACTGTTTTTTCTCATGGCAATTTTATGTGGCGCGTTCAAGAGTAAGTTCACCTGAGGATCTCATCATTCTTCAACCAGAAAAACGTACGAAGAATGTTGTCTACAGAGAAGTTTTATAAATTTAAGTATATTATTTTACAGTTTTATATCTATTTAACTGTTATAAGTTTCATGAAAATAAATGTTATTATGGGTTGGAGGGAAAGTTCTGTCGTATTTTAAAGAAAATATTTGAATTCATTTATAAAAATATGTGTTTAATATTAATCAATTATATATGCTCCGTTATTTGTTACAACCTGTTGCCATCTTTCAGGTAACCTGTGAATTCCTGCTTTGTAGAAGTTCTCATCCTTGGAGTTAAAATACTCAGCAACTGCCTTAGAAACACTTTCAAAAGACCTGAATTTTTTTCCCGTTAGATAATGCAGAGATCTGAATAGGTAATAATCAGATGGTGCAATGTCAGGTGAATACGGTGGGTGACTAAGGACTTCCCATCCTAACGCATTCAGTTTTTGTTGTATCACCATCGCAGTATGAGGGCGAGCATTATCGTGGTGGAACACTATTTCTTTTCTGGACGCTAATGCTGGCCTTTTTTCTTTGATAGCTGCATTCAATTTATCCAGCTGATTGCAGTACAGATCCGCGTTGATGGTTTTTCCCTGTTTCAGCAACTCGTAGTACACTGGGCCTTTCCTGTCCCACCACAAACAAAGCAGTACTTTTCGATAATGGACACTTGGTTTTGGAACTGTTGCTGATGATGTTCCTGGTTTGCAGTAAGATTTTTTTACTCTTAATATTCTAGTAAAGAATCCACTTTTCATCCCCAGTAACCAGCCTGTCCCAAAACGGCTCCACATTGTGTCTAATCAGATGTGATGAACATATTCTTACTTGATCAGACAAATTCTTTTCCATTAATTCATGTGGAATCCGAACACTTTGCTTTAACACAAACCCAAGAGATTTAATGTGTTCCAACAGTTGTATGATGAATGCCAAACTCTTCTGCAATTTCTCGACTTGTTAAATGTCGATTATTTTCCAACATGGATCGCAAAACATCATTATCGATCTTGGATGGTCGTCCAGATCGATCACTTTCTTTGAGACTCAGATCCCCGGAACGAAATTTGCTGACTATCTTTGACAAGTATGAACATTTACAATATCTTTTCCAAATACCGCACATACATTTTTGCATGCAAGCGATGCGTTGCTTCCTTTTTGGAATTCATATAAAATGCAGTGTCGTAAATGCAATTTATCTACTGACATGTTTTTCACTTTAAATATCACAAGTAAATGATGAACGGTAAAAAAGGGCACCTTTTATATTATACAGCAGCTAAAAAAACAAAAAAAAAATCCGATTGACTCACTAGTCAGATATTTTTTTTTTATTTACAAGAAAAATCACCTGCCTATTTAAAATACGACAAAACTTTCAATACTAAGAGAAATAAATTATTGTGATGAAAAATAAAAATGTTGTTGTTATTTAAAAAGTTACCATACATAAAAAATCAACGACAAATAATTATAATTGATCAAAAAATTTGATTTAACAAATTAAAAATATGAACAAATATTTAAAAAATTCTCAAAATATGTCCTTAGTTTTATGTTGGCAATTTTTCGTGGTGTAGGCCTACTGGGGATCCCGCCACGTTAAATAATGGGGACGCATCCCAATACATAGTACCTCATGGGTGATGTGGAAATCTGTGTAAGACAGATTCACTGACTGGCACTATATTTCCCGACTTTAAATCTAAAAAATTTACATTCATTATCAATCCGAAAATAGACATTTCGTCGATATAAGAAGTCTAGGTTCACATTCAAATAGATAGTGCTCCCAGCAACGCTGGCGAGTATCAGCTAGTATATGTATAAATTAAATCTGATCACCGAATTCGATATCTACATTCAGTCACAGGTTCACAGATAACCCTCAGAAATTATCGGTTTATATTAGGTTGTCTGAAACGCCATGACGCATTTTTCTATATTATTCAAAGGTCCTTCATTTATATAAAGAATAACAAGCGTTCAAGAGTATATTGTCCTTTTTTATATAACTTTTCTTTTAATGAGCTTCGTAATTCCTTATTCACAAAGAGCCTGGCTTTATCGGGGAAAAGCTAAAGAAGGTGCTGATTTACGGCCTCACCTGAAATGAATGTTATACTGCTAAAGAAATTTCGAAGAGGAAGAAACAAATGAAAATCTGTGGCCACAAGATCAGGCGAGTATGAACACTTTTCGTCCAAATTCCAACAATTTTGGTCAGTGGGCAAAAGATCAGTTCGAATGTGTGCTGTCTGGACAGTTTCAACGCATCCATCTTCGAGAAATTCATTCGAGCTCGTTAATCGAATAGGAACTGCCTCCATCTCGATAACGCGAGACCATACACAAGTTTGATCACCTGACAAAAATTATTAACAGAACAGGAGTACGAGACTCCTGGATTCCATTACTAAGTGTGTTCTCACCCAAAATAAAAATGAATTTAAGCAAAAGTCATACTAATAGGCCAAAGTTTTATGATCAACAACAGGTAGATTTGCCCTACACGGAATTATTCATGGACTGTGAGCTGACAGTTCAGGACAATAACATACTGTTACGGATTTCACATTTATTTGGCTATTTATTTAGAATTCAAGATCAAGATCAAGATGGTACTTTCGGTTCGAGGTGTCAACTACTAATGAGTTTTAACCTACGAGTATATATCAAGTAAGGCCGGAGGCCGCTCACTTTTGTTTAGATAAATCAGAGGTGCTTAGCACCGCGCCCTTAGGTGAAAGAATGGTCTATGTGGCAAAGTCATACAGGAAGGCAGTCATGAAATTATAAATTGATATACTTTTGTAGATGTAGAAACATTTGAAAAATTTTTGAGCAGGTGCTGGGTGCGTGCTATTTGCAGTGAGGAATTGAGTGACTGAAATGAACATGAGATACCGAGAGGAAGTCAAAATCAAATCACGTAACCTGAGGTCGCGTTCTGGTTCGTTGATAAATACTGCTGTATTACTCAAAGTTTTATTAATTTAAGAGTAAATAACTCTTGTAGGTCTATAGTATCGCAATCTACTACATAATAATGATCTAATAACAGGAGAGGTGAGTTTTATGCTACGTAATTCTTGTTTAATTAGATAGAATTAGATTATTCCTTTTTTGGGCTTGGGGGTCACATGGACCAATCATGTTGTAAGATAATCTGTTAAGCGATTTCAAGACGAAAAATAATAGTCCATAAGGCTATTTCAAATTACTTTTCACAAAGTCCGTAATTTGGCTTTGCCAAATAATAAAAATACACTTTAAACTCAACACAAAAATAGTTAATCATATCACAAATTCTTGAGTATATGAAATGCAATTAAATACTGGGTACTATTTACAATATGTAGACTTTCACCACTTTGAGTTGTGATGAATAGAACGTGGTCGCTTAACCAGATTTTCTTCTGTTGGATCATAATTTGCGAGATTTTTAATAGTATTATATGGTGAATTCTGAACTTGGGTACTATTTACAATATGTAGACTTTCACCACTTTGAGTTGTGATGAATAGAACGTGGTCGCTTAACCAGATTTTCTTCTGTTGGATCATAGTTTGCGAGATTTTTAATAGTATTATATGGTGAATTCTGAACTTGGGTAAAGAATTTGTGCGAAATTATTAAGATCTGTTCTTGTATTTCAGGAATTTTCAGGTTTTGATACAGCTGGATATTTCTAATAAACCAGGGTGCTGAGGTTATTGAGCGTAGAATTTTATTCTGTAGATAGCTAAGTTTCTTTCTATGGGTTTTGCAAGCCATTTAGAATTTTTCCCTAGAAGCTGGTAAAGAGCCATAAAAGCTGCATTAGCTTTGTTGGTGATATAACTGATGTGTTCTTTGAAAGTGAGCTGTGCATCAATATACACTCCAAGATATTTGTACGAATTGGCCGAAGGGATAAGATTTATTTAGAATTGTAATTAAAATTGCTTTATATTTCCCGTGCAACGCAGACGATTTTTGAAGAGAAAGCTACGTCGAAAAAATAAAAATAAAAGAGCGCGTGCATTTAATGTTTAATAAATAAATATCTCGTAATTACTGTTGTCATCTTGAAAAATCTAGAAAAATCGAGATTGTTCTAGTGATAATTAAAAAGCTTATAAAAGCCGAATTGAAACACCTCATCTCAGTTGTTGTAGTTGACGCAACAATACCATACATTAGAAAGCACTGCAAGTTATGTAACTAACTTTCGCACCGAAGTTCAATATTGTTAACACATCTTTAGTGAAATGGAAATTATTTCCATTTCAAAATTGCATGCAAAAAAATGCAAAAAGAATATAATAATTTTAAAATAATAAAAATATTCATCAGTATTAGGCAAATTTACTGTTAATGCATCAGAAAATTTAATAATAACGAAAGGACTGAGCAATGTAAGAAAAATGTTGAAAATTAATTATGGTTGAATGAATGTGGGCCTATTTTTATACAGAATTTTAAGATCACGTTTTTAACTCAATCACATCAATTTCTAATCGCTTAAATCTCAAATTATGGAGTTAAATACAATACATCTCAAGACAAAACTTCAAAAAGTTTATACAGTGTCTCACAAAAGTGATGGGACACTTGTGCTTTACAAAAGAAAACTGTAGTAAAATAAATTTTAAAAAATGTAAAACATTTTTTGTGGGTGTGTTTCATACTTAAATTTAGTAACAATTATTACATAATTTACATTTTCTCAACATATTAAAATATTAATTTAATAAAAAAAAATTGTTTAGAATGGAGCAAAAAATGGCTCACATAAGTCATGGGACACTTACTTTTCCATGAAATATTTATCCAAAAATTTTACTTTTTAAAGGTTTTAATATTTTGTTGGATTTCCTTTTACTTTTAAAACACGATTTAATCTTCTTGGGATGGATTCGAGTAATTTTTTTGTGATTTCTGGAGTGATTTTACCCCATTTTTCTTGAAGCTCCGATTTTAATTGTTGTTTTGAAGAAATGGTGTGTTTGCGAATTCTTGATTCCAATTCTTGCCAAATATTCTCTATGGGACTTAAGTCTGGAAATTGTGGTGGTGTTTTTATTACTTCAGGACAGTTATACAGCAGCCAGAGTCTAACGTTCAAAGCAGTGTGCTTGGGGTCATTGTCCTGGTAGAATTTAAAATCATTATGAAGGTTCAATTTTCGTTCTGAAGATTTCAAATTTTGATTTAATATGCCAATATACTTGTACTGATCCATTATACTGCCAATAAAAACAAGATTACCAACTCCAGCGGACGACATACACCCCCATACCATAACTCCTCCTCCACCATGTTTTACTGTTGGCACCAAGTTCTGTTTGCGAAATTCTTCCCTGCGTTTTCTCCACACCAAGATTCTACTGTCAGAACCAAATATATTAAATTTACTCTCATCAGCAAATATAACTTCATTCCAGTAATCAGAATTCTTATTTATGTTGGATTTTGCGAAAGCCACTCTGAGTTTTCTATTCTTTTCACTTACGAAGAGTTTTTTCCTGGCTGCTCTACCGTGATATCCAGTAGATCGAATTACTCTTCTAATAGTCTCAGGATTAACAATTACTCCATATAATGCTTGTAAATCAGCAGCAACTTTAGGAGCACTCATTCTTGGAATTTTTAACGATTTCGAACGATAATTCGCTTTATTCCATTGGATAGCTTTGATGGTCGGCCAGGTCTTCTTTTATTCTGAATCATATGATTCTTTTTATATCGTTTAATGATAATGAAAACTGTTGAATGACTCAAGTTAACTGTTTCAGCAGTTTCTCTAATAGATTTTCCACGCTCAATATGCAAATTAATAACTAAATTTCGAATTTCAGGCAAAGTTTGTTTTCGTTTAGCATTCATGGCTGCACAGAGCTAAAAAACACAAAAATTCCAAAACAAACTTATAAGAATAAAGAGAGAAATAATGTAGATGATTTTATAAATTATTGCCAATTGCTTTTAAGTAAAAATGAAAACACCAAAAAATATTATTATTGCTTACTTCAGAAGATTTTTGTTGCATAGTCTAATGGTGTCCCATCACTTATGTGAGCCATTTTTTGCTCCATTCTAAACAATTGTATTTTTATTAAATTAATATTTTAATATTTTGAGAAAATGTATGTCATGTAATAATTGTTACTAAATTTAAGTATGAAACACACCCACAAAAAATTTTTACATGTTTTTTTAATTTATTTTATTACAGTTTCCTTTTGTAAAGCACAAGTGTCCTATCACTTTTGTGAGATACTGTATGTGTAATGTTTTGATGTGTACATATTGTCCACAAATATAAAGCACATGATATGTGCTTTATATTTGTGTAGTGTTTGTGTGTGCAATATGAAGGAAGATTAAAGTTACTAAGATTATAATAAACAATTAATACACAATAATCCAGTGAAAAGGTAAAAACATAGTAAATTATGTAGAAAACCAAATATTTAATTTCTATTCTTCTTATTAAAGAATTATGAAATTATATCATTAGCAGTTCTTTTATTCGGATTACAAGCTAGTGTTAATAAAAAGCATATTAAGTTAAAAAATACTGTAATAAACGATCTTTAACTCTTCCTTAAAACAGCATTTAGAATTAATTAATAATCATAATATTGTTCAATCGTAGCAAAGTTAAATTTTGTTAAATAATGAAAGCTGTCTGTTTTTGAGATACTAAGTAATAACATTTTCTTTTTAAACTTCGAATTATGTTGCATTTAAATGAAATTAAAATACAACAATGAGCTAGAAATTTTCCGAGTTTTCCTTACATTACATTTAAGTATTATTAGCAATTCTAACAAAACTATTTCAACAAAAAGAATTTGAAAAGTGAATAAACTAATGTACTGCTCAAAGTTTAGCAACAGAATCTACGAAGTGAATCCAAAATATGTTACATTTTTCAGAGAAAACAGTTTTCATTAAATTTATTTTACAATATTCTTAAAAAACCTTTACTGAGGTTCACGAGGCTAATCGGAAATCAAAAAAGAGTCCATTCAAGTTAAGAATTAAAAAAGGTGATTTTAAATAAAAATAAAAATTATACATTTATGTTAGAAATCAAAATTTATTTAAAAGTGGAAGAATTAAAATATTTTTTGTTTCTGAGAAAATGGTTTCAATCTTCATTTTATATGAACTAGAAATAAAATGCATTAAGTTTCAGAAGATTCTTGGGAAAGCATAAAACATAGAAATTTTGAACTAACATAAATTTTAAAAAAGATTCTAACTTCTTTCTGAAGTATTATTCTTATTTATCGAAGGTTGTATATTATAATGCTAACTGAACACAAGTTTATTTTACCTTTTAGAAATATTTTGTCATACGCTTGTATATAAAGTTAAACAGAGCTAAGTGTTTTGAAATTAGAATACTTATCTATCTTAAAAATTAAATACTGAGACTTTGCACGTTAATGAGGAATTTCTTTTTCACTAATTAGCAAATATCAGCTTTAAATTTCGGCTAAAATATTAAAATAATCTGATGCACGTAAATAATGGTGTAAAATATTCGTTGGAAATTATAAATGAGAAATCAGTTTACTGTACAGATTTCTCAAAGTTTCTTTGCTCACATTTAAATGCATACTAAATGGAAAGAGTTTAAAATAAATTGATTTAAAATGAAATTTAAACTAAATGAGGGAAACTTACGAGTAATAATGTTTATTTTCTCAATCCAGTCATCGGATCAAGCCTGCATCCAATAACGAATTAACTGTGCAGTAACGGATGTGTCAACAAACGAAGAGGAAACGGAAACTAGCAACGTGGTATTTGGTAACAATAGATGTTTCGTCTACATTTGACTGACAAAAAGTCTTTTGAGTGCCCGAAAGGAAACAAAAGTTTTAATGTATTAGGAATTAATTTTTCAAATAATTCAAATAAATAAGTAGAATAGCAATCAAAATAGAAACAAACCAAAAAAAAAGTAAAATTAAATCTGGAAAGGTTTCAGATTTAAAATTATGTCCAAAGGGGCGTTTTTTAACATTTTGTGTGTTACCCTTATTTATTCACCATCATGTCTTTCGCACTTAAACCATAAAATTCAGTTCAACAGCAATATCGTAAAATAATTTTAAAATGAGCGTATCTTTAGAATTTCGATACAGTCATGCGCGCTGGAGATAAAAATGCTTTTCTGTACAACGTTGCCACAGCTCGCTTTGAAATCCTTGAGTTTGTTAAACAAAAACTCGTTAAAGTTTCACAAAATACGAAATCGATAATATAGCAAATTCCAAATTTCAAATTTGATCTTCCAGATGCCCATATTCGGTTGAAAACGTTCAATATTCAAAATTGGATGGCTCTACGTACCGTTGTTTTATCACAATGCGAGAAACATATATACTACCTTTATGGAGATTCTTTGTTATTTCTTTAAATAGAATACGGGGCTTTAATATTTGGTGACAACAATTTGAAAAGTGAAACAACGCTTTTAGTGAATAAACGCAAAATGCCAAAACGGAATTTATAGTCATTCTGGGCAAATTGCCCCTTTGGTCTAAAAATTAGGAGAAAAAATTCAGTTTTGTAAAATTTCATGAATTTTTCCTGTAATATTACATTTCTTTACTTTGATATATTCTGTTCATAGATACGAAGTCATTTCTAGCATGCATTAGGTGTGGTGGAAACGAAGTAAGTCATTTTTAATTTAAGTTACGGGAAAATTCAACCTTAGAATTTTATCTGTCTTACAGATAATATACGTTTAAAGGAATATAGGATCTGGGTTCTTCTAAATCAATGTTTCTTAACTGCAGGTCGGCAAACACTATTCGCCGGTCCTTCTTATTGTTAAGTTCTGCATACCTGAAGATTACACCAATAGTCTGAATTACTAACTTTACCCGGTTCGCGATAAATACTATTTTACCTGTCCTGCGAGTAAATCGGGTTGAGAAACACTGCTCTAAATCATAGGTTGCTACATCGTTTTATTTAAACGAGTCTTTTAATGATGCCATAAAATTCTGAAAGCTTTTAATAAAATATTGGATATTGCATACATTTAAAATATATATTTTGAACGACTTATATAAAATATATATTTTGAAGGCAATCACATTTACGGTCTAATTTATTTTGATGCTTTCATTTCAGTTTTTCTAATCTTTAAATCAACCGCTTTATGGCGTTCATTATTTTCTCTTTCCTCAGGTTTAAATTTTTTAAAGGAACTATGACTATAAAATTTCTTTACCAAGAAACCAATTTTCGTTAAATATTATTGCATGCGTACGGGTTCGTAATAGATTGAAGGCACAAGTCAGATAATAGGTTAATAAAATTTATTCTTATCAAGAGAAATAAATCAGAACGCTGGAATTTTCCTCCGAGATATTCGAACAAGTGTTCACAGTACCACTCAGTATAATCAGTAGTTATACTTCAAACTACCAAAAACGTTAAAATACAACTAAGTGCAAAGCGTTATCTAAAGAGAAAGTTAACTCCGATTTATCTCAGTTTACGCGGAACTAAAACTCGCAAGAACAGTCACTAAGCAACTAACTAAACAACTGAGCTAAGATGATCTCTCTCATATTTATTAAATGCACATGCCCTGTATTCTTACTTTTCTAGTATAGCTTTCTTTTAAAATTTGTCTCGCTCTACATTGTACGAGGAAACACAACAATTTTAATTATAATTCTACTAAAATTATCTGTCTGAATACAAAATTCATATTAATATACTATTTCTATCGGTTACTTTAAACGAACCTGTGCTTTTTAAAACAAGTTCTTTTATATCAGTATACGTTACATTAGAAGTAGCCAGACTATTTTGTCTTAAATCTTCCATAAAAAAAATTCAAATTTATAAATCACTTTTCTTTAATTCTTTGGTTTCTTTAATTCTAAACGATTAATATTATTGTTCCATTATAAACAATAGAACAACTCAAAAATAATTAAAGAAAAAAATCTGAAAGGTTTCAGATTTTAACGGTCGCCCAAAATGGTTTTATAAAAAAATGTTGTTTTACGCTCTCGCTGAGCTTGTAGTGTACTAGTGTGCTCCTACACTAACTCCTACTAACGTACTTCTTTTTTTTTTTTTTTTTTTTGTCTTCTTTTTCCTGTCTTTTTACATTTATTAAGCGTCATTTTCATCGCAATTACACCATATACAATTTAACAGCAAAATTACAAAAATTGTAAAAGCAGCGTAGCAGTATACGTGTAGAATTTCTCCGATTCAGCGTTAAGTGTTGCCATAATATTTATCTGTTTTTTGTTGTTGTTGTTGTTGTTGTTTTTCCCAGTCTTTTCTCAGTTCATAGACAGACAGTCTCGTGCGCTGGATATAAAAAAATGTTTTATTCCGCCCAGTGTTGCCACTGCGCACTTTAAAATCGTTGAGATTGCAAATCAAGTTTAATAGAATCTGAAATAGATAGTAAAACAAATTCGAAATTCAAAATTCAGGATCTAGGTGCCCATGTTCCGGTCGAGAACTACGTTATTCAAAATTTGGTGGTTCTAGGTAACGTTGTTTTTTCATATTGCGAGAAACATACATACATTCATGCAGATTCTTCATTATTTAATTTATTAATCCAAAGGGATTTTGTTCCTGAAGGACTATTGTTTTCGTTTCGCCATTTTGCGTCGAAAACATTAAATGCCGGTTCACTTTTCAAACTTTGCCACCAAATATTGCAGCCCTGTATTATATTCAAAGAAATTAAATAATGAAGAATGTGCACAAATGTTTCTCGCATTGTGATAAAACGACGGTAGTTAGAGCCATCCAATTTTGAATGACGTAATCCTACTGCGAAGATGGGCATTTAGAAGCCCAAGTTTGAAATTTGGAATTTGTTTTATTATCGATTTCATATTTCGTAAAACTTTAACGAATTTTTGATTAACAAACTCAAGGATTTCACAGCGAGCCATGGCAACGTTGTACAGAAAAAACATTTTTATCTCCAGCACGTGAGACTGTGTATAGGAAATTCTAAAGTTTAAAATTATTTTGCGATATTGTTCTTTAAAAGATTTTAACGTTTTAAATACGAGGAACATAATATTTAATAAATAAAGGTATAAAGTATATCTCCCACATTCTTAGCGTGCCTTCGTGGTGTAATGGTCAGCACACTGAGCCGGTATTTCAGAGGTCCGTGGTTCGATTCCCGGCGAAGGAATTGCATATTTTTCATCTCTCCTGCTTGAAAATAACCTAATGTCTCTACACTGGGGCCCGAACTAAAAGGGTTGTGGATGATGACTCTCCACACCCAGGATTTGGCGACTAGGTCCCCTAAAACCCCAGTCGCCCTTTAAAAAGGGGAGTATATAAGGTATATCTCCCACATTCTTAGCGTGCCTTCGTGGTGTAATGGTCAGCGCACTGAGCCGGTATTTCAGAGGTCTGTGGTTCGATTCCCGGCGAAAGAATTGCATATTTTTCATCTCTCCTGCTTGTAAATAACCTAATGTCTCTACAAAGGTAACACGCAAAATGTTAAAAAAAACGCCCCTTTGGAAGTAATTTAAAATCTAAAACCTTTCAGTTTTTTTTCCCCCCCGATTCTGTAAATATAATACAGAGCGATAATATTTGGCGCCTACAATTTGAAAAGTGATTCAACGGTTTTAGTGATTCGATGCAAAATGCCGTTTCGAGACTAAAAAGAAATGACGTCTTTCCTTAGATGCTTATATTCTAGTCTGAGACAGACTGACTAATGTGCCTAAGTAAATCTGTCCAGCAATATGTGTAACAGCTCCAGAAATAACCGGAAGTGGAACCAACTGTACAGGTTCGCTCAGAGTAAATATATATATACAAGAAGACGAAACTTCAAACAATCCGTTTTGTTCAATGGCACATTTTGTACAAAAAGTGAAAGAAAATATTGAAAATGCGACATATTTAATTTTTAAACATGCTTATTGCTCGATGCTATTTCAATAAGCTTTTATGTGATAAATCTGTTGCAAAAACTACAGGCATGGTGTTGCCGTCCGTATTCAGTTAGCGGACAGAAATATTGTTAAGGCGAACTAAGTGTAATAAAACCTACAGTTCAAATTTACAAAAAAAGATAATACCAAATTACTAATGCCAGCAGCAAATGATGCTTTCTAGGAGCGTTTAGACTCTGCAGCCCAATTCGTTAGAGAAAAGGCACAAATTAACTTCAATACCTTGGTTCGAACCATAATTTTTATTGTTAGAAAATAATATACATACACTCACTTCCAAAAGTTAAGCACGGAGAGGAAAATGCTAATTTCCGGAAGCCAATCAGAATTGAAGAGGATGCAATTCGCTGCAGAGGTAGATGGAAACATGCAAATATGTTAGGTAACAGCCAACCGCGCTTTCATGTCAAGAAATATGCAAAATGGCAGTCTTATAAGAAGCCAGCTTTATGAAGGGTTCCAGAAGTTGATTGTAAGTGCTGATAGAAGGTGTTTAAAACTTTCGTACAATTTGTTTTCAAGACATACGTGTTTCTATGACTTCCAGAAGACGAATGGAAGATTCTGAGCGCTGGCGCGCTGTGGGGCGCGTTGAAGCAGGACAGTCGATCACAGACGTTGCTCTTTTCTTCGGCGTTCATCATTCTGTAATTTCACGTTTATGAAAACAATTCCAAACTACACGGACAGTTATCCGAAGACCCGTAGCCGGTCGCCTAAGGATTACAACCTCCGCGGAAGATCAATATATTGCTGTTGTAGCCAAGCGGAATCGCAGGGCGACCTCCACACGTATGGCATCTATGGTTATAGCCTCCATTGGTAAGGCGATATCTGCAGCTACTGTACGCCGAAGATTACATATGAGTGGACTGTACGCCCGAGTACCTCGAGTTTGTGTTCCTCTATCCGTCCAGTCGAGAGGGGCACGATTATAGCGGTGCCGAGAACATGTCAGTTGGAATGTGTCTGACTGGAGCAATGTCATGTTTAGTGATGAGTCAAGATTTGCTCTGGAGCCAGATGACAAGCGTATAAGGATATGGCGTGAACAACAAACACGCAATCAGTCCCAAAACATCACCGAACATCACGCATTCCGAGGCGGAAGCATTATGGTATGAGCAGGGACTTCATTAGGATATCGCACCGACCTGCACATCTTTAAACGGGGTTCTTTGACGGCTGTCTGGTATCGAGATGAAGTTCTAGAACCCATTGTGAGATTGTACGCAGCAGCAGTTGGCCCTACTTTTGTTTTAATGGACGATAACGCATCTCCCCATAGAGCTGACATCGTCGATGACTACCTAGAGAGCGAAGAGATTGCGCGTATGGCGTGGCAAGCATATTCTCCCGACCTTAATCCCACTGGAAATCTTTGGGATGCTCTCGACCGTGCTGTATCTTCACGTTTCCCACCCCCAGCCACTCTTATTGAGCTGGAAACTGCTCTACAAGAAGAATGACGATTGCTTAATTCTGCGATGGTCGACCACCTAATTGAAAGCATAGTCACAAGGTGTAAACTTAGATGAGGGGGGATCATATACCCTATTAATGTCCTTTTTTTTCATTTTATGCTGTTTATTTTCACTTTATACATGATTCTGTTTAAGTCTCTAGTATGTTATTATCTGATAACTTACAAAAATTTAATATTGTTTTCATTTGTGTATATAATTATTGATTTTGTTTTATGTATAAATACACTGGTGTGCAAAAATTAAGGACGAGACGGTTTTTTCAATATAACTTTGTACAAAAGCTTTCCAAATCAACACATTTAATACCGTAAGATCCCCAATACGTAAGGACATGAGTAATGTAAGCAACACTTACTAAAAGAGAAATCAGAGGGATAAAAAGAAGCTTTATTGAAAAAGTAGCATGGAGCGCAATGCGACTGAAGGCCGAAACATCCCTGTGATGGGTGTCCAGCAAGAAACATCCGGTCTTTAATAGGGGATATGATCTCCCCTGACTGCTAGGCAGGTTTCACATCATTTGTGCATGCTGGATATGTGGTTGTTAATGAGCTGTTGAGACACTGCTGCTCGTTCCTCTTGTAGCACCAATCGCAGTTTCGGAATCGTTACTGGCGATAAGTTACGTGCTGCCACGGGTCTCCCTAGTAAGTTCCGTACATGCTTGACGGGATTTAGATCCAGAGACCTTGCCGACCAATCCATGTGTTCAATATCTTCACTCTCCAACAGCTCTTCGACAGTAACTGTGCGACGAGGTGAAACGTTGTCGTCCATGAAGAGGAACTGAGGACCCATAGCCCTTGTGAAAAGACGCATGTAAGGAAGAAGAACCTCGTTACAATAGCAGTCCCAGGTGACGAACCTCCTTGGGAGATATGAAGGTCGGTCCGGTTACCAAGCATTATGTCTGCTCGAACGAGATTTCCACGACCCCCAAAAAAGTCCCTTTTGATGATGTTGAAGCGGTTATTGCGTGTTCCCCACTGTGTTCAGATGTGTATGTGTCTAGAATTGCAACTCAGACTAAATCTGCTCTCATCTGTAAAGAGTACATGTGATGTGTGATGTGTCTAGAATCGCAACTTAGACTAAATCTGCTCTCATCTGTAAAGAGTACTCGTCCCCATTCATTGTCTCTCCAATTCCGGTGTTCCCGGCACCACAGAGAACGCCTTCTCCGATGGGCAGGCGTTAGAGGTACACACCGTACAGGGCGTCGTGCAAACAGACCACCACCGTGCAGTCTTCTGGCCACGGTAAAACGCGATATCGGTCGTCCAGTCGCCTGTGTCGTGTGTCTAGCGATTTCTCCCGCTGTCGGCCGCCTGTTTCTTCTGACCTGTAAGGCAATAAACCGGTCATCTGCGGGTGTGATACTACTGTGACTACGAAGCAATCTATTGAAAAAAAAAAGAGAGAGAAAAAAGAAATTAAGTTCTTACATAATACCTATCAGTAAAATTTCCATTTAATAAAATGTTTATTACGTTTCACTGAGTTAAAGAGATCCATTACTTTATTGCGCAAAATTCGCGAAGATATTCGAACATTAATGCCATCTTTGAATACTTATTATAAACGACTTTTAAGAAAAAATTTAAGATGAAAGTTGAAAAGTAAATACGACAATATTTAATAAATAAAAACTGCTTTGTTCTCTCTTACAATTTATAATTTTGTTAAATCTGTTACTAGTTCCTTTATTTCTATATATTATTTCGTTTTGTGAGTCTCCATAAATTTCGGAAATAAAAGCATGGAACTTCTACTTATAATTAAAATATAATGGATAACTTTCCCGTTTAGAATTTTTACTACGCATGTACTGCCAGTATAGAACTTTGTAATTAGAAGTATATGACCAACATTAATTTTTAAGGAAATAATAGCCATAGATATATTTTTATATATAGAATGTTTTTATATTCGCTATATTACTTCTTCAAAAAACGAGCCCCTCGAGTGGACAGTCGCTAAAATAGTTATCATGAAAAAGTATATACTGATTTTAATGAGTCCAGCTAGGGTAATTTCATAAAAAATATGGAATATTTCTAATAAGATATCTCATGATTTTAATACGTTTATTTAAATCAATCGCATTAAAAAGTAGGGAAAAAATTTTTTCTTAAGAACTGTGTTTATCGCTTTTAAACCGCTTAGTGTGATACTCAATAACCTTCCAGACTAAATTTGAAGGTATATTTTCCTTTACTGAATGGCAACACGCTAGCGCATGGATGATAAAAGTATTTTGTTTTCGGCCGTAGCAACACACTGCTTTCATAGAGCCGAGTTTCTTAATTAAAACTGAAAAATAAATATCTTACAGTTTTCTGAATGGCAACAGTCTCGCGCTCTGAATGTAAAAATGCTTCATTTCGAACGTGTTGCTACTGCTCGCTTTCAAATCATGCAGCTTGTTAATCAAAAATTCATTTAAGTTTAACAAATTATAAAATAAATAATAAACCAAAATGAAAATTTAAAATTTGAGCTTTCCAGATCTACATGTTCGGTTGGAAGAGTTATTCAAAATTGGATGGTTCTAGGTTACGTCGTTTATCATAATGGTAGGAACATACATGCAGATTCTTCATTATTTAATTCCTTTAAAAATAATACAGAGCAATAATATTTGATGGCAACAATTTGAAAACTGATATGCTGTTGATAGAGAACCAATGCAAAATCACATTTCGTAACTAATAACCCCTTTTAGGCTAAAAAGAGAAAAACAAGTATGTAATTGGCAGTTATGTCTTTTATTACAATCAACTTCAAAACTACTTTTACACCATTTTGTCACAAAATACAAATATTTACATCTGACACAAAAGGTATTCATTTGCTTTTAGACAATAAAGACATTATTTACTTTTTTAAATTGATTTTCATACAAATCATGCACAACAATTCTTTGCCAAATGTCCTTATATATACAAAGAATTTTTTAAACCTAATCTACTAATATCTCAAACCTTCTCAAATGACAGAACGGTGTAAAGAGATGACTTAGATTTTTTATCCATTTTTTTAAAGAGCAATTGGCAATACTAAATTCCATATCAAAATATTACATAATTAACTACACAGTACAGTACATAACTGAACTGAAATTCTGTATTAAATTTAGTAATTTCATATTCGGGGTCATTATTTCACAAATTTATATGAAGAAAACTTGTCAGTAATTTAATACGAGTTTTCAAATGATAACACTGAGATCAATCAGACTTTAAACTATAATTACGTTTTTATGATCATTAAAAGATATTTAACATATCATACTATGTGAAATTAATACTCTTTTGCTCAAAATATGAAATAAGCTATAATATACTAATTTCATTCATAAAATTCTAATTTAAAATAACAATAAATAAAATTTTAAAAATCATAAAAATTAATATTCAGCACATTCATAAAAATAATGTGAAAATGTCTATATTTACATAATCTTGATGCGTAAACATTGCTAAATATGGATCATGTCAAGGAACAAATAAGAAGAAAGTACTGCAACAATAAAAATACAGTGGCTGTGACTCAGTATTGGATCACAAAATGAACATTAGATGGGCCACAATAAGTTTTGAAATTATTTGTTTTAGTGAAATTATTATTTTTCATTATTAATTAGGAATTTATTATTATTAACTATTTTTAATAATTACATACACTTATTTTAAATTATTTTCTTCCAGGACTTCTTTCTACTCTCTCTTTTACAGCAATTAAACTCATGGGTCACATTGCTTAAATAAAAAGTTTGGTGAGCATTGCTTTAAATAAAGTATAGAAAATTTGAAAGGTATCTAGGTCATAACATCACTAGGGCTATTAATATTTTTATATCAATGATAGTTTATTACATAATTATTAATCAGTAACATCCTACTTCCTATGGTTATGGTAATTTATTACCATTTAAAACTAGGCCTCCTTAAAAAAAAAAAAAAGAAATCTGAAGGCTTTCAGAATTTACATTACGCCCAAAGGGGATTTTTTTTAATGTTTTGTGTGTTACCTTTATTTATTAAATATTATGTTCTTCGCACCTAAACCACAAAATTCAGTTCAAGAGCAATATCGCAAAATAATTTTATATTGAGCATATCTTTAGAATTTCCAATACACAGTCTCACGCACTGGAGATAAAAATGTTTTTTCTGTATAACGTTGCCATTGCTCGCTTTGAAATCCTTGAATTTGTTAATCAAAAATTCGTTAAAGTTTTACAAAATATGAAATCGATAATAAATCAAATTCCAAATTTCAAATTTGGGCTTCTAGATGCCCAAATTCGCATTAGGATTACGTCATTTAAAATTCAATGGCTCTAGGTACCGTCGTTTTATCACAATGCGAGAAATATGCATACATTTATGCACATTCTTAATTATTTAATTTCTTTGAATATAATACAGGGCTGCAATATTTAGTGGCAACAGTTTGAAAAGTGAACTGACATTTAATGTTTCCGACGCAAAATGCCAAAACGAAAACAATAGTCCTTCAGGGACAAAGCCCTTTTGAACTAAAAAGAGCTTCAGAAATGTTTTGAACCAGAGAAATTCTCTCTATGAGAACACTTATATTACACATAGAGAAAAGCACAAAAAATATCTATGCAGCAAGACTTTTCTACAAACAGGCATCAGACTTCAAATTGCAATGACCAATAATGAGTGGTGTTTGCTGCTCAATCATTCATTACCCTATTTCTGATTAAACAACAGTCTCTCCTGCCGTACCAAAGGTCCTGGTTTCGAATCCCGGAGAAGGCATGGATGTTTGTAAATGCATAGTGTCTTTGCAACATGAGGTCACTCTAGATATATGGTGGGCCGAAAGTCCTTTCATGTGATGAGAGATTAAGAATTAACGATTTGTATTACGCGCCCCGACAACTTAATGTCAGTACGCAGACTGTGTCCCAACTGAGAACCTTGATATTAAGTCCCAACTGATATTAAGTACGGAATGGGCAGCCACTCAAAAGCCACCTTGGAAATAGTCATAAATACTTCTACTGAACACCCGGAGCCCACATCCTCGAGTACATCAGCATCAAAATTAACTCCAAATCGCTGAACTGGTCAACTGAGGCCAGCTAACAGAGACCACTGCGGGATGGGGCTAAATGCTTGGAGCTTTCACTAGTCGTCAACAGTGCTACTTACCAGTACTACGAGGGCAGCCTCTCCTTCCAGGCTTTACACAGAATACGGAGGACAGCATGGATTGGACTCTCAATGGCCCAGGGGCTATTCTGCAACTGATACCCTAGTCATCACGAACCGCTAGTTTCAATATTTTTATATCCCAGTGGCCGAAACTTCCTAGGCACAGATTCTAGCCATACTCTTCCTCAAAATTAGAGTGGAAGAAGAAGTCTAACCTCCTTAAAGTTCGGGCAACCATTTTTCCATGAAGTACGGACTCAACAATGAACAAGCAATAGTCTCAGTAATTATGGTTTTGAAGCATTTCAAGAATTTTAAATGAACATTTAGCAAAGGATTACAGTACAATGCAGCGAATGCAGGAACATAAGTGTATCATCTAATTTTGGCATATTTTTTAGCTCAACCAAAAGTGCGTTTCCCATGACAGTTTAATTTAAATGAATATAAATCAATCATCACATTTTATATACAGTAATTTAATAAAATTGAGTTAGTATGGTATACAAATTACAGAATCTGATTTTCAAAATAGCATTTTGTAAATAAATCAGAAAACAGCTTCTATTAAAACAAGCATTTTTATTATAATGAATGGTCTAATATAGATCGCTTATAATTTTAAGCTACATATTTTAATGCTTTTTTAAATTGGCACTCTTGGTCACAACTATGCATATGATTATTTATTGCCAAAAGTTGCTATGTAATGCAATAATTACATTTTATTTTCATTCATCGAATATGAATTTACATTCTCTATTTGCAGATACTAACTTTCCGATAAATCGTAAGTTAGCCTATCATGATAAAAATTTACAAGTTACAGATGTTCAAAGCGAACCCTGTAATATTCAAATGAATTATCATCACTGAAAATTTCAGATATATTCCTAAAAATTATAATGTTTTACAATTATAATGTTGTTTAATTACTAGTTTGCAGAAAAAGATACATCACTTGACCATTTCTGATATATCAAATTATTATAATGCAAAACAAATGCAATATCAAATTATAAGACCTGTTACAGCTACATTTCCATTAACTATTTACGATGCTTAAGTACTTTTAAAATGACATCATATCAACTTAAATAAATTTTGCACAATGCAACCGATTACCATCAGATTTTAACTGAGTTTTCAACAACTTTTCTCTTATCTTTATTCTTTGTTGCTTAGTCTATATATTTAACAACATACTACATGTTACAAATGCAAAGAAATGTTGTGACATATCAAATGATATAATGTAAACATTAACAGCAAAGTGTGCTTTTTCTTTACCGATAGCATGCTATAATATAAATATTGAAGCAGACTGTATATTACAAAGAATACAGTCCTTTTTACACGTATATAAATCACTCATGGTGTAGTAAATCTACTACATAACTAAAAAGGGAGAACAGTGAAAAGAAAAATATAAAAATATTTCTTCTTAAATGCAGTGTTTGTTTCATTTTATGCAGCAATGATTTCTAAGAAATGTTTTACCCCAGAAATAGGGCAAAATTTCAAGATCAACGATAACAATATGTTATCAAGATAATGGAATCACAGGCTATGGCAGGATTTGAGCTTTTTTAAAAATGTAAATGTATGTAATATGACCAGGATTCATCACAGACCAATCCCTTAAATGTACTAATATCTTCACGACACTCTTCTTATACATGAAAACTTTTACATTACATTATTATATAAAAGTGTGCAAAACACTTTCTTTTGACAGACAATGAACACATTATCTAAAAGTAGAACTACAAATTTGATAAATGTAACATTTACAGGAATAGATACATATAAATGCTTTGTCAATGACTAGATTTTATGCAAGCAAAGCTAGATATTGTAATACAGGCATCCCATACTCTTTGACAACCTTTTTTTCAATTATTTTCTTTTTTTGATTTTTTGCATTTATAATAACTAACAACGCATTCAACATATTCTTTGCTATTTGAATCTATTGTGTCAAAATTCAAAACATAAAAGTAAATCTTTTGTTCATTTAATAGTTCTGTATGTACATAACATTTAAAAACACAACTACAGTCTTCATTCCCTTAAATACTGAATCCTAAAATTCATTTACATTAACAAAGTTTCTCTACCAAATTTCATGATACACAGTGGGGGGGGAGAATCTTTGTCAGTATGCAATGTAATTTTTTATATAATTCCCATCGAGGAAAAAGTTCAAATAACAAGATATTTTTCATGTTTTCAAAAACTAAATAAAACATTTAATAAAAACTTCACTTCTTTACATACAAAATTTGCAAAGATATAAGAAAAATAAATTTATTGCTTTAGATCCCTTTTTAATGCAAATTAATGAATAAATATTACTATTTTTCCACATATTTAGAGAGAAATGGCAAAAATAAACTTGCTTATTTCAGTGATTAATGATTTTATTTGAAGTACGAGAGCATTCACTGTTAACAATGTAATTGGCCCCACTACTGCATTAATTACAAATATTTCTGCAAGTGCTTTATAAACAATATGGAACTTTTTGCAGTTACGCATAATGATAATCAGACTTTTTTTCTATGGGAAACATAAAAAGTTTAGTTTTATATCTACAAATTTTTTCTTTATTGAAACAGTTTCTCAGTTTCATTTGGAAAAATTTAGTAACTGGGTAAACATGTGTAGGAATTATTATTTAAGGAAATAAAACTTGTAATCAAACATGTTGTAACTGAATACGTTATTTAGTTTTTAAGAATTCACAAGACATACAATGCATCATTTACTTCTTTATAATCAAAAGTGTTTTTACAAGCTAAAACGTTTTTTGCATGTTGAATGACTTCAGGAAAAATACTATGGTCCTTATTTTGTTTCACCCCCAAAAAAAGGATGCCTGCATAAGTGATATTTAGATATATCCTATTATGCAAAACTAGTATGGAACTAGCAAAAATAATGTTTCACATTCCACTATGAATAAATAGCTATTTAAGAAATTAATGCTTTATGTTACTACACTAATATTACATATAGATTATACATAATACAAATACATGAAACAACAAATGTAAATAACTGAAATTTTCATTTAATACACAGTACCACGACAGTACACAGTATCTATACAATAACCTTGACTACAGATGCTTAAATGAGTCAAACTTGATAAAGTAAAATTTTAAATAATACATTATATATTAAAAAATAAATTCATTACAACATAAAAATATTGCAATTTAAAGTATCATTAAAGCCTTAGAAATAATATCAACAAAAAATAATTACATTTATTTAAATATTCAATCACAAAATGCATTCCATTTAATATCATACAAATCCAGAATAAAAAATTTCCATAATTCATGTATCAAGTTACATATATTTAATTATCACCGAAATACCCTTGAAACAAGCAAACTAAACTTTGAAAGAATGAATACTTCTAAGCATCTGCAGCCAAAAATGTTTCGATAATTAATTGAAATCTCCAATCTCACGTTAAAAGTTAGCTTGACAGCTACGCTGACGAATTTGTTTACAGAAATACAACTACCTAACTATATAAAAAAATTGTAAAAATATATAAAGTGTTATTAGAAGTACAACAATTTAATGTAATGAAACAGTAGCTTATAATCCTTTTTAAAAATTTGAAATTTTCATTACTTTTTTTAATTTTAAATTAATAACAAAGTACGTTAATTTAAACACACAGACAGCAACTAAAAATTAGCTAAAATACTGAATTCAAAATTAATTAGCAGTATGCCTTTCACGGCATAAAATCAGTGATTTAAGAGCTTAGCAGAAAGCCAAAGTATATAATTATGGTTTTATATTTCTTTAAAATGTATAATACTTCACGGTTTTATTTAATATACTTTTAATTGTTAACTGCTTCTGAAGAACAGCTCATAAAAAATACCAAATAAATTTCATTAAAAAAAAACAAATAATATAATGAGTATCATCAATAAGTACATTAGAAATATAAAACATTATAATAAATGAAAAAAATTCAATTAAAATAAGCACACATACATATAAATAAAATCTATACATGAAATCTATATCTGCAAGAATGAGGGAAAAAACATGACTAGAAATAAAGATAAATTTTCACAGCACATAATTAAGCAAGGAAATATTATAAAAAATTATAAGTAAATATAAAGCTTTGTACCAGCAAAAAGCATAAAAGAACACTGACTAGACATGGAATACATGGCCAAAAAAATTTTAAGAAAAGAGAGAAAAGAAAAAAGATACATCCTTAATATTTTACCTAATAACAAATATTACACTACACATTAAAAATTAACCTCACAACATATTTAAAGTTACATTAAAAAAAATTCATTCAACAGAATTACATGTAGACTACTATTTATATAAAAAGAATTCAGGCAGAAATAAAGAAAGAAATGTTGTTATTCCCATAATTGCTATAATTACTTACATATTTTCTCCCACTATGAAAGCCTGTTGAAAATACAGGAAAAAAAAATTATGCAGTGCACACCATTTGTTAGGATAGAAGATAAAGGAGTGGCAGGTTAAGCACTACATGTGAAAAGATATACTAATATTTATTATGCTCTATATTTCAAAAAAGTTGGTTACAGTTACTATCTTCAATACTATTCTTTTTAATTACGCATTAAGTTTTGTAGTCCGTATATCATATATTGCTTCCTTAGAATCAAAGATTTCTACATCATATACTGAAAAATGTTGGGGGAGGGGGAGAAATATGAAAATAAATATAGCACATGCACACATACAAATATGCTAACAGGAAAAATGAAAGAAACAAGTGTAAAAAGGTGCTTTACAGTAACTCTGTTAAGTGAATGCCAATGAAAAGAAGTTAGTAGTTCAAGATCCACATAATCCAATGGGATTCACCGTCGCTACATAGAAATATGTAAATTTTACATACCTTCTTTCAGCACACGTGGAAAGGCATGCTTCAAATTCTAATTCTCAGAATATTTGATTAACTGGATAAAGTTTTTATGTACGGAAGATGGAACATGTCCTTGAAAAAGCATCTGATGGCCTATGACTGACAGAACAGAAGCAAGACAGAATGAATGGCACATGTATGTAAAGACCTAAAAGTAGCCAATAGTATCACGCCAAGAGTCAAGAAACAGTTTAAAATCATGTGTGATGAAAACAGACAGTTAATGTCAAAAAAGTCAAAAACCTGACATAATAGATCTCAAAACCGTTTGACAATGACTACTAAAAGAAATAGAAAACTGATATCAAACCAGGTTGCAATGAACTTTACTGCAGTGCGAAATGCTCCAGCTGCAGTGGAGCAGAGACCATTTTAAATAGAGCACAACAGACTGAAGACAGATTCTTTAATGATGAGTACTATTTCTGTTTGGAGAATGATTCCCCATACATTACAATGTGGAGAGTGAAAAATACACTCAACAAGCCTGAAAACATCTATGAAAAGCATCGATACAAAGATGGTGGAATCATAGTATGGTCGGACATCATTATAAATGGGTGCACTGGTTTATATACTTTTTACCAGAGCAGCTACGAATGCTGAAATATAAAGTGATGAGGTTCTTGACCCTTATGTCAAGTTGTTTAAGGTTGCAATCAATAACTTCCTTCTAATGGATGATAATGCTTGTCCCCATCATACTCAGGGCCAGTGCCAGAGCTGGTGCAAGTGATGCAGTCACACCAGGCAGGGTAGATTGACAGCAAAATTTTTGTAGATTTCAGGAAAGTAACAGACAGGAAAATTTAGAGATGGCATCTCTTTTTTTTTTTTTAATTTACAGAAGGCAATGAGCAACAGTTCAAGTGGCCAAATTTTTAGAATTCATGAATCATTTTGTTACTGCAAGAGCTTCTGATAACCTAATAACTAGAATGGAAAATCATTATAAAGCTGCATTTTGGTCAGAGGTGACCACAGATCTTACTAATTTTTCTGTTATCACTAAAACATTGTAATGACTTTTTCCTACCCCACTTTATACACCATTTCTCATGTTCTTGTTTAAATTTATTTTTCAAAAATAGGTAGTTCTGCATTTTGAAAATGCAACAGGCAAGACAAAATAAAAAGTCCCAAGTTCCAAGTTCTTGCAAGTCCCAAGTTCTTTGCTGCAAAAGCATTCAACTAACATGAGTTTTATAGCAGTTCCTCTAATTTTTCCCACCAGTTTATATTGCAGGTTCAAGTACTATTTAAAACACATTGTTCTAATGTTAAAGGTTTATCATAGTTTTGTGCAGATCTTTGACATCTGCTGAACATACAAAAATAACTGCACATTTTACAAATGTTTTAATATTATATAAAATGAAACAAAAATTCATAAATATTTTATCATAACAGGATGTAAAATTTCAATATTTCAATTTCAAAATTGCATATTAATAATTAACATATTTCTATCGACTATTTCAAATGTTAAGTTCAGAATAAATTTTTTATTCAGAATTCATAGTGCTCCTGAAAAATTTTTTCACAATTACATGTGCTGAAAAAGTGCATCATATAATAAGTCTTCAAAATATAACAGCAGCATACCCTCCTAAATCAGGAATGGAACTCAATAAACTTTGCAGTAAAAGTAAAATATATACCTGCATTTAAAATGCACATGGAAAACATTTGTAGAACAACTTCATTTGAAATGTAAACATCCACTAGAGCACATGCACGAATCTGCCAACTTTATACAAGTAAATGAACAAAGGTTTTAAATAAATAAATAAGAAAATAAAGATTTAAAAAAAATAAAATTTAAAATAAAGATTTTTAAAAAAACAAATAAATAAAATTTGCAGAAAAAGCAGAAAGTGCATTTTGTAAAGAAAACTGATACATATTTCAATATTTTGAATCAATGACATGGGAAATCAGCATAAAAATTATAAACTTTATCACAACATATGTAAAATTAAATAAATAAAATTAATTTCAAAATATTTACTTTTTTCCTTTTGGTTAAAAAGAAATTTAGAAAAGGAATTTTATCCCATTTATTATCTTGCATACATTTTCATATATTTAATATATGTTTGAATTTTAGAATAAACATATTCAGAAATCCCCCCCCAAAAAGAAATTTTAAAATACGATAGAAGGAAATAAAAATATTTAACATTATTTTTCTAAGAAATGTAATTTTAATAAAATTTGAGCATATCAAAACAATACTATTATATTTATTTTAAAAAAGTCTTGAAATTCCCAGATTATTAAATAAAAATGTGTGTATATAAATTAGTATAAAAATTGTGAAAAAAGTTGATTGTTGCCAAGCTGGCTGGCTTGATTATGAAAACACATGCCATGACTATCAGCTTAAGATAAGTAATCCCTTCATAAACGACTTTCTAAGGGTATCTTGTATCCATATTACACATGGAGAAAAACAACAAAAATGCCCATGCAGCAAACTCATTTGCTGGAATTTGAACCCAGGTCAAACTACCAGTATTGGGCAACTTTTGCACTCAGCCACTGATAAGCCAAGTCACAAAACCTGATGACACATGAAAAAAGTAACAGTACTGCAAATACCTGCAAAGAGTAAGTGTTTAAAATATACATTTGGAGACAAATCACCAAACTCGCATAATTTATGGCATCTTTACAAGAAATTGCAAAATTCATAAAAAAATAAATTTTGCAAATAAGATTGTAAAACTGCCATACATTTTGTACAGATTATGAAAATTTTGTAAAAGTTGGTAGATATGTAGGCATCAGTTCCTGTACTACTGACCAACTTTGATTATAAAGTCATTTTTAAATAAGCTAGCTATTGCATCACTTTGGATAGCTTAAACTGTTTAAAATGACATGGAACCATTTAAACTACTCAACGCCCCAATTTCTGTTTTGATTCTGAAACAAAATATCAAAAAAAAATACTCACGAGAATGAAGATCAATATTCTACAGTCTCAAAAAATTCCCCACAGACACAGGGCTATGTCAAGTGGCAAATAAAGATAATAATTAAACATTCTATCTAAAAATTCATATGTGTTACACCCGTCCTAACACTGTATTTAAATGGTGATTCATATGACAGACCTGGATCTGTGACACAGTTGGTGGTTGATGTATGTAAGACACACCTGTCCCAAAAGGTAATGACATTTTTGTAGTAATTATAAATTAATAACTAAGCTTTAATTTGATTAAAATGATAATATATAAATAGTAAATTTCCCACAATCCACTCACATAAATGAAGCTGCACAGGAAATAGTTCCTTTAATTGCAGAAATAGAAATAAAAAAAGCACATTTTCTTTAATAAATCTTGGAAAATTTAGTCTAAAAAAGATACAATGAAATTTAAAAATATGACTTTTTAATAGTATTTGAAAAAGAAATACTTTGAAAAATTATATTTTAAAAACATATATGATTAAGATGCTCTACTGTTAGTATTACAAGCAAGCACATTTTATCAAAATAAGGAGAATCAAATATAATACTTGAAATCTGCTCTTTCATTTTAAATTACATCTGAGACAGATTTCTAGCATATTCAGACTTTGTACCAAGATTATAAAAATTGTGTACCATTCAGATACACCTAAGTATTTTTTTGTAAGGTTAAAAATTTGTTGTTCAAATATAATATAAAGACTACTTTTACACAATTATATAAGTAAAATAAACATGGATAAAATTTTACCTATACACTACATAAGTAGAGAAAAATTTCTAAAGATATTTTAAATTAATTTTCTAAGTATTGCTCTAGTTACAAATGCCTGCTTTTTCTTTTAATAGTTTACAGAATTTTCATTTGAAATTCTTTTTAAAGAATCAGTGTTAATAAATTCAAATTTCTTAACTTGAACAAAGTTTACTTTTAAATGATGAAATATGGCTGGAATAGTTCATGTTCCAATAGTACAAGGTGTCAGTTTCTGGGAAACAAAGTCTCGTACAAATTTTCCAATCATATCTGATGTCATTTTTTCTTTCCTTTCATGAATATATTTTTTTCCATTTGGTATATCCAAAATCACTAGAAATGGAACATCATCTCCAAATCCAATTATATCACGTACGGAATCACATATTTCAGCCTGAAATGATACACCATTAATAAAACACAAATTTATTATATTCCAAGTTTACATAAAAAGAGTACAAGTTCTGATAAAATTTTAGAAAACTGAAAAGATTAAATTAGACAAACACTTTTTAACTGGTTGTCACTAGTAATGACTAATAAACTACTAAAATAAGTAAATTATATTTAAAAGCAAAAAATTCTATGTTAATAATTTATGTCTGTTCTCTTACAGATGATGACTATTTTAATGTGTCTATTAACTTTTGTATAGGTTTTTATTAACTTTTATATATAAACTACTAAAATAAGTAAATTATATTTGAAAGCAAAAAATTCTATGTTAATAATTTATGTCTGTTCTCTTACAGATGATGACTATTTTAATGTGTCTATTAACTTTTGTATAGGTTTTTATTAACTTTTATATAGAGTTCTATTAACTTTTATATATATTTCTATTAACTTTTATATAGGGTTTGAACCAGCTTTCTTTTAACTTCTGAGTTCAAAGTGCAAAATGCACTGAACATTGGTAACATGACTTGGGTTCAAATCCCAATGAGTGGACTGGCTGTATGGTTGTTTTCATGGTTTACGCCATAAATAATATGAATATCAACCATTCTCTCTTACACTATGTAAGGATGGCTTTCTTTAAGATCACTGGTTTCACCTGAATTAATTATGGATACAGATAACCTGATACTTGTAGAGGAATTAAAGATACATATATGTTGAATGAGTTACACTTCTAAAAAATCAATTAAGAAAACTGAGGAATTAATGCTAAATAATATTTATATTAACTCCCCTCTCATCAGTAAGTACAATTAAGCTAGTGGTGCAGCCCTGAGGTATAAAGCGATCAGATCCTTCATGTGGCCTTAAAGCACTTAGATCCAGAGTGGCCTTAAAGCGCTCAGATCCAATTCTTGCTGCCACCTTTTTTCTTTCCCGTCTTTTTTTTTTTTTTTTTTTTTGTTATTTCAGTTTGAAAGAAGTTTTATGCATGAAAATTATTTTTAAGAGAGATAACATAAAATACAAAGCACTACACAAATTATTGTTTTAAAAATATTTAAAAATGACTTATTTATTTTGTTCTGTTTTATTGCATTGTTTTATAACATTCCAAATATAAAATACTAGCATCCTGAATAAGATGGTTTAACATATTTAAATTTTTTTCAAAATAATTTGTTTTAAAAATTTTAAAACAAAAGTGTATTTCCATTAACCTTGATAAAAATCACTTCGATATATTGCTTATGCGATTATATGAACTTGTACTTTCCTCCATTATATTTTTATATTTCATACGAATAAAAACTTTTAACTTGATAAGCTATCATTAATTTAATATACCTGATACTACACCTATATTTGATCATTTTCACGATAAATGAACTGTAAATAAATTTATTGAAAAAGAAAATAAATTTAAAATTGCTTTTTGAATTTTTAATACATTATTTTACATTAATTTCTTCAAAATATTTGATGAATAATTTTCTTTCAAAATAACATTTAAAGAATGCATTACAATGATAAAGAAACATCTGTGCATAAAAACTAGAACTGCGATAACCCATCATTTATTCAATGTACTCAAAGTCACTGGGAAAAAAAAAAAGAAAAAAGAAAGAAAGAAATAGTTGTTTGTTGTTTAAAATTTCTACAGTGCTTTAGTTTTCGCATTATTGTATTAAAAATACTTTTCAGTAATAAATTTGAAATTTTTCAAAACAAAAAATATTGTTTTGAGCACATGGGTTCATAGTAGATTGAATGCACACAGCTCCGATGATAAGTTGATAATATTTATTTTATCTAAAGAAACACTTCAGAGTTCTGGAACTTTCCATGAAAATTGTCTTACAACTCTTCACAGTATCACAGAGCACAATCAGTAGTTGCACTCTTCAAACTACTAAGAATGTTAAACACATTGCAATGCAAATCACATCTAAAGAGCGAAGCTAACCCGAAGATATCTCAGTACTCTATCATTTATATAACACTAATAGATTACAAGTATTTAGTATATTATCTCCTTTGACAAAAAAAGTTAGAATTCTATTGAAATTATGTAATTCATTAGCATATTTAAAAATTGAATCTTGAATAAATTTAACATGGAGTTATTAAAAAGGTATCATTAAAAGTGAAAATGCAATCAGTAAATTAAATAATAATCATCATTGACTGAAAATTATTTGACTTTTCAAGGAGAACAAACTAATTTCTGATCAATTAACAATAATTAATAAATGCAAAAGTGTTTCGTCTTTCTCTCAAATAAGAATTATGACTAAAACGTTTTTTAGTAAGCTGAGTTTAAGCGAGATGAGTTTATGTAAAATTTGTAATTATAATTTGACTGTACAGTCAAGTTTTAAGATCAGGATATATTCTTATAAGAGTAAATTTTATTTTTTTACTTGAGAAAATTGTCCCTCAACACTTTCACCTTTAATCATATTAACTCAATGAAAACTTTGTAAAAATAATTAACATAATGCAATCTTTGTAAAAACAATGAAACAAGGATGAAAAGGTGAATAAAAATATATTCACATACAACTGAAAGGAAATATTAAGAATGTATGAAAAGGAAATTTACGTAATATACAATAGTTAGTTTGTTCCCCTTGAGAAGTCAACTAACTTCCAGTCAATGACGATTACTTAATTTATTGATTGCATTTTCTTTTTTAAGTATACCTTTTAAATGTTTCCATTTTTAATTTATTTAAGATTTATTTTTTAATATGCTAATGAGTTACATAATTTCAACAGAATTCTAACTACTTTTGCCAAAGGAGATAATATATTAAATAATTTATTAGAAAATAAATTATTATTTTGGTACTTTGCAGCTTTAGTGCAAGTATTAGGGAATTTATTAAGATTAATTAAACTGATTATTTCAATCTTATATCTATAATTAGAGAGCACGTCACATTACCAAATTTTATCACCAACATTAAATTTCATTTTAGATGAAGATGATTAAATATTTTCTTCACAGCACGAAATTTTCATCTGATACTTAGTAATCAATAATTTTTCTAAAAGAAAATTTGAATGAATTTGAATGAGATGATCTTTACTCATGCTGAACCAACAACTGAAAGAAGATGCTCTCTCTGGTCTTATATAGTTTTCACCCAGCCGCTGAGATGTTTCTAGTACTTTCTGCTTCTCTAAATTACTGAAAGGCATATAAGGGCCGAATTACAGTTACAGCTATATACAGTATAAATTACAGTTATTCAATTAAGAATATCCATTAAAGTTGTAGAGGTCCAAATGTTGTCAAATGGTCGTCAAGGGGATTTCTCGCCAAATTTGGTGACAAAAATTAGTCACCAAAACCACTGCCAGCTGAGCGATATCTCGCCAATTTAGCGAGATAGCCATTTACTCAATGTTAAATATACTTGCCCCTGTATTCTTACATTTCTGGCAAGCTTTGCTTCTCTAATTTCACATATAACTGCACTAAAATCTTCTATCTATGTACAAAATTCATTACAATATTAAGAATGTTAGATACTCCAATGAAAAATGGACATTAAAGGCAGTGGAATTAATTACATGAAGGATTCCAAGTTAATATCTTTATATGCTACAACAAGGCTAGTAGTGCTTGTTGGTGAAAGGGGAATTTAACTAATATGAATGCTATTTACCCTAAATTACTTCATTTATTTTTGATAGGTGAAGATTCTCTCCTGATACATTTATTTTAAAATACCCTATAATTATGCAGAATTTTAATAAAATTGGGAGCGCAAAGATTAGGTGCTCCCCTTGTGGGAAAGCTCTCTATAAAGTATCTTTACCTTTAGGAAGATAGTTTTTGCATACTTTGTCACCATCAACTAAATAATCAAACTTTCAGCTTCTGAAATGCTGCTCTAATTAAATCATTTTTAAAAGAACTATTTCAGGTACAAAAAATGTCCTGCAGTCCTGCATCCAATAATTTCACACTCAAATAATCTGGCACACCTTTCACTGGCATTTCTGTGATAGGATGGCCCAACTAGCATTTCTTTCAGTAGTATTTGGAAAGACTCAGCAGTTTCTTAGCATCTCTTAGCCATTTTCATATATTCTTTTATCTAAAATTTCATGTTTATACATCATTTGCTTTCTTTCCTTTTATTTTTTGGAATGCTTCCAAAATTTGATAAAATATTGATAAGGGAATAAAATGGAAACACAAGACTTTAAGAGTTCTCCAGAACCTTTATAATGTCAATCCAGCCTATGAGTAAAAGTTATTCAAAACATTAAATTCAAATAAAAGAATTTAAGCAAAACTCCAGTTGGTGAATGCAGAGACATGTGGTCTTGCATTATCTTGATGGTAATATCCTTTTTACGCCAGAACTCAGTTCAACATTTTTCTTCGATAGCAGCATCAACACAGACTAGCATCTCACTGTACATCTTACTGTCCAGGGTCTTACTTTTTTCCAGATACTCTTTGTGGATAATTATGATGGCAATCCCACCAAATACAAAACATGATCTTTTTGTTAGTCAAATTGCACTTTGCGACGCTGCCGATGGCCTTACCAGGCGTAAACCAACCCCTTTTTGAACTGGTGAAGTAAATTCGTTTTTCATCACAAGTGATGACCTGGTTCAGAATTTTGTCCTTCCATTGATATTCGAGCAGATTTGTGCAGGCCCAAACATGTTTGTCTTTATCTACTTGAGTCAGCTCATGTGACACTCAGAGATTGAACTTGTACGTCAAGTTTATGTGATACAGAGTGCAATTAGCAGACATGGCACTAACGTCTAACTCCTTAGCAAGCTCTCGAGTGGTTGCATATTTATCTTCTTCCACAAGTTCTTGCAAGCAGGTTCTCATCAACATCAGTAGGATAGCAATAGCACTCTGCTTCTTGAATGCCATAGTCCTTTTCAGCCTATTTGAACTTTCAGTACCAAACCTTCACAGTGTCTTATGATACAACATTAGTACCTAAAGCTGCACACATGATTTGATAACATTCTTTAGCTGGCTTTTTGCAAAAGATCTGGAAGTAAACGATGGTTCTAATCTGGTTGTGTGACAGTTCCATTTCAGATACCTTTTACTTAATGAAAACATTTTTTTACAAATTTCACAACACAGTGCTTTAAAGCAAGTCTTTTTCTTTCAAATGCCAAAAATCATGTGACAAAATATGATTAAGCATGCCAATGCGAACTGTTTACACAAATGATATTTGTGGTGGTGGGAAACTTTCATTAAAACCAGATAATTCAAAGTTCATTGTATCTGTATCTCATAAAAGAAACTGAATGTGATGAGAAAAAGAAGATTCAACCAGAATAAGTTAGCATGAGGTTGATGAAGCACTAAATTCATCTATGAAATTCACTTCTCCCCATCACTTTAAGAAAAAGAGCAGAATCCTGGAAGTAAGAAAGTATTCAAGTTTTATGGTGCTAGTTTCATTTGCTGGAAATATTGGTGACTTCAAACAAAAAATTAATTAAATAAAATTTATTTAAATATAAACTTTACTTATTGAGTTACTATAGGCAATTGTTTTATTCCTCAATGCATTCTATAATGGAAAAAAAAATTTTTTTGCAGCATTGTACAATTTTAGTCTGATAATCAGTACCATTTAAAGCTTCAAATGGATCAGATTATCAGAATACTGTTCTGTATGAATTCCAAACAGCTATCATTCTGTTCTTCAGTATATGCTTTGCAGATATAACAAGCTTCTGCACTATATTTTTCAATTATTTCCAAAGTCTCACGCAGAATTATATCTAACTACATTAGCCATGTTACTTGGCTGTGCTTGGACTACTATACTGCCAGAGAAGAAAAAGTCGTAGTTACATAGTACAATTCTGAAATGTAAGTTGTGTTGTTCTGGTACTTTCCAACTTGACCTAGAATTAACTTGCTCTCTATAACAGACCTTTTGAATAAAAACAGAAATAGTATAACATACATCAGATTTTCAGAGCTACAAAAATAACTATGTTATTTTAATAATAATGATGAAATAAAAAAATATCTTTAAAATCTCCATAAAGGGGACAATTTTTAAATAAATAAAAAAAGTATTTTTAGCAATTTAAAGATCACTGCAAAATGTGAAACTTAAAACCATTATTATAAAGAACAATATATAAATTAATAGCTGAAATATATTTTCAGTATGTTTATAAAATTATACATTATGATATTTGACATTATACATATGTCATAATTTTGTAGTGCAGAGGAAGGCTACTGGAACTTTTTACAGTTTTCGATATTGCATTAGATGACTGAGAAAAGTGTAGTGGCTTAAAGGTAGGGCTGAGTGGAAAAGCATGATGACGCATTTAGCACAACTGAGTTTGAAGAATCGCAGTCTTTATTTTTTTTATGTATATCAAATCCTCCTTTCATAGACAAGATATTTCTTAATTATTAGTAGAATACAATAAGTTTCATTTTAAAGTACGACATCATCTTACACAAATAGGCAGCAGCATGAAAAAGCAGCATGTTGCCATTAAGAAAGCATAAATGAAAGAGAGTTGCCAGCAGAAAAGCATAAGCGAAAGAGAACGATGCAGCAGTTCAAAGGAAAAAGTCAATAGTTTCAGTTCAAGAAAGTTTTGGTTTACAATTATTGGATTAGGCAGGAGGTAAACATTATGTAACATGGAAAGATTTCAAATTTGGGAGAACAGATGAATTTAGGGGGCCAGCACCAAATTTAGAATGTTAATTTTGAGGTCACCAATTATTTTTTAAAGCAGGTATCATATTCTGTTATATCTTCAATATTTGTATATACAGTACATCTCCAATTATCCGAATCATTTTCAGAATTTTGGAATTTTTCAAAATCAACTGAAGAAGAGAAAGAAAAGAATAAAAAGGAAAAAGAAGCTCAAAGAAATGAGAAGAGATAGGAGAAGATGAGGATGATGTGTCACTTGAGGAATTAAGGAATATTCTTTTGAAAATTCCTGGATGATCAAAAGTTAGTGCTGAGGATACAGCAGAATGGATGGCATGTGATTCATCAGACATTCATTTAATTAATTAAAACCTCTTTTTCTTTAAAAATAATTGATTTAATTAATTAAAATCTCTTTCTTTAAAAATAGTTTTCCTTTCCCATTTTCAACACAGAGTACATATAGTAATTAATTAAAGTGGACATAGACCTTTTCTTCAGAAAAAATCCAATTATCTGAATTTTTGATTATCCGAATGAGGTCCGGTCCCAACTGATTTGGATAATTGGAGTTATATTGTATGTGTGTGTGCATAAGGTAATATTTTTTTCTACAAATGTATGTGGTTGATGTAAAAGCAGTTTGATAAAAAATCTGTCAATAATTTCTATTCTGTTTTCTCTACAATACTCAACAAATCTTTTGTATTTATTATCATTTTCTACTTATTACACAAAAAATATCAATGTTTTTTTAATTCACTCACATCACCAGCATAGAAGAAATTCAAATGAGGAATTTTTGTTTCCTCGACTGTGGCTCGCTTTAATCTTGCCTGATATTCTTCAGCAACAGGTAATAAAGCATAATGAGCTAACTCTAATTCCTTGTCTTCACAAACTGAAATACAAGAAAATAAATACTAAATATGAATTAAAATTTCAGAATATTTCAATGCAACATACTTGTGACTGTACACAAATTCAGAAGAATTTAAAGAGAAGCAGATTTTGGAGGGTTGAACGGAGGTAATATGACATACAGATTTTAACTCAATAATCACAACAAATACAAAATACTCGCTAAAAACAACTCCTTTCCACCTCTGTGGTAGTCTTGGATTTGGATATGCCTTTGTACGATTTTTTTTTTACTGATCATATGCCTGGCATTTAAGACATTTTCTACAATGTTAATACTGTAAGAACAAAACTTTTATATAGCATTAATTCAGAAAAAAGAAAAAATATGGCCTTATTTTTTTTAAAATTAAGAATTAAAACTAAATTTGCACTCTCAAAGAGGCTGGGAGATTCAAATTCAAGGTACATTTACTTTTATTTCTAAACACTACCTACTACCTATATGTACTGCATTGTGTGAAGCATTTGTAACAGACAAATTTAAAATTTTTAAAACTTCAAGCTTAATATAATTTTTTAAAACACATTAATAAATTTACAACAAAGAGTAAAATTGAAATAAAAATACCAAATTTTTCAAATAATGTGTATTTTATTTGATTATTAACATCCCATTTGTTTGTTACAAGGCTGGTAGTTCCCAAGTAGCAGCCATTTATGTATATATATATTTTCTCATATACATGTTTGAATACATATATTATATATACATTAAAGAGCCATCACATTATGACCACCCTCCATCTATAACAATGAGCTCACCCAGGAAAAAAACCACTGCACGTGCATGGCTGATGTCGGAGTATATAAAGCCGCTACGCATTGTCTTTTCAAACATAGCACGATTAGCGACATAATAGGAAAAGAAGCTGATTTATCAGACTTTGATAAAGGTCAAATCATTATGGCTTGGCGACTCAGAACATCAATATCACAAATGGTGCATTTAGTGGGCTGTTCATGTTGAGTTGTTGTGCAAAAGTTGTGTATGGATGGTGAAACAACAAGTCGCAGGCCAGCAATGTGCCGTAATAATCCTTCATGTAAAATCTGCATAAAATTAATTTAAAATACTTTAATCGTTTGGAACCAGTGTCATATATGTGTGACACAACGATTCCCCTCGTATCAGCCCAGCGTCGCACATACATGAACAGCGCCGATTGTCTCTTTAGCCCAGCGTTGCGTATACGCAACATAAAAACAATGATTTTTTTAATTTTTGAATGCCAGTAGATGGGCTAAATGGTAACGTTTTTCACATTGATTGAGTCATGTGGCTTTTGGCCTTCATGTATGAGCATCATTTTCTGTTCTGTGCTTCTGGTTTTGATAGATTTATTGGTGTAAACAAACTGGGGATCACAGCTTTTTAAGTTAATGGGACACCGACGTGTTTGTTTATTTCATTAGGAATTTCGTTTTTTCATTGTCTTCATTTCACTTCTTTGCATTTTTCATTATTAAAATGTAAAGAAATGCATCCAGATCAATTTTTTTTTTTTTTTTGTAAGGAGAATGTGGGAAAACACATTTAGCTGACTATATAATATATTATATATAAACACATGTTAATAATTATTATATTATGATAATTATTATTGTACGTAACTTCAAAAATTGAGGTCATTATATTAAAATGCTGATTTTATATGAATTTTTTTTGTAAAAGTAGGCTTAACTGCTGAAAATGTGTGGGCTGGCAGTGGTGTTCCATTTTTTGGGGGGGGGGTCAGTCCAGTGCCTGTGCTTGTATCTCTGCATGCTGGTCCTCAACGGGTTAATATAATGCAATGAACATCACGATTGCACAATATTTCCTACTTATCATATATTATATATATGGAACATTACAGAATTTTAGATTTAAGCTTTTGTTCGGGTTTTTTTTTTTTTTTCATTCATTTGCTTTTCTACATGATTTGCACTTTTTATACACTCAACTGTCTAGAACATTAACTTATCTGGCATATTAGGTTTTCCAAACTTTCTGGATAATTGATACATGAATAAAATGTGATTATAATATTAATAAAAAATACTAAAAATCGTGCTGAGAATACACCATCTCCCAAAACTTACTTCACCTTGGTGAAATTTGCAATGCATTAAATTTTGTACCATAGAAAGGTATGTGTCATTTCTGAAATTTTACATAAGTATGTACTGTAGCTGAGATTCAAGTTCAACAGGATTAGCGGAATTTTTTCCCCTTTTAAATTTATCCATTCAGATGCATATTACAGGGACAAGGAAAAAATATTTGAAAAGCTTGAGATTTTAATGATCAAAACGGGTGCTTAAAGATTTAATAGGTTTACCAGATCAAAAGGAGGTGGCCCAAGTGGAACAATGAAACATTTTATAAGATACTAGATGAATATACATTTAGACTAAAAAGGGAATATTCTATATCTTCTATATATTTGAAAATGAAAAATATATAGCATGATTCTATTAAAAAATATTAAATGTTTTGAATTAGATATGTCATGAAATAAATGCATTTTTATTTAAATCAAACAGATTAAAAAGTAGAAAAAAAAAAAATATATTTAAGAACTGCATTTTTTTCTTTTAACTAGCTCAGTTTGCTAATAACAGACAAGATTAAATTTGAAAGATATATATCTTATTTTGGAAAATGGCAATAGACCCATATGTAAAGTGAAACGATACATTTACAGAGAACAGCATTTAAAGTGAATCAACACAAAATTAGCCTTCTTTATTTAAAAAAAAAAAAAATCTGTTGTGTACACCATGACTTCCTTGTATGGAATATTAAATTATACACATTTTTTCCTGCATTTCATTTAAACTTATTTCCTCGAATTTCATTAGAGGCATATTTTTCGTTCACCTAACTCAGTTCTCACTTCGCGACAAAGCAAAAATACATAAAATATCTTCATTAATAACTGAAAAATATAGAACACCAATTACAGTTAAAACAATTTAAAAACAATTTTTTCGATTCAAATTAAGAGTTTCTATGTAAAAAGAAGCAATTCGACTAGACGGCAAGAATGCAAATTTTTCGGTGCACAAAACTGAACGTGTATGTTTAATCCCACTCGGCAAGTGCAGAAAATGACTTAATTCACTATTCTGATAAGTTTTAAATGTAAACAAATATGGCTGCTATAGTACAAAAAAATTCATCTTAGCTGCACTTAAATAACTTTTAAATTGTTAATAATTCTACAACTATTGCATGCAGATTAACTAAAGGCATAAAAACATTAACCCCAAAATAAGAAAAACTTAATTCAATCACTTTGAAAGCAAAAATACACAATTTACCAACATATAAGAATAAAAAACTGAGTTTATGGAGCCGAGTAATAGTGTGGGTGTATATATACACACCTTTGGTATGGCTGATTGCAACCAAAAAGCAAGGTGCACAACTACATGTTATAGCAGTCCTATATACAAAATTTCAATGTTCTGAGGTTACTCACTTCTGAGTTATGTGAAATGCATACATATGTATGTACGTACGTACAGACGTCAAAAAAAATTTTTTCTAAATCCATTTTAAATGCTCTTTGCAATCCGTTTTGGGAAAAAGACTAATTTATTCTGTTCTTATGTACAGATATCACGCAAAAACATCATTACATTGCATCCGATAGCAGTCAAAATGGATACTTTCATTGAAATATGACACCTGAAAATTTGTGCGATTACAATACTTCCTTAAAAAAAAAATTCTTTGTTACAATATTTTTACAGTAATGCAGATTCAATTTTGCAATTTAATTTTCTTTTTTAAATTAATTTTCATTTTCTAGCCTTTCTAAATATTTATATTATTGATATAAGCAAAAATTCAGTTTCAGAATCTATCTGAATTCACAGATGCAAAGACAAATCTCATAGCAAGTACAAGAAAATACATACACATGTAAGATAAAAAATACATAAATCAAAATACTAACTTTAATTTGCAACAGTTCCTAACTCTCTATTTTAATATGGGTATTTTCCTTTTCCATCATTAAAATAGTATCTGCTTATAATAAATATCTTTAAATTACATCATTTCCAAATTAATCCATGCCATATGATTCTTATATAATGTTAGTGATGCTGGCTCTTACATAAAAGGTTTATACAATAATGATTTTAGACTTAAAAATCAAAACATTGAACAACCTATAGCAAAACCTTTTATTAGAGGCCAGTTTCTCCTGCTGTAGAAGAAACTTACCAACTCGACAGTTTAGCATTAAATATGGTTTATGTGGCATATAGCATTTAAATATGTTACCTTTATAATCTTTTTACTATCTATTAAGTGTAAAAGGACTTTGTGAAGTTGATTGTGGTACAAAGAAACTGTTTGTATAACTAATTAAGATACAGCACTTATTAGATAACAAAACAGGTATTAAGAACAAATTTATTATACCAAGTTCAATTTTTTTTAAAAAGGATAAAAAGATGTGTAAAAAGAATAAGCTAGGTGAAATGATTTCTTTATAAAACAAAAACAATAATCATATTACACTGTACTTCTTGTATGTTTAAGCACTGCAAAAAATGTTAGATTACAGAGGGAATAATCAGCATATAATAATGCTATACAAACCTGTAAAAAGGATGAGGCAAGGCTCCTCATTTAGTTTAGAAATATGCTTTTCTCCAAGTTCATCTACCAGTTTGGGTCTCCATGGGAAATCCTATAACATTTTATCATATTTTAAAAAAATCTACAAGTAAAGAGAAATTATTTGATAACCCTGAAATTTAGCATGCATTACCTTAGATAGATATGCAGATAACAGAAATGCACAATTAATGAATATACAAAGAGGTCTAAAACACATTAGAAACATGCATCCCAAAATATTATATATATATATAATATAATATAA
>KK114294.1:484047-507258 GCA_000611955.2 Stegodyphus mimosarum
TTCTCCTTCGTCGTATCAAAAATGTTCTCGAAGGTAGGTTAAAGCTATAAATACCCTGCCTGTATGCAGAGAAAGTAGTACGTTGAGTTCAGTAGGATTGTTTTGAGTTCACAGATTAGCTTGAGAGTGACTGAACTAAATTGGGAGCTGTACTTCAGTTCTTTGGAGTGAAGCTATATTCCTGATTGCTTCATGATCTTTACCATAGTTTCTCAATGACTGTTAACGTGTCTTTGGAATTCTCCTATATAATACTGCCGAACAAATTGTGTTTTGATTCTTCATCAAGTGTTATCGTCAACTACTCAAAATCCATGAACCTGTAGAATGCAACAATATTAATACTATTGCCATATACATAAGTAAATAAAGGAGAGAAAAAGTGCATTTAGATTTTATATTTAATTCTTAAAAAAAATAGGCTAAATACACCAGAACTCTGAGTTTTTCTCATCTATAATGCAAATACAAACAGTTCTCAATAAAAGATATTTCAGTCTAAGAATACACGCCAGCCAAAACAAAGAATACTCCTGTTTAACAATAAATCTTGCATACCTCACCATCAGGATCTTCATTCACTTCCATTCTACCTTCTTTAGTTATAACATGGTTATTCTCATCAAGTATTATTAAACATGGAATACCTATAATTAAACAATATAAAACAATCAGCATGTTTACTGTCACAGAAAACAATTCAGAAAGATATGTGTGCTACTTAGCAGAAGTCCCCAATCCTATGCCTTCAGGGGTGCTAATGCCCAATAATCCATCTGCATGTGTTCACCATTGCTGAGGCCCATCTGATAAACTTTTCCTTACATTTTTAATGAAATGGCATTTTGGCCTCTTTTAATGCCATAACAAAGCTGTACTCAAGACTTACTTAACTTATTTCATTTAAAATTATTTATAAACAATCATGAATGAATGTGAAAATTACAGATTTATGAAGCAAAAAGTTCACCTCAGTTATATTATTGGGGGGCCTGATTTTAAAACACAGGTTATGTTTTCGATTTTTTAAAAATCAAATTAGGAAATTTCTTGAAACATGAAGTCCCTAATTACTGCAACTTAACAGAGTGCACAAATCATCCTGTACTAGGATGATTACAGACAAAAATACTAGCCATTAAAATGCAATATCAAATACCACACTGACTTTTAATTTGAGAAAAAAATGATTTTTAGACTTGCTTCGGACTAATTTTTTGCATGTAACATTGATGTGAATCTATATTCCAGAGTTTAAAAGATGCTTTTAAAGTCATATCTTTTCTTGGACAACATATATTCTCCCCCCCCTGGGGGTCGATGATGGACAATACACTGCCAAGCTACTAGCTAGGATCCATACCTAGGCAGTCTCGGCTACATGGGTATAAAAATATTGAGCATGGTAGTTCCTGATGATCTGTGGGGAAGGGTTTATTCCAGCCTTTCATGGGTCTGATGACATAAATCCCCCATTAACTAGAGTGTCAGGAGTGGAAAAATGCCTGGGCCATTGAGCGTCCTGTCCACACTGTCCTCCGTATTCTGTGTGAATCCCGGAGAGAGGGGCTGCCCGCATAGTATTGGTTGGTAGCACCATAGATAACCAATCAAAGCTTCAGGCATTCAGCCTCACTAAGCCGTAGTCTCTGTTTGCTGGGGTGCCCTTAGTTGACTGGTTCAGCGGTGGGTACCAGAGATAATTTTTTATGCTGAAATACCGGAGATGTGGGCTCTGGGTCTACAGTAGGAGTGAGTTTGATTATCTCCAAGGTGGCTCTTGACTAGATTGCCCACCTTGTGCCTAATATCGGGGTTCTCAGCTGAGTTCCAGTCTATGACATTTAGTTGTTGAGACAAGTAAATAAATAGTTAGTTCCCCTCCAGATAGTTCCCAGGTGATATATTACATATACTGCTAATCATTCTCATCTACCAGTTTGTCTTGATAATATTGCCAGCAGTCATAACTGTATTCTATAGTATAAAATGTTTGCAGCTCAGTGCATTAAATTATAAAACAAATTTCTTAATATTTGCATTGAAAATTTCTTTTAAAAATAAAAACTTTTCCTTTCAAAATAAATAAATGCAATAGTTTTTACATTAATCAATCAATCGATCAAGTAAATTTTTATTTTCTTAGAGCAAAAAAAAAACCCCAACTGAGATTTTTTAAAGTTTGTGCCACCCCCCACATGGCATGTTCATTAAATATTAATGCTAAAGAATATTCATGAGTTTATTCTTAAATTAGTGTGATGTCTTCTGTTCCATTCTGAGATATAAATAAATTCTGTTACAGTTAATTCTTGATGTATTTTTTAGCTGCTAATGTACATGAGGATTTTATGGGATTTCTATGTTTAATGCCAAATTTATCCACATAGGCCCATATGGGTAACATTAAGACAAAATTTTATAGATTATAAGGAAATATCAAGCCTTGGATATTTATTATGAATTAAACTATCTTCAAGAAAATGCTTCATACCCAGACCTGACTAATGCAATTCTTTTAAGTGAAAATAGATTGCTGCATATATGGAGAGAACAACAGTATGCACTAGCTACATGGTTATAAATGATATGTTAATTTTAAGTAATAAAATTTTAGAAATTTCAGTATAAAATTTGCTTTAAATGACTAAATTTAATAGTTGACGGCATTTAAACTCAAATTAACATCTGTTGAAAGCACACTTTAAATAAAACTTTCAATATAAAAAAAATAACATTTTTGAGGTCAAACTGGTTACAAGAAAGAAACAGATAAACAGTTAAAAAAATAGTTTGTAAATTTTTAAAAAACTTGGTAGTTGCACATAACTTTTGTCATAGAATCAAACTATAAAAAAATGAGCTTGTCACTTCAAAAAAGCCCGATTTTATGTTAAAAAAATACACATTAGTACAATGGTATATACAGATAAAAAGGGAAATATATATACCAAGATATGAAAACTGTTGTAAGTTGTATCAATTGGAAAATGAGAAAGAAAAATCCATAGTTACCCTATCATTTTTTTTTATAAGCACAAAGTAATAAAAATATTCATACCTCCAACTCCATACAAATATGCCAATTCTTTTCTTCTCTTTTCTTCATTATAAGGCACAGCTAGCCAAGGCATCACAGAAAAATATTGGTTAAATGATTCTTCACTTCGATCAGAACTTACAAAAATAACTTCAAAATTCTGGCCAGTTTTCCTTAGTTTTTTGTACAATTTCACTAAAGCTGGTGTAAATGCTTTGCAAGGAGGACACTGAAATAATACAACATAAAAAGGCCTTTAAAAATCATTCATAATTTTATACTGAAAAAACATAATAGTGAAAACTGACAGTTCAGTATACTGACAATAAAAAACAGTTCCATAAATTTGCAATACAAACCCAATGAGCAGAGAAATAGAGGCCTTTGATACAAGATGAAATTGATTCAAATGATACACTATCCCCCTTACATGACACCAAAGGTATTTCCTGAAGAACTTCAACAGAATTTCTCATCCTCCATGGGAAGCAAAAGCCCAAAGGATCATCCATAACACATGAACGACCATAAGAAGTAATAAGTTCAGCTGTATCTGAATCTATTAAAATCAATGCAGGTATACTTTGTACTTTGAAGTGACGTGCAAGTTCAGTCTAGAAAATAAATAAATAAATAAATAAATAAACAAACAAAAATTCACTTTTAAAGGAAACACATTTTTTCAACAAAAACAAGCAAAATTAATATATGCATATCAAAGTTCCATTTATATTACTTATTATAAGCAATCTGATCATTTGCTTTACTAATCACTAAAAACTTACCATAAATTTTTCATTATTACTGAGAGCGTTCTGAAACTCTGAACACCATACACATAGTGTCGACTCTAATTCAGCTATCTAATATTTCATATCATGCTTGTAACTGTCTACCTTTTTACTATAACATCGTATTTTCCTTGATTTGCTTTAGAATCAGTAATATCTTAAAACTGTACTCTTGTCTGAAGCTTCCCATATTTTGCATATTGTACCCAATTGTTTGCTTTTATGTTTCTGGTCATACATTCTATGCATTAAATAAAATTTAAAAAAAAAAAACTAAAAATATTGTTTGAGCATAATGAAACTTGATGTAAACAATGAGGAAATAATTGATGAAGAAATAATCAAAATTTAATGGCAATAATCCAATTATTCAGCAAATACAGATCAATTACCATTATGTATTAGATTATGTATATAGTCTCTTCAGTTAACATCATTAAAATAAAATCTTCCAGTGAATTTGAATTTATTTTTAATTTGACAGTGCTTAAAATTATGACTATAAAGCATTTCTGAATGTTCTAAGAAGGTAAAATATTACAGAGTGACCTTTTATTTTTGCACCATATGGAATAACAGACATGTCAGACATGAAATTTTTTTAATACATTATGATACACATATGTTAAACAGGAAAATGCAAAAGAAGAAAAGTAAAAAAAAAAAAGAAAAAAGAAAAAAAGAAATCTACTACTTTAGCATTTTAATATATACTTTGATGCTATTATATGATACTTACAATTTTTCTACACTAGATACACTATTTGTTTTAGAATGCACATATTATTTGCACAACCACTGTAAATATGAAATTTATCATTTTAATTTCCTCCTCCCAGATATTAAAGTAAGAGTTTGAACAGAATGCACAAATAACATGGTAACTGATAAAAATTTTAATCACATTATTGTACCTACAGAATGATGATACCCATTAATAACACAATTTTTTAAAAAGTTTTTCAAGTGACAACTGACATGCTCTTTAAATGTACTAAAATATTTAAAAATTAACTTAATGAGTAAATATACTTAGATTGATTTTATTAATAACCCCCTTATATTACCATAATAAAATAAAATTTACTTTGAATTCAAAGTGTATTTAAAACTTAATTTTTTTTTTATTAATCATAAAATGTTACAAATTTTTTTCATCTAAAATTATATTTCATACAATGAAGAAATGTGTTTATAAATATGTTTAATTAATTTCAGTTATTTTATGATTTCATTTAATTCAAAATTAAATAAATTTTGAGATTGTTCTGAATTTTCAACTTTCATTAAATACCATACCTATAAACCAATGACGGTAAAGCCATATGACTTGTATGCCAAAATAAAATTACAGTTAAACTTTAGTTGAAAGCATAAGACATGGCTTGACAAATATTGCCACCATCTGGACACTACTTGTAACTAGTTTCTTTCCCAATAATAAAGTATGTTACCATATTTAACTATTACCTCCTTTATAATAGTCACCAAATAAATATTTCAATAAAAATTGGCAAACTCCTGTCATTAACTGAATATTAACTAAAAATCATTTTTGAGAGAAAATATTATGATAACTTTATGGAGTACATTGTTGACAAAGATCCATACATTAAATGGCTCACAAGTGGTTCAATGCTTAAAACTCTGGAAAACAAATGGCTTATTGTTATCAGCGCTCAAGCGGTAAAGTTGATGAAAACTGGTAGTTCAGTCTGGGATTTATATCCCAGCATTTGCTGTATGGACTTTTCATGGTTTTCCCTATGCATAACATTTATATGAGACATTTTCTCTTAGAAGGCATCCCTTCACTTAAGGAGATAGTCCTTGAGTGCTTTGCCATAATTAAATAAACCAAACTGACCATAAATATAAATGAAGAAAATTCTACAATATGTTATTTTCCAGAAGAAAAATAATCATGGATACTTTGTTACAGTTAAATAACTTTATTTAATCTAACCCTCATGTTAAATACATTATTTAATAACTCCATTTTATCAGCACACTTAATCCAAAAATATGAAGTACAAAACTATATTCATATAACCTTTACTTGTAATTTTTGAAAATAATATTTCTTTCAGAAAAAGTGCTTTGAAAAACAGTATATATCTTGTATGACTACTAGAAGTATAGTATTTAGAATACATGCAACAAATTAATGAAAAATTTAACCCCGGAGCTATTGTATGATGCATTGAAATATTTGAATAATAAGGATGACTATAATTTTGAAATTAATAATTTATGATTTTATTATTTATAGGAAAAATTCAGATGTTTTTCCTCATTTTTAATGCTGCTGTAACTTAATTTGACTTTCTGTTCACAGCTGTACTTCAGTTATAGAAATAAAGACAATTGTTTAAACTCTCATATTAGTTGTTCAAATTTTAAGCACATTCAAAAATCAAATCTAATTTTTTAAAATATCGAAACTTACCTGACGGAATCGATCAGTAAAAGGCAGTGCAAGCCACGGCATAGAGCTCATATGCTCCATAAACTGTTTTTGATCATAATCAGAACTTATGTATATAATTTCAAATGTTTCTTTCCGATCTGAGTTCTGGAACTGTTTGTAAAATTTAACCAATTCTGGAGTGAATGCTATACATGACGGACACCAAAAGGCAGAATAATAAAGGCCCAGAAATTTTCTTTTACCACATAATGAAACAGTTTGCACACTACCACCTTCTTTCGATATTAAAGTTTCTCCTAATAACTGCACAACTGGATGATCATTCATTCTTTAATTTATTGCACGTGGATGACAACAAAACAAACACATCTCTTCTCAAAAAATTAAATATCCGAAATAAAACAATGCAAAACGTTGCCACTTTACTTTTACAAATAGCATATCCCCCTTCTCCTTATTTTCTAACTTTGAACTTCCCAACCGGAGCCATTTTCCTAGATATTGCGAAAGCTTTTGATAGGGTTTCGCACCGGGGACTTATTTACAAACTTATCAAGCTGAAGTTCCCGATCATTGTGTAAGACTTATTGCTCCCTATCTCCAAGACAGAAGCTTTGCAGTGAAAATTGGCAATTCTGTTTCTACCATGAGAAACATTTTCGCTGGAGTGCCCCAAGGATCAGTACTTTCACCACATTTATATAACATTTACACTTACGATATTCCTAAAGAACCACATATTACCATAGCTCTTTTCGCAAATGATACTGCAGTTGTGACCCAAGCTTCTACAATTACTGTTGCCCAGTTCTTTCTTTAACATTACCTCAATTATCTAGAAAAATGGCTCACTTTTTGGAGGATTGCAGTTAATACTGAAAAATCAAAAGCTATTATTTTTCGTAAAGGACAAACAAATTTCACTCCACCAAGACCTCTTCTATTTGATGTAGAAATTGACGGGGTTGACGAAATCAAATATCTAGGAGTAATTCTAGATAAAAAATTGACTTTTCAGAAACATCTCAGGGAAACTGTGTAAAAAATTAATATCATGCTTACAACTATGCGTCCTCTTCCTGGCAGAAGAAGTCATATGCCCGTTTCAAATAAATTCATCTTATATAAATCTATACTTCGACCAGTCCTGTCTGGGGCCACGCTGCCAAACAAAACCCTTAGAGAGTTTATCAACGGGCCATGGTTTATTCCAAATTCGTATATCCACCGCGATCTCAAAGTAGACACAATTCAAGATTGTATTCAAAAACTTGTTAGAAAATTCTTCTATTCTGTTCTCACTCATCCTAACAACTGCATCAGCTCTCTTAAATGCTCTCCATTTCCCACAGAAAAACATAAATATCCCAGTTCACTGATTTGGACCTTCTACCAGCAACTCACCTTATTCGTTGACTGATGGTGGCCACTTGATTTATACTTTCGTCTTTTTGTCCATATTAATTATTTTGTTCTACCTCTGCTCTTCATCAGATGCAGAGCAAAAGAAAGCAATGCTTTCTGAAACTCTAATTCACATACGAGAAGAAGAAAATAACTCTGAATCACGGAGTATAATGATATACTCATTATACTACGTGTTTTGAACGGGAGGGCGCCGGGATCACGAACGATGGAGGCAGCATCTTAGCATAGCTCCAAAAATTTTTTAATGTATGTATCAATAAGCGCTTACCTCCCTAAATAATTTTATTGCACTTTTCGTCTGCAATATCTCGTCCATCAACTGAAGATTTTCTTCAATTCAAACGAAAGAAGGAAACTGTTATTTTCGTTACTGTTGATTTTCTACAACAAGAAAAGAACAAATAAAACGTTGAGATAAGTAGCCTTCCTTTCTCTAAACTAAATCTAATCTATATCATTAAAGTGCCTTTAAATTCATTTAGTCATTATTTTCATTAGTTTCTAGCATTATTAGTTAATAAATTGCTTTAAATCACGTGGTTCTTTTTCTCGTAACTACTTCGTAGAGACGCTACGTTCCTTATCAGCAGTCAACCAACAGCTACCCTTCGGAAGCCCCGTTTCTTACTCAAAAATTTCTTGAGAGGGAAAACAGGAATCTTGGGCATGGCCAATGCTATTCGCACCACCGGTGTGATTAGCCTCTTCAGACTATTCGCACCAACATTAACTACGCATGCGCATTGAGGTGCCGGATCCAAATCCGTCATTTGAGCCGAATCGAAAAGAACGAATCCCAAGGTTTCTAAAATATCCTAAGAAGTATTTTACTGATCTTAAACGAATCCTAAGTACGCGAACTGCTTAAATCTGTTGTAGTGTGTCTTCTTTTTTTCAAAAAAAAAAAAAAAAGAACGGCGTACTACGTTGGCGTAGTTTATCATTTTTTAAGCGTTGGCGGCTTTCAAAAGATTACAAACGGAAATGAGTTCCTTTTCTTATATATATAAAAAGGAGGAACACATTTCTTTTATTTATGTATATATAAAAAAGGGCAGATTTTTATGTTCGCAATGTTTATCGTTTTCTTGAACGGAATAGTTTAAATGACTAGGTTGGGGGGGCGGGCTAAGATTTTGTTTACATTGTAGGAACATTGGGTATTTTTGAAAGCAGGAAACGTGAAAAAGGAGCAATGCCCTCGCCGGGACTCGAACCACGGACTCAAATACGCGTCGAGCGTGCTGACCACTACACCGCGAAGACATGTCAAGAAGGCGGGAAAAATACCTTATAACATTTTTTTTTCCTTCTAAGAATACATTTAGACTCAAAGATGTGTTTTGCACAATCAAGATTTTAACTTATTATTCCTGTTTTAGATTTTTCGCCTGACAATACGTAGTAAAAATTAGACAGAGTATTCCTGCGTAGAAAATTTAGACGTGAAATAAGTTAAAAGCGATAAAATCCACTATTAAATGAACAACTAATCATATAATACTGGTTATTAACAATTTTGTATGCCTGTTTAATTTTTCTATGGAAATACTCGTCATTTTCAATATACAGAAAATATTTCAAAGAAATATTAGTACAAACGCATTAATAAATAAAATTTAAATAAATAATGGGCTGTAATTTAAAAGACAAAAATAATTTAATGCAAGAGATTTAGATTGAAAAATTTGCACGCACAAATGAGTTATCAGATTTTTAGTCCAAAGGGATTTAGTCCGGAAGAACTATTACTTTCGTTTTGCGATTTTGCGTCGGAAACACAAAAACGGCGTATCACTTTTCAAATTGTTTCCACTAAATGTTATCGCTCTGCATTAAATTTTAAAAAATGAAAAATCTGCATAAATGTATGCATGTTTTTTTTTTTTTTTTGACGTAGCTTTCTCTTCAAAAATCGTCTGCGTGCGTTGCACGGGAAAATAAAAAGGAATTTTAATTACAGTTCTAAATAAATAGCCAAATAAATGTGAAATTCGTAACAATATTCTCTAAAACTTTAACGAATTTTTCATTAACAAACTCAAAGATTTCAAAGCCAGCAATACCAACGTTGTACAGAAAAACATTTTTATCTCCAGCGCGTGAGAGCGTGTACCGAAATTTCTGAAGATATGCTCAATTTAAAATTATTTTGCAATATTGCTGTTGAACTGAATTTTATGGTTTAGTGCGAAGAACATGGTATTTAACAAATAAAGGTAACACACAAAATGTTAAATAAACGTCCCTTTGGACGTAATTTAAAATCTGAAACATTTCAGATTTTTTTTAATATTTTATAAGATTTTATTTCAGAAATAACTTTGATTTTTGAAATATGGCATTTGAACCTATAAACATGTGTGGACACTGAAAAAGTGATGCATATATAAGAACATTATAATTTTCAGTAAGTTTTCTTATTGAATAATAAATTTTGACAGTTCTCTGCTATAAGACTAGGGTGTAAGTTTACATAAAAATTCCTCTGTTGAACGAAAGAATTTAAGTAATTTCTGCATCCTTTTTGGCAATACATTCAAGATTTTTTAACTAATTACACTTTATCACTTGCTATTAGAACCCTCATTAAATCCATATTTGATCTTATCTTTTTCTGAATATTATCATATATATAGATTGACCTCGTCTTTGTAACTGATAATTATAACTTGCAAATTATTCGTTTACATATTCACTAAACATATTTCGATGAATATTTATAGTAACACCATGCGTGTTGTACTTCATTAGCTAATTATTTTATTTGTTATAGATTATACTACTTCATTTTAAGGTAGAATACTACCTATTTGATTGCATTACATTATATTTTGGAATCTAGCAGCATTATCTATATTTATTGCATCGTATTATATATTGTGATCTAGCATATTTATTGTCGCATATTTCATTATTGCTACATTGTATACAAGGTGTCCCAAAACGACCGCATAAACTCTGCACAGCTAGATTCCTAGTTGAGAGTACATAAAAACTGCCCAAAGAAGCGTTCCTGTACGATCCATAGTTTACGAGAAAAATACGAAAAACAAATTATGACGTCACTGCTGGTGCCAAAAAAAACACACTTTATTGAACATATCAACAGCAGTATATGCACAATTTAAAGCAGATATTCAAAGTATCTTCCGTGCATGTCGAGGCTGGCTTGAGCACGCCGTGGAATGGCTGTCATCACAAGTTACAGCATCGCGGGGCCAACCGAAGTACAAGCAGCATCCAGAGGAGCAACTAAGTTCATTGGTGTTGTCACTACGTCTCGATACATCAGTTCCTTGAGATAGCCCCATAGGAAAAAATCAAACGGTGTAAGATCTGGCGAACGTGACGGCCATAGAACCGGACCCCCATGTCCGATCCAGCGGCCGGGGTATTCCATATCTAGCCATACGTACAGGAGCATAGAAATGCGCCGGAGCCCCATCATGCTGGAACCAAAGTCCCTGTATTTCCACTAATGGTATGTCATCGGGGAACTCGGTTAACACCTCATTGAGAAACACCAAGTACGACTGTCACGGAAGCCGTTCAGGCAACAGATATGGTCCAAGCAGGCGATCCCCGAGTATGCCGGCCCACACGTTAAAAGACCAACGTTCCTGATATTTCTGCGGCCGGATTGCATGAGGATTGACCTGGGACCACATTATCGTCTGGAAAAATATGCCAATACTGTTGTTGGTATGTCCAATAAAGTGTTTTTTTCTTGCACCGGCAGTGACATCATACTTTGTTTTTCGCATTTTTCTCGTAAACTATGGATCGTACAGGAACGCTTCTTTGGGCAGTTTTTATGTACTCCCAACGTGGTATCTAGCTGTGCAGAGTTTATGCGGTCGTTTTGGGACACCCTGTATATTATTACTACACTGTATTTATATTATTGTTGTATCACAATTATATTATTGACTAGCTGACATCACATCTTGCGTGTCAATATCACTTCTGAAAGAATTCACTATATTAGTTTTGTCGTTGATATATTAGACCATCTATTAATGCAAATTTGAAGCGCCTATTTTCTATCGTCCAGAATCAAATCGCAGAGATTTCCGTTCGTAGAAACGTATCGTAGATCCAAACCCAAAACATGCTCTAAATCCATAGTTAAATTCGGCATGGTATTTTCTTCTAACGAGAACAGTCTTTAGATCATTCTCCATAGTTTTAACTCGAATATATTCGAGACTGCAATTAGTTTGCCAGCAAGCTTCGTTGTACTGAGTTTTGAGCCCCGATGCTTTCAAGACATGTTTATATGGGTATTGAGATTTGAGCAACGTTTAAGCGAAATGCAGTCAAAGCGAGATAAAAAGATAAAGTCGCACTCTCCTAGAATACGACCTAGATCTAATACATAACTGTGGAAAGAGAAAAAATTGTCTCATTCCTTCTTACTATATACCTTCCACAGAAATTTAAATTATTTTCTTTTCGTTAATATTTTATTTTGAAGAATTATGCATGAAAAGCAATAATGATAACACAGGATTATATAAAATGCGGGCACTAAAATTGGTGGTTGTTTTACTTACTTTTTCCACCATATTATTCACATTCGAATTTAAAATTAGCCTTTTAATGGCTCCAACTGAGAGCTAAATATCTAACTAAAAGCGGTAGTTCGTACAGAACATGGTTACTCAAGATTCTGTAAATCTTATAGAGTTATATAAGTTTATAGATCAAACAATAAACTACGCCTGTAGTATTGAGTTGTTAATTCAGTTACGGCAAGTTCGTAAATCGAGGATCATTACAATTTATCACAAAAAGATGCTTAGAAATAACTATTATTGCAACAAGTTACAGCTAGAAAGGCTTAAGAGACTTGCAGTAATTCAGTGACATTAAAATTTTTTAAGAATTGTTCCTGATTTTGGTAATATTATTTGTATATTTTCCTAAAACATTTTAAATAATCTTACCGAATCATCGAAAAAAAAATATGTGAAACCACATTTTTCTAAAATATAGTCAGTAGAGATTTTTGCAATAAATAACTTTATAGGAGATAGAATAGATATTTAATAGTGGAACGATTATAGTGATAATTGGTGATTTTAGAAAAGGAAATAAAAGTGCCATTTTGGGGATTAGAATCAAACAAAACCGAGCTTCTCATTTTAGAGATATGTTGGATATTGTGCAGTGGAATTACAGGGCTTTGAGAAGGAAAAAGCAGTAGTTGATTTCAAGATGAATATTGTCTCGTGTAAATGGATCATGAATTCCGATATTCGCTCCAATAAATTAACAATGAATAAGGTATTTCTATCAGTTTTAGTCCTGATAAAAATTATCAACAACATTTAGAGATGTCATTAGTGTAAAATTTATTTCCCTTAAATATATTACTAGCACTAATGTTTAATCTTCTCAAAAACCTGGAGCAGAATTAAGATTTCGATGGTAAAGGAAAGTGAGCACGTTCATTGCTGTGAAAAGGTTTATTCACGTGTTTCTAACTTAATATATTTAAAATTAATATGACAAGGCAACATTTAAGTAAGTCTCTCTCTTTTTTAATATGCAATATGAAAGTCGATTCAAAACATCACACATTTTCCTGTTAATGAGAGACATCAGAGGTGTCACATAAATTTGCCTCATTTGTGATTGCAAATAGATTAGTAAGTCCTTGTTATTTAAGTTATACTCTTCCATATAAAATTCTGCAGTATTTAGACTACTATACATTTATGCAAACCGTAATTATTTGATCATTTTTTGTAAACAAAGCCAACTCATTAAACTCTTTGTTTTTGATACCAATCAAATGTATATTCTTGAAAAAGTAAAAATATTTTCAGACTATTTTTGGTTTTTAAATAGTAAAATAAAATATAGGAAAAAGTTTATACTAATACTCAAATATTCTTATATCATGTGATACTTCATTCAGTTTCGATAAAATTTATAAAATACTGTTTGTGATTTAGATTCTTGGAGTTGTAAAGATTTTACGTTACTTAGCCAATTATTATGACTTAAAATTTTATTAACATCTTTTCCCCATAGTCCTCACCACAATGCAAATTAGTTGTGTGAGTATTTAAGCTGAGGGTTTAAATGTTTTAGAGCCAGAGATATTGGTAGCCTCGCTTGTAGTTTAAGTCCAGTAGCCAGCTCTGCTAAGGATTATTCCGGCTTTAGCCATTTTGCTAGCCGACGTTAAAAACACGCAGTTCAAATATTTGAGCTAGTTTAAGTAGATCATTTTGTGGAGTCTTCTCCTCAAACTTGTCCGCTGACTCAAATTTTAATTTCAATTTAATTTATTTTAAGTACCTGTAAGTGGTGGGGTTTGTTTGTAAGCACAAATGATGCCTTCTGTTGAATTTAAAGAGTTATTAAAAAAAGGTTGGTACTATTCCCTTGTAGGGGCATCAATTAAAAATGTAGAAAAATTGAGAAGAAAACAATGCTACAACAACACTCCAAATATCGTTGCTAGAGAACTTAAAGTTTGAAAATCGGGGCCGAGATTTCTATTTTCGTTTGAAATATTGGTACTTGTTATTTTGAGTACTTTTTATTTATGCTTAAAATACCGTAGCTCACGATTTCTATTTTTCGTTTGAAATGTCATCACTGATTATATTTTTCCCATATTTCGCCAATTTAATACGATGGATTACAAAATTTCGCAATTACCGCATGGCGAAGAGGCTGCCATAAGATTCTTTTAGCCCAAAGGAATAATTCATAGCAACAGACTTATGACTATTGCTATGACTATGCTTATTACCAATAGACTTGTTCTCAAAATCATCTGATGAAATTAACTTTTGTCTCAAACAAAGCTCCTACATGGCGTTATTACGTATGTTCTTGCTGTGAAAAAAAAAAGGATTGAGAAACAAAACATGGTTTAAAGGCTTGCGTGTCTCTTTACTCAATGCCGTTCATTTTATTTGTCTGTGCTGTTAAGATCTCACGTCGGTTGAATTTTGCCAACTTAAGTTAGCAATCAACCATAGTGCGACAATAGGTTGGAGTACCTACTTTAAAGTCTTTTCGCAAAAAGGAAAAACAAAGTTCGACGTGCTCTCATAGAACAATAAGTATTCGGGGGTTTATGCCGGAAAGCAAAGAATGTTTTCTGGTCGCCGTTCCGTTAGTTGCGCAACAACATTGATGCTGCATTCAAGGAAAACACTTCGAATGGCAGCATTATATTTTCAGCCTGATGGAAATGGTATAATATAGAGGACTTAAGAAATGCTAAGTATGAGCATTTTACTGAGAATCACAGTTATAATTTTGTAGACCCCAAAACTGGATGCCATACCCGAACTGTGGAGTTATTGTGGGACAGTGCTAAATGGAGAAATAAACGTCAGCGGGGCACTGCTTGCCGCCATTTAGAGTCATATTTGATAGAATTTATATAGCATCGGTTATATTCAAAAACTGAAATTTTTTCTTCAATATTGAATGCTATTTCTAATTTTATGCCATCTGCTTAGATTGAATTCCGTTTCCTTTTGCTATTTTTTATTTATGTGTAAAATATTGTAGATTAAAAAAATAAAAATAAAAATTTACTTTCTTTAAGAATTAAGAGAGTTTTAAAAAATTTACTTTTTACGGAAATAATTTTTTAGTCTTTTCGACTCTATTATTATTTCATAATTTTATATTTGTCAACATTTGGTGCCAAAAAAAAGCGGTGCATTTTTAACTGACGCCGCTTTGACGGAATAGTACCAAAAAGTTATTTAAGCTTTCGCAGGACTTTGCCGTTTTGATTCAGACTAGAGCGATAACTCGCTTATCAGTCTAATAGGATCTGAAGAACATTGATTTAAGCTTCTACACAATTACAACCTCACAAGAGTGATTCACATAAACATGTACAAACTTGGTAGTGGCTTTAATAGGGCTGCACAAAGCCATATCGAACACATATAATAATACACGATCGGAAACACCCTCTTCAAGCGGTCAGGTGGGTTTTTCGATTTTTCTCAAAACTTCACATGTGCTACTTCAGCATATCATTTGTAAACCAGTTGCAGAAGAACCCTGAATTTACAAATGTAGAGAGAAGGCTGATATGCACTTCGCGTACGGAGCAGCAGACTCAGAGTGATTAGGAATTAGAACCTGTATTACATATCTCTACAATTGCTCCAAAAGTCCGGGACACGCCAGGAATTTACCAGAATATATAAAATTCACTCGTCCATGATGTCAAGCGTGTGTTATAATTCATGCTCATAACTTTAAACGTCTTCTTAGAGCTTTGTTCACTATCGGCCCGGAGCGGGGTCACTTTATTCGGGAGGCACCTAACGAGTGGTCCACCGTTACCTCCTATGAAGGGACAGACAATTTACATCCATGTCTTCTCCAGGATTTCGAAACCGGGAACTTCGGTACGGCAGTCAGAGTCACTGACCACTTTCACGGCGGGACAGCACTTTTTCCCCAATATAATAGCAGAATCATATTCCCAATCATACTTGAACCTCTTCATTTTTGGTGGGAATTAAAGGGGCGGAGATGTTGTAGTATCATTCAATGAAAAATAAGCTGAAAGGTGCTAGAAGAAACGGGTATTTCTGGCTATGCTGCCAAAATATCCAAGAAGTAATTATAGTCCGGAGGAGAATATTCCACACTTACATAGGCTGTTAGGCGGGATTAGTTCAAAACCGAAGCAAAGAGATGGGGACTGAAATAAACAGAAGAATCTTTCGTACCGTTGATGCACTTATTATTCTTCAAGCGAGTTCAAATTAAATATGGAATCATGGAATGGAGAACAAAGAATCGCGGACCATTTCTTGACTGCAGAAGGGGTAGGCGATACTGAAATTCATCGAATGAAGGTAAAAGTACGCTGTGAACAGTGCATGTCACTCCCAAGGGAACGCTTTAATGATGTAGGCGCTTTAGACAGAGACGATCATTATTTGCAGATGGTGAAACATAAAGTGGTGAAACATCAAAACGCACAACAAATGCCATTGTTGCAAAAGAGAATGAGTTGATTCACGAAGACCGACATCAAAGAATAGATAAAATTACCTACATTGCTCGTTTGAGAGTTGAAACTTTTCACGTTCTTGTTAAGAAGTAACTGAAGGATCATAGAGTTGTGCGCCCAATGATGCCTCACAACCTGAACTAAGGGACAAGAAACACGGCGTTTGGCTGCATCTATTAGGGGAGTCTACTGCCGTACCAGAGGACACGGATTCAAATTCCGGAGAAGGCATGGATACAAATTGTCTGTCCGTTTCATAGGAGGTAACGCTGGCTGCCTATTAGGTGCCTCCATAATAAAATGACCACCGCTTTCCGGCCTTAGTAGTCGTGAAAGCCTAAAATGGCTAGTGCCCGCCATAAAAAAACTGCAACAATATGCCAAAGAACTACTTTCTGTCAGGTAAAATCATAGATGATAAGACATGGTGTCAGTATTTTTGTGACAAGTTAGAGGTTTCGGATTACGGCAAACGTACGGAGACTATCTGACTCAGGGAAGGGATGCCGCCATAGGAAACTTTGTAAGGGAAGCTGGCTCGTATTCACTTTATAGGTGGAGAAAGTTATGAAAACTGTTATGGAGTCAGTCCCTTTTTGCGAGGATATTAACCAGAGTTGAATTACCAGAGTTCATTTATCCTACAGCTTAGTTGCTGGTGAATCATTTTCAGTTCACTGTCAAATCAGTCATTGCCAATCTCTTCAATGAAAACATTTAGATTCCCGTGCTTCGAGATAATTAAAGGCAAATTCCACTAATGCAAGATGACCTTAGCAGTTTTCTTCGACCGGGAGCAATTACTCCTTGTCAACCTCATGGAACATAGAGATATGATTACTACACAATGTTATCAAAAGACACTGACTTCACCGCAAAGCTCGATTAGACCTAAAAAGCTTTCCAGACCATTTCTTCTCCATGATAATGTCAAACCCTATACAACAAATGCGACTTGAAAAATTGAACTTAGAGGTCCTCAACTGCATCTCTATCGTTCGAATATTTCACCTGGGTATTCCGAAGATTTTGAAAAATTGTATGTTTTTCGTGCTTCGCAAGATAAATATTGAAATAATAATAGTAAATATGCAATATTATAACTCAGCTTTTCAATGACATCGTTATGGCGGCATGCAAAAGCAGATAATTCTGTCGCTACTTTAGTACGTGTCCAGAAAGAAGCTATCAGTATTTAGCCATGCTATATTACAACTCAACCTTTAAATGACACCGTTATGGCGACCTGCAAAATATCGCAAAATTAATCAAAGTAATAAAACAAATAAAGAACCAATAACATCAGTAATAATTTTTTAAATGTAACATCAGAATCGAATGATGTAATAAAACGAATGTGATGTGAGTAAACTAACGATAAAAAGAAATGATTAAGAAGACCAAAGAATGATAATTACCTTAAAGAGTATTCTTCGCCGTCCAATAAAATTTCTCCCTTAAATTGCCCTCTCATCCATTTAAAGACTTCTCCATTAGATGAGTAGAGCCTAAGCTTGTAGAGACATTAGGTATTTTTTAGAAGCAGAAGACATGAAAAATGAGCAACGCCTTCGCCGGGAATCGAACCACGGACCTCTCGGTTACGCGTCGAGCGTGATGACCACTACACAAAGAAGGCATCCGAAAAAGACGGGAGAAATATCTTACATACTCCTCCTTTTAAAGGACGACTGGGGGGTTTTGGGGACCCAATCGCCAAATCCCGGTGGTGGAGAATCATCATCCACCACCTTTTTTAGTTCGGGCGCCAGTGTAGAGACATTCGGTATTTTTTTGGAAGCAGAAGACATAAAAAATGAGCAACGCTTTCGCCGGGAATCGAAACACGGACCTCTCGGTTACGCGAGCATGCAGACCACTACACCACGAAGGATGCGAAGAAGGCGGGAGAAATACTTTACAAGCTTTCTCGACTAAATGGTCGTAGCTCATAAAAAACGAAGGATCGCAGTTTGAAATAGGTGTTTTCTTCCTCAGCTATTCAATTTTTCCTTAAAATTTTGTCTTCGTGAAGAACGTGAGGCACATATTCATAATTTCGTATTAAGGAACAAATACAAAGTAAAAAAAAAGAAAAAAAAAGATCACAACTGTGCGCTGATAGCAGCAACAAGTGGTGGGGTAAAAATGGAAAATTAAGTCAAATAAAAAATAAGTTTAAAATTCATTTCATTTTCAGTTCGGAATAAACCCCATGCAAATACCAAAAAACAAGCAAAGTGACAAACTTAAAGAAATAGGGAGACAAAACATGCCAAAATCAAAAATGAAAAATGAAATTTACATCTTTCGTTGCCCCGTCATCAAGACGTTGGTGCTACGAAAGAAATAAATAAAATAGCCTGTTTGTGAACTGACAAAGACACAAATTAAAGTTTAAAATTAAAAAAACATCAATATTAGTATAGCAAAAAATGGCTTCTTTTTACTATTATGTATTTCGCGCGCTCAAAGTTTGTTCCACAGAATCCTTGCTTACCAATGAGCTTAATTATTTAAAAGCAGTTGCTATTGACCGAGGACTTTCTCCCGTGATCATTGATAAAGCTGCTAAAAATTTTCAGATTCCCATCATAGAAAACATTCCACAGTTAGAAATAATATTAATGACCTTGTCGTGCTTCCATTTTATCCTTCTGTTAGTTATAAAGTTGCACAGATTCTCCACAAATTCAATTTTCAGGTCAGTTTCTCCCCTATCAATGAAATTCACGGTTTGACTCTAAAAGATTGCGTTTCTGATTTTAATTCTTGTGGAATTTATAGTATATCGTGTCAGTGCGGCTTGAGATATATTGGCCAAACCAAAAAGAGCGTTAAAGTTTCGTATCAACATGAATCTTATATCCGAAAGGGAGAAATTAACAAGTCTTCAATAGCGTATCATAGTTGGAAATTTAATCATAATTTTGACTTAATGGTCAAAATAATTTTGACTTACATTCTTAATTTCTTAATTTTGACGTTCGTTCTTAATTTGATTTAATTATATTCTTAATTTTGACTCACTAATTTTGACTTATTTTGAATCATAATTTTGACTTACGGATCTGCAAAAATTATCCAAAAAGCTTCTTCCGTTGGTGAATTGCATTTTCTTGAGGCTTTTCATATTCACAAAGATTTAGCATGTTTAGTGAATGATTTTAAATCTAATCCAGTCCTTCCTAGCGCTTTTAAAATTTTATTAAATTTTATTAAATTATTCTTGATTATTATTTTTGCCGATAGATGGCATTGCCTCCTCGCGCGTGGTTTTACCGGAGGGTGTAAAAAAAGCCGTTACTGAGGTTGTTTTCCCTTTTCTAGATATTTTGTTCTCCTGATGAGGAGGGACCTGTAGCTGCCCTCGAAATCGATTGAGTGTTTTTAGTAAATGTACGCCAAATACAAGGTTGTTTTGAGAATGTGATCAATATTAGTATTTAATATTAATATCATATTTATTGATTATGAAATAAAATTTGCAATAATACCAATTTATTATCGGTTCTTATCATTCTGTTGAAAAAATAATCAATATAATTCTGACTGCATTCCAGAAGGTATGCCGCCTCGGGCAAAATCTGGGCGTACAAGAAAACGCCGCAGTCGTGAATCTCCAACAAGAGATGCTAAAAGAAGGAAGAGAGCGACTACACGCAAAAATAAATCCATGCAGCTTGCTCAGAAGATTCACGAGTTATTGCAACAAAAATTTCCAACAGGGACTGTAAAACCGGAAGCGGCTCTCTTTCTGACTGCTGTTACGGAATATGTGGCCGCGGAACTTCTTGAGTGGTCAATGAATGTAGCTGTCTCGCGCAATCCATCTCAACGTCAAATTAAGCTGACAGTCCAGGATATAGAACAGGCTATTGAAGCGGATGAAGAAATGAAAGAGCTGCTTACCAAGGTAAAAGGCAGAACTTCAGCACCACTTGAATCGTAAAGAGCTAGAATTATGTGAAAAAAAAATTGATTTTCTACTTCTTCTAATATTATAGTATTAATTCTCTATTATACTGCAATTAAATGTATTCGTTTTAAATATTCGAATTTTCAAAAGAATAAATTACTTATGAAAGAAGAAATTGTTTCGAGATTTTTAATAGGTCGGGTGATTTCTTAATCATTCATTACCATATAAGACTCCATTCGTTAAGTATATAGTTAAGTCTTCACATAAAACTAGAACTGCTGATTGACAGAACGACGGATTTTCACGCTACGTTATACAGAAGTATAAGTTAATCTCTGGCAATTCTAGTGCTAATTTATGCTTTTCACCAAGAGTTGGCAAGGCGGCGTCCTCACTATATTTCACACATACTAAGTCACATAGCCATACAGCCCGTATATAAGACAATATAATCGCGCAAGCATAGCGTCAGCAAATAGCAATCACGATTATACACAAAAGCACTTCCCACTTAGCACGCAGGAAGATTCTCGGTACTCGTACGTTACGGTTCTGCAGAGAAGCTTCATGTAATTTTGAATATTAGTTTCCATACCACGCAAGATAGTCGCGTTTCTCATTACCAAATACCATTTTTACATATAACCCTTTACGAATAATTGTAAAAGAAACTCACCGTTTTGACTGTGAAGGACAATTTTTTTTTATTAATTTCAAAAGCAAATATCTGCTTACTGTGCACTAATAGTGTGGCGATCCTCAAGAAAAGTAACATCGAAGGATATTTCAAAATCATTCATTCAGATTTTGATGCCAACTATCTTGCCAGCCCCGATATAAGAAGAAGAAAGATATCCTTCTTAAAATTAGCTATTCCCAACCAAACAAAATATTTCTGCTAAACCTTTGGAACGGCTAAAGCTGCAACAACCACATCACTTAAAATTTCACATTTACTAGCTAAAAAGAAAAAAATGATACAGATGGGGATTTGACAAAAGAAGAAGACATATTAGATAAAAAAAGGACATATTAGAAGCTTCTGACTCGTTACTGGAAGAGGTTAAAAATAAATCAAAAATAGTTTGGGCTATAGTTTTCAGTCAGAACAGCAACTACAAGAATTGAAGAAATTTCAGATGATTTTGAAACGCAATTAGCATATGATGAGAAAAAATGTATCTTCTTTTTTGCCACAGTTGGATGAATCAAAATGTGTAGTGAAAAACTTGTTTACTTAGTATCTTTTTTTGCATTAGCAATTTACATATATCTTATTACATTTCTTGAAATAAAACCTTTAGTACCTTGAAGTTTTTCCCTCCTCATGCACTTCTATTCAATATTGAGGCTTTATTGAAAAAAAAGTGTTATTAACCCCTGTTTTAGACCTTTAATAATGCCAACTTGTACCTTTGATTATTGGCAAAATTGTATTCTCGCTTTTACTGGAAACAGATGATTTCCACCTTTGGAAATGTAAAATATTTTCATCTCATTCAAATGGCAAACTAAGATTGGGGCACTGTCATTTATAGTTATATTTGATAGAAAGAGCTTTGCATACAAAGTATCAGTTAATTTTTCCACTATTCTACATTTGCATGAGTTTTTAAAGTCGACCATATACATTCATCAAAAGTTTCCTGTTCCAAACTCGGAATCAGGCCTGCCACACAAGGAGTTAAATTGAGAACATAAACAACGGGGCCTGTGCTGAAGGAAAACATTCGAAAAATGCATCGGTGCCATGTGGTTGAAGCCCCAGTTACAACACAAGAGCCCTTTGGAACCAAGGAATTTCAAACGATAGCTTTGTTAACTATTTTGTCAATACTTTTTTCTCTCGTTTTGAAACAAAACGACAAAGTGAACTACCAATCTTGATGTCCTTTGATACTGATCCTTCCATGTCCGTCAAAGAGAAGAAAGAGTCGTTTAAAAAAAGGTGAGGGTTATTTAATTACGTTAGGGTTATTCCCTAAGCAAACGGATAACTTCATAGAAGACCTTTTTAACGAAAAAAAGATGCATATACTACCATATTCACGAATTGTTGTAAGAAACATTTCCGACAGGGACTCTAAAACCAGAAGCGGAGCTCTTCTGATTGCTGTTACGGAATTAATATTCGTATACAGTCCTATATGCATTACACAAAATCTCCCAAGCAGTCAGCCCATCTGACAGGATATGCACCAAGATCGAACTACTATTGTTCGTGTGTTTCTTGCTCGGATGCCAATACGCTTATTTCAGAGAAGAAAGAACTAAAATGTGTAAGGTTTTAGTTAAACTAACCAAGTTTATTTTAATTTAAATCTTTTCTATCTCCTCTCTGCTTCAACTTCCTGTCAGAAGAAGCGCGCGTTTTTAGCTTATGCTAATTTTTGAAGTTCAGCCAAGCACTATTTAAGACAGAGGTAGAAACCTCTCAGTGTGTGAGAGCTTTGCCTCAGATCACAGTCACGCTGCTCAACGTTCGCCTGACCAGCTAGCAGTTTAAATTTATAAGCCATAGTGCTTACTACGTGATTGCATTGTAAAATAAATTAAAGTGCGGTAGTATTTAGTATA